>OY282584.1:57690119-58052619 GCA_958298965.1 Chrysolina haemoptera | reverse complement strand
CACAATGCTCCTCGGTGTAAATTATAGTTAGAGAAAAGGATAACAGGACGACAGATCATTTAAATCGGGCGCATTTAATTAATAAACGTTATCTCTGTTTTCTACTTGTAAGAAACGGCTGATTTATGTTTGGTTCTCTGCTTGACCACTCGGTTTTGTATTCTAATTGTTGAGATTTGATTTTCCTTCCCCTAGATTAAATTGTCTCGGGCGTTGTAGAGATACTAAATTAATGACCTCGGACGGAAATCTAGATCGAATGAGCAGAGGAATTGAATGTGTTTCGAAGTTATTACGGTTGTATTCCTTTTCCAAATTATGGAATATCTCGAATAAAAATACTGGAAATTCTCAAGTACCATTTCTAATTTCAAAAATTCAGTTAAACTGAAATTTAATAAACGTGAATTTTGAATGGAGCAAGCTTTCATTTATGGACAATGGGTCTGACATTTTTTGTCATAATTTTTATCTATATCTATATGGCTGTCTGGGGGCAGGGAGGCAATATCTTTTAAATTACATTATTCGAAGATCCCATGTTTTTACTATTTTTACGGGTTTTTTCAATTTTATTTTCGCGAGTTTTCGTATTTTTTTTCTTGAGGAGAGGAAACGAACAGAGTAAGTTAAATAAAAGCAAAAACATTCTACGAAACGACACAGTCTTTCTTACCTTTCAGTAAGTTTTGATATCTTTGGTAGTATTTTTTGATACTAATATGTGATGAGTCTGAGAAGCTACTTTGACTCAAACTATGCTTTATAGTTGTGGTTGAAGTTTGATCTCGGCTTCATCACTAAAAATAAAAATATTATTCAATAACATCCACGCAAAACTCTACCAGGTACTGAATATTTTATAGTTGTCCGAACATCTTCTCCTCTGAAGACTGGCCTAGAATATCAAGAAGAGGGAAGACAAAAAAAAATTAAAAGAAAACGTTTCAAAGACAAGCTTTCATTGAAACGCACCAAAATGTTGAAAATTATTTTTTTAGATGTGTGATGTAGGTTATTCTGTAAGTTAGAGATTCAAAAGCTTCACCTAAATTACACATTTAAAGGAATTATTTTTCCTATTTAGCTGTTTTTAATACTCTTGATTCGAAAAATGTTTTTATTATTATTTTATTTTGTGCTTTCTTGTTAGTACGCATTCATTTATGGATTTCTAATAAAGCGTGGTTATTACAAGGCCTGCTTCCTATGAGTTTTGAGCTATCCTAGCTCTTCAATAATAACTCGTTCGACATCCTGGAGCTACCACCATCTTGAATTTAATTTCGATTGAAAGATATACACCACACTAAGGAACTACGAGTCGTAAGAATCATAAGTGGCAATGAAGAACAACTGGAAACTGAACTCACCTACATTAAGAGAGACATGAAACAAAACGCGTACCCAGACAAACTCCTGAAAGACGTTCTAAAACTAGGCAACCAGAAAAACAAGAATCAACAACCAAGCCAAGTTGTTATCCTACCATACATCAAAGGCGTATTAGAGAAACTGAAAAGAATCGGGAAGAAGTACAACGTCAGAAGCTGTTTCAGATCCGGTAACACATTAAGAAGCCTTCTTACCAAAACTAAGCCAGAAAATCCATGCGAAAAATAGAAAAATTGCGTTCACCAAATACGCTACGAATGCGGACGCGGCTATATCGGTGAGACCAAAAGACCGCTCATAGTGTTAGGGTGAATGAACACAAACGTTGGACTCAACGGGAAGAGACGTCGAAGTCGGGAGTCGCAGAACACGCATGGTCGAAACACCACCACATCCTGTGGAAAGATGCCAACGTCATAGACAAGGAAGAAAACTGGTTCAAACGTAAATTCAAAGGGACACTTTATATCAAAGCAAACAACGGTGTCAGTCAACTCAGCATAGAAATTAAGAACGGGTGGAAAACATTAATTAATAACAGGTCAATTCTAGAAGAACTCAAAAGATAAGGGTGCACAAGTTCCTCTTATTACTCTAGCTGTTAGTTAACACTTGATAACGATCGTAGACTGTACCAATTGAAATGTTGTGTAAATAAAAACACAGATGGAAAAACTCCAGCACGGAGAAATGTATTGTTAATGTGGGTGATGTATTCGATTATTTGTGAACAGCAGAATTGCCACATCCAACAGAATTTGTTTTTATTTTTGAAATTGTTTCAGCTACAAAAAGGTCATTTACTTCTTCACAATTACGAACGATTACTCATGTAAAAGTTCAAGAGTATTTCAGGTGGCTCTAGGTGGAATATTGTATTAATAAAAAAGTTGTTTATATCGTTAACGATCTTCAAGCTTTTTTGAGTACTGTTATTTTTTACGTCACAAATTTATTGCAATTCAGAGCTCGCCACATCTCTTTCGTGATAGTCAATATCATATGATACGCAGATATCCATATTATCGATAAAATTATCTGAATTATTCACATGGATCCGCCTTCTCGTATACATTCCATAAAAAATGTAAAACAATCATCTCGTGAAATGCTACAGTAGTAAAACATGAAAATGAAATTACTTCTTCGTCTACTTAACCAACATCGCGGTTAAGGAGCAATTGCGGTCAGTATATTACAGTGAGATTACAGCGTATTGTAGAGGTGATGATACGTTCAAATTGATTTCGGTTATCCATTATTCAGTAACGGAGTTTCATTCATATCGCAATCGAAAGATGATTGTTCATGGAATTCATTCATCGACTGCTGCAACATCTGAATCGTTAAACAATATTCTCCACATCCGGTCCACATTTCAATTGAGAATATTCAGAGAGGAATTCTTGGGAACTTCTACGTTTCTAGGTTGAGGTTCATTAATGTGTGGCACATCAATTTGTATGGCCACTAGAGATAGACATTAAAAATCGATAATCTAACAATAATCTCAAAAGTTTTCAAACTTTGGTAAAGTAAATGGTACATCGAGAAATTAATGAATCTCAGTTTGCAACCTCTTCCAAAGTCCGCAACATTGTCAAAATGGCAATTAACTTGAACTTTGCTGTAAACTCGTTGAAAAAATTACAAAAGTTCTGCAAACTTGGAATAGTATTAAATATTGACTTTTGTTCGAAAATATGAATAGAATATTCATAAAATATCTTGTCGAATCATCTGCGGCTGAAATTAAAACTTTAGTCGCTATTTTACATCATTCAAGATAACCTGTTGGGTGGTATTCATGTTAAAAAAATGAACTATTTGAATGAAAATGCGAATTTTCACTTTAATTTTTTTTTCTTTTCAGTTAGAGTCTTTCCACAATATCTATCAGATGTAGTTCAATGTCCAGCGTTAGGCACTTGATACATAAATAACTATTATCGAGCTTATATTCCTTTTATTTATTTATTTATTTATTTATTTATTTTAATTCAATCAAATAATCATATCGAGCCTAGATAGATAATTTGTTCGCATTGAAAAATGTCTGAGAGTTTACTAAAAAAATATTGGATTTAATACGTTGCTGTGATAGTACTGATGTTATGGTGTTATTTTCAATTCATTGTTCTTTTGATGTAGTTCAATGTCCAGCGTTAGGCACTTGATACCTAAATAACTATTATCGAGCTTTTATTCCTTTTACCATGACTTTAATAAAATATCCTACAATTGTTCTTTTATGAATACACACCTAATTTATAAATCATCGAATTAATATTTCGAATATTTTGGAAGGTTATTGCTAAAGAGATAGTAAGAAAGAAATCGCTACTTACATACCTATATAATTACTGGTTTTCATCCATATTTAATCCCCACTGAAGCCAGTCTGCAACTACGAACGATTTTTGCTCTCATTAAAAAACATCTCAAATGTCTAATGATCTACTGGTAATAATTCTACAAATACGTGCTGCGCAAGAAGTAATTTTGTTGCTCGTGTCTGCTGAACACCGGAAGCTGTAAATTATTCACTCTCCCGAAGAAGCTCGGGGGCATTTACATTAACTCGAGTCAACAACAGTATTTTAATTCCGATCTTTCGTTTCGAACTAGAAGATAATATCAATATTTTCTGTATGTATTATGGTACGTGAGGATATTAAGTGGGTTTCGTATACGTTCTTATTAAGCCGAATGTCTTCTTTAATTTTTCCATGTTGTGGTTACAGAAAACCATCGGATTAACTACATACGTAAGATATTCATTATCGGAATATATTGTTCAATAATTGAAGTAAATATTACAAAACTCTCTACATTGTTCATGTCAATATATTTGGTGACTCATATAGGAGATTATTTATGGAAAAGTATCAGTTATTTTGCAGCAATCAAAGAAGATATTTCTGAGCAATGGATGTCTAGTTGAAAGCAATGATCTGAAATGTTTAGTTTTCGGTAAGTATCAAATGTCTTTCAGTATCTTCCGACTACATCTACATTCGTAATTAATTAATAAAGATTATTTTTGGTGGCGTTTGACTATATAAGTTTTCAGTCAGTTCACCTTCAAACCACCAGAGAGATGATATTCAGTTATATCAAACTTTTGATAATAAATACTTTATTATAATAGATCAACTTTTAATTTGTCAGACATTTCCTAAATATCAAATTCAAGTGAGGAGTTCAAAACGAAAAAAAAAGGACAATGACAGACAGAGAGTTCCAATTAAAATCAACATTGAAATAAAATAAAATTTATGGAAAGCTACTATATGGGATCAAAACATTTTAAAAACGAAACAGTATGTAACAATTTCTCATACCTTACTCAGTCTACTCTAAAAACATATCTCGAATATATTTTAAATTAAAACAAAAATTCACTAAAACTCACTGATTTTTGTACTTCATTAACACACACAACGCACACACACACAAAACACACCCAAATTACACACAAAACAAACCAAACAAGTGAAAAGAGCGCACTTCTGATGTCGTTTGTCAGTTGTCATGATTTAAGTTTGAATTCCATGACCAACTTTGTTTGATTGAATATTCAACTGTATCCGGCATTTTCATATCGATTTTCAATAAACCGTAAGTGGCTGATATTCAGTTGGCGTCAAAATATGCATATTTGAGTAATATAGCGACATATCAAATTTGAAATCTATCTTCAAAACAGTGTTATTACAAATTGCGTGCTCTTGCGGACAATGAAAAAAAAAATTACAGTGTGATATTTAAAAAAAAAATTTGGGGTTACTTCCGTTCAAACCGGAAGTGGATTTTTTTTAGTAGTGGCGTCAAAATATGCGTATTTGTGTACCACAGCGACATATCTTCAAAACTATAGAAAAATTTGGAGACGTACCTCACCTCGTGGTCACCCGGTATATTCTAACCTGAAACTAAGGCCTTAGAGACTCGTTCTATTCATAATTCGGAAATAGTATATAACCGCAAGTGAATAATGGGGACAAAAATCTAAGCATTGAAAAGTCGTCTATTTACACAAAATTTTGGTGGATGGTTGAGGTTCCTGAATCTGAACGGATTCTAGTCATACATTATCAGTTTGGTCGAAAACTACTCTTTTGCGACATACCACGAAAGTGGTTCAGTTTCAGACATTTTCAACATTAATTTTGGAACATCCAAGTCAAATTATCCAATAAATAAAATTTCAACCTATATCGACTATTAGGACATATTTTTTCAATTAACCGTGAACATTTGGATCACATTACCCAAATAAGATTTTTCTCGAAGCCTTCAACCTCAGAAACTATATGAATGATACTAATTCATATTTAAGAAGTAGAAGAACTCAGTCATCTCCACAATTTAATATCGCAATCGATTTGGTGGAATAGTAAATAACCATCGATTAGTTAGGTATTGGAAAATAGTACGCATATTTCGAAGCTATATAGGTATATGGAACCAGTCCACGAGCAGCTAGTTCTTTTCAGTTTGGTTAAAGGCTTCAAGCCTCCCTTATAATTTTTAAAAAACAAATTTTTAATGAAACAACATATTCTTTATCAATTTTATTAAACATGTAATCGCAACATATAATCAATGGTTTTTCACTTTACTTTTTCTGTTCCATAATTTAAATTCAGCTGATGATGAACTTATAAGAGTTCTCAACAGGTACTTTCCAAGACATCACTAATCGATTGCGATATTAAATTGTGGAGATGACTGAGTTTTTCTATTTCATAAATGCATACCACTCCACTTTCGGATACCACAGGTTAATTTATATTTCCCCCCATTTCATCCTTACGATGGCTCCAAAAAACTGTGGCCACGAAATATAGATAAATTAGAAGATTTCTTCAGTTACCTTAGTGGTTCATTCCTAAATTCATAGTTACACAATTTCAAAGCGGTACGTGCGTCACTATTCCGTTGTCTAGAAATGGTGTTCTAAAAAAATTGTTATTCCTATCTAGAAAATTTAATGCCGAAATCAAGATGCTCGCACATCATTCGAAGAATCCACCACATTCGCGTTGAGCACTGTCATAATACGAGTCAAATTATTATGTTTAAACCGTTTCTTTCTCTCATAATTACCCCCAGCTTTTAATGACCATTCTTCGGGAGATCTCCTGATACGAACTATCCTGCAGGCCGAATGATATGAGTAAGCGAGGTAGCAAGAGTTGGGTGTGTGTGCACTAGCTAATGACACGGTTATCCATCCACGGCAACGGGCTAATCTGCTCTTCACTCATGTGGACCAGCAAAAACTCCTATTAGACTCGGCCTTAATTAAAGCAAAAAACTAGTAAGCAGACCACCATCTCGGGCCGAGCGGCATTAGAAGAGCAGGAAACTTGGGGTTGCAGGATCGCAGGAAAGCGGCAAATACCAGTCTAGGATAAAACTCAGGTATTAGAGTTATTCGCTATGACTATTGTTTTCTACAAGATTAACCCATTTGTAGACCCAGGTTCCAGAAAAGGACAGCTACATTTTTCAAAACTTTTCAGAAACAAAAAACGTTTTTGGAATTTATTTTTAAAGATTTCATGTTCATATTTCGCAATAATTCAGACTTTTTCACTTAAAAATTAAAATTAATGATATTTTTTTATGAAAAGAAATTATTTGTCATATACTATAAGGTTTATGTATTGGTTTTTATTGGCACAAGAACAAAACGCCTTTCCCAATATCTTATTGAATATTAGTTGAAACTGTATCGTTCTTCCACACAAAAATTGCGAATATTTTTCTTTACCTATACATATACGTATATGTCAATACAAAACAGAAAACCAGCGCAAAGTGGAGCTGTTCATTTTTGCACCAGTCTTCATTTATTATATATACGTTATCAATAACAACAATAACTGTTACTGTCAGTTGGTTATCTCCGATGGAATATCCTTATAAACTCACAAAAATATCAAAAGAATGCCGTCAAGTAGATCCACAAAATATAGACATAAAGATGACCACACGAAATAAATTGCATCGGCAACAAAGGAATGGTAGAAAGCTCAATTTGTGAAATAAAGTTATCACACCACATGAAATAATGATAAAAATAATTTTTGGGGCGGGGATTAGCACTCGTGTCTGGTGACCGAGAGGTCCGAGTTCGGCTCCCATTCGGGGCGAGCTTATTTCATTTTTCTGAATCAGTGAATCTCATTGCCAGCTGAGAATAATCCTACACGATTTAGGGTTCCGTTAACAATTAACAGTGCTGCTCCCAAAGTGGCGTATGGAGTTAGTAACACAGCCTATCCAGAACATGTGGCTGATAACCATAGCAGACGATGCCAAAATATTAAAAAAATAATAATCTTTCTGGAGCGCCTGAGACCATACTGTATTTGCTGTCTGTGTCAAGCTCATTCAGTATCAGCCCATATTCACAGCCATAACGCAGCGCTACGAGTATTCAACGACACTCGTTCGGTATATACGAGACAGCGGTGTGGCCCTATGGGCTGGGGGATATTGAGTTCGTTGTTGATAATGAGAAGTACCGAATCTATTGGAAATACTTATTCTTCACCCTCAAGTAAATACAAGCAACTAAGTCTGATGTAGTCCTCGTCAACCATCAGATGATACAAGGTTATTTGTTTTCTGTTTTCAATAAATTCCCATACCGATGTCACCCATGTAAAAATTCGTCCTAAGCCCTTTCTCTATAATTAGCAGCATACTGTCACCACCTCGAAGAGAAGATGTTAATGCCAGAGGCTCTGGTATTGAGAAAACCAGTGGTGTTCCCTTTTAGGGCAACTGAATCGTCCTTCCTATTCTGAGGGTCTCTTTTCCGAAAAGGCAAATGGATTCGTGCCCCACGCGCGAAGGGGGGTCTTGAGTGAAGCTCAGTTCATCAAAAGAAATCGGATTATTTATGAAAAATTTTCAGTACTTATAGGCATAGACAATAAATATTTTCAGGCCCAGATCAGGTTGCTGTGAAAACCAGCGTGTACTATTACCACACGAAGATATGACTAAAAACATGCCAAAGTACTTTAAATTATTCACAAATAATCTGATTTTTTTAAATGAATTGTTAGTGGAACCACGTTTCACAGCTAGACGAGAATATGTGCAAACAGAAAAAATTGAGAAAACTTTTTCGTAATATCAAACAACGTTCCACATAATTCACCTGTTCTCCAGTTTCCAATTCATAAAATATGACCAACCTAAAAAACCTATTTAAGCAAACATTATTGTCGTTTTCATCAGCGCAAAAAGCGGAAATGGCGTTTTTCATCCGCCTCGCCGTCTGGAAGGGCTTTGAAATATCGCTCGCGACCTGTTTATATCCTTGGACCTGGCAGTGATATTCCACTCTGGATAATATTAATTATCCCGCAGGATATACACATCCTTAGAGACACGTCAACAATGACTTCGTAACAATGGTTTATTATAACTATATCGGTATAATTAATGATATTCAAGTGTGGTGGTGACTTGGAGCTTTTGTCTGTAATTATAGAGGCCCTAATGAGTTTTAAGTAGCAAGTGGTCTTATCGTGCGCCGCCGTTATCCTTTTGTCAGGACGAAATGAGTCAGCCGATGGGTTTTGCGATGCATTCAGTGAGAGGACTGAATATTTGGTTACACGTTTCAATGAATGGAAGTTGGGAAAAATAGTTTTTTCAGAATTGATTGTTAATTAGTGAATATATAGATTCAAAATTTTATCGTATCATTGAATATCAAGCTCCCCTTAAGTTAAATCTTCATTACAAATTATTAACATCATAACAACACATAATACATTAGTTATAATACAACACTTTTTTGGATTGACGTGGCCGTTACTTGATGGAAATCCATAGTTATGACACCAAGGTAAAACACGATTAAAATTTTATTTGATTTGATTGATTCGAGAAAACACCTGCGGACTCCTGGTGTTTTCCCGAAACAATTCAGTTTCGTTCAGAAATGAATCGACAGACTTATCGCGAAAATTCAATTACTTGTGGTATTACTACTGACAATTACAATGTACAAATCTCAAAACATAGATACTACTTAATTGAATAAATTTAACGAAGGGAAACTGTTCAGCTCCAATTGATTATTTAATAAACAAGTTGGATTTTTCAATTTCCAAGAATTCTAAATAATTGAGCCTAATGCCCTTATTTTCCACATGAAGAATTTCGAAGTTTTCATCGAAGTCATGGCCTTCCTCCAAAATATAATTGGCATGAGTGTGTTTTATTCCTTTCATAATTCATACGGTGTTCACGTATGAGACTTTTAAATGGTCTACCTGTCTGGCCTATATATACTTTGGAGCAAAAGAAAGATTTTTTCGATTCTGCCAGCAGGTTGTTACACTCATAATCACAGGGGTAGTCGAAGAACAGTGCCCAATAGTAATAGTAATAAACACTTTCAATTCCTCGTCTAATTCTCTCATCATGAGAACGGTCTCGAACCAGTGGCGGATCCAGGGGGGGGGGGTAAATGAGGTAATTACCCCCCTAAGTCTATTCCAGAATACTCATACTGCCGTTCTAAGATCTGAGGATGAACGCAGTATGTTTCAAAATATCGTAACTTGAGTGTTTCAAATACATTTATTCGTATTTCTTACATACCGAACTACTATTTTGCTTGTTTTTATTATTTGATCTATTGGAAATATATTCATATTTTACTTTTCTTATAGGAGAATATTTATATTTATTACCCCTCCATACCAGTACCCTGGATCCGGCACTGTCTCGAACATCATCTCGCTTTTCTTGCTCGCACCCCTGCAGTACCCAACAGTACCCAGATCATCTCTTCGTCCTTCCATGAAGCACCAGCTCTTCTCCGTCCAATTATTGCATGCTCCTAGATGTCAGTTCAGTGCTTTGGTGTTTTGGCAAATCTAGATCCAAGAATAGGTCTAGTCGCAGCATGGTGCAAGGCTTGTTGTTGATAATACAATTTACGAAGATACCATTGTTTTGTCGTTGAATGATATCAACATTTGCATTGTTAACCGGGAATTGCAGGATATAGGCTGACGATTGTCCAGTTTCTTAGATCTGTTTTAGTTTTTTTGCGTAGATGTGCATTCTATTCATTCGCCTTTATCGCAGCCCCAAATTGTCGGCGGTAATTTGCCAAAGGAGTTTTTATTTTACACTAGGTAATGTTTGTATATTTTTTATACTATATATTTTTGGATGCCTACTCTATTCTTGTTTATCATATTATACTGTCTGTCTTGTTTGTTATTCTAGTCATTCCAATAAGTTTTATACAATTTTTCTTGACTTCGATGATGAATACATTTTATTTGATTTAATATATATTATGTTCAAATAACAGCAGTTCAACCTACTGAGAAAGTTATTCAGAGAAAAGAAGTTTCTACAAAGAATGTACTTTTTCAGAAAACTATCCCAGTAACAAAAACTATCCACATTCAACAATTCCGAGCGTACGTTATTAATCTGAAGACATCGCTTCCCAATTTCTCCCTTGATAGTTCCAAACCGCGTTGTAAAATATACGACACCCCTATTATGATACCAGCTCGAGAATCCCATACGCAAGACGCGATAACGTCTTGGATCTGTTGGAATTCCTGTGAAATCCTGCGGGGACTCCTCTTGTTGTCTTGTTGTTTTGATATTTTGATATATGTGTGAAATAAAATATGGCCTCTGACGGTTCGGTAATTAAAATGGAAATTGTCTGGGGGTTTCCGTTAGTGTATATTCGGAATTGGATGTATTCTACGCGAACAGGTTTACAAATACAAAATCTGTCAAAATAAAAGATCGACGGAGATTTGGGATTCAAAATTATATATATTTCGATTTTTGAAGAAAAATAAAATAATGATAACAACCAATTATTATTTATATCCAAGAGAACATACCGAAAAGCGTATTATTATACTAGCTCGAGAATCCCATACACGAGACGCGATAATGTTTTGGATCTGTTGGAACTCTTGCAAAATCCTACGAAGACTTCTCTTGTGTCTTTCTTGTTTTGATATTTTAATATATGTGTGAAATAAAATATGGCCTCTGAAGTTGAGCAGTCCAGGCCAGATTACCCTCTCCTCATTTGTGTGTCGATGGAAGTAACACTCCAAAGTGATCCTGTTCGTTCGTGGAAGATGGTTACAACAGCACACCAAAATCTTGACGCTGCTGTATCTGACTATCGTCCCCAACATGCTGCTATAACTTTCCGATCCAGCCCATTAATTCCACAGAACATTTTTGGGATTGCCAGGTCCTCTTGATTTTTATCCAGCATTGTATCTCTCAATCTGATGAGGCTCTTCAAGAGATCTTCATTGGACGGTTGATCTCGAGAGTGCTTTGGTAACCAAGTGGAACATGATTCTTGGGCCCTTCTTCAACTGTAAGACCCCAATGGGTTATGTTTCCGTAGATCCTGAATTTGACCGAACATCTTGAAGAACACCACAGCGATGCCCCTATATATTCGAAGATCTTCTGCCACATAGTGCTTGGTCAGCAGGTGCCTTGAAACGTTCTCGTAGCTCCTCTCGTGTTACCCTATTCACATAGGGTAACATATTGACTTATCCACTCTTTCCTTTGTGAATGCATCCATCAGTCTGTGAAGTGTTGTCGGAGAATCATTCTCGCGGGAAATCATCCAGTCGGTGAACTGTCGGGGAATTGGTCGTCAGTGAATTGTTGTCCGCTGTCCGCAGGGTACTCGTCACTCCCAGATACCATCCGGTAACCCTATCATGAATTTCCCGAAGCACTTCCGGTCTTCTGTTCCTACAAACCACTGTCTGTCGTCTTTCTATTCCACCATCCTCGAACTTCAACACAGACGTCAAGACTGCATTGTCCAGAGCAAGGGAAATTCATTGAGCCCAGTAGGATTCAACTTCTGGCGAATAACGAGCAATTTTCTGCCATGAACGTCTTCGATTACTCTTTTTTCAGCCGATGACTACACCAAGATCTGGTTTTTACTCTTGGTCTTTCTGGACTTCGTTGTTTTTCTAGTTATCATATACTGCCGTGGTTTTACAAACTCTTGCTTTGTGAGAGTCTCGCGATCAAGCGTGCTACCTGCTCTTCGATGGTTTTGAATTGTTAACGCCATTCAAGAGTTTCATGGTCAGTTCTCAACAGCAATCTTTTCCCGTACAAGTATTTATAGAAGTGCTCTAATTTCTCGACAACAGCCAACAGCTCCCTCCTGGTGACACAGTAATTGTGCTCCTGTTCACTAAGGGTCTTGGTGAAGTAACCGATAACTTTCTCCAACTCCTCTTGAATCTGACACAGGACAACTTCATGTCCCACGTTGCAGGCGTTCGTATTTAAAATAAATTTTCCGTTCGACAGGAGATAACTGAGATCAGGTTCGTTGATAAAAGCCCTTTTTCATCTTCCGGAACGAGTCTTGGTGTTCCTACCATTGGAACTGTGCCCTTCCATGAGTCTGATCTCTGGTTTAGTGATGTTAGCAAACCGCAGTACATATCGGTAAGAATCTCTGAAGCTGCAGTATTTATTTCGAAATGAGCTAGTCTTTCACTGTTTTGTTTTTCTGCTCATGTACTGCTGCTACTTTCCCAGACGCAACAAGGTATCGTATTTTTTCGGGAACAGGTGGAATTTCTTGTGGCTCAGTTTCATTCCGGAGTTCCTCAGTCACAAGAATACCTCCTCCAAGTATTTTACATGGTCTTCGAACTATTTGCCGACTGCAATAATTATGTTATCGTGATCGAGAGAAACATGTTCCATGAGAGTCCTTTCAGAACCGTTTCCATCAATTTTTCAAATGTGGCTGGAGCATTACAGAGCCAGAAAGGCATAACTGTGAACTGCCACAACCCTGAGCCGATGGTGGAATTTTATAGATCTTCTGAAACCGGTTCTACCCGCTTTTATAAGCTCTTCAAGTCTGGGGTACATCCGGCTAACGTGTCTAGGGTGTCGTCTGTTCTCGGAAGAGGATAATTGTACTTTTTCATTGCGTTGCTCAGTTGCTGATAATCTACGCAGAAGCGTGTTGAGCCTTCCTTCTTCTTCACCAGCACGATTAGAGAAGATCAGGGACTGCAGGATGGTTCGATAATTAACTCCTTCTTTCTCCATGTTGCTGACTATTTTTTTATCCTCATTCTTGGCCAGAGGAAGTCTTCTGACTGACTGTCAGATCGGTCGGGCATCCCCTGTTTCGATCTTGTGCTGGACCACTTTTGTTCTACCCCCTCTTCCTTTTCCAGTATCGAAGATGTCTTGTTATCCATTGGCCAGGTCCCTCGATTTGGACTGGTGAGTAGTACTGCCTACACTCCTAATCACTGAGGAAATTGACGAAAAATGCCCTAAAACGCCTCAAAAACAAAGCAAGATACGAAAACAATTCTAAAAATTAAAACGTAGTTTCAGTTGTTCAATGTGAAACAAATACAAATATCGTGAAAAATCAGTGGCGATTATTTTTGGCAACAATATTGGTTAAAGTTTCTTTCGATTCCGGTTCGCCATTGGACATGATGATTTTCATCAAGTTGGGGCTGAATTAGCCTCTAAATACCCAAAATACCACTGCGAGATTTCAACAAAATCGGTTTACAGGATTTTTGGATATTTACGAAAAACATTATTTCTTCAAAAATGTTGACACTCCGTATCTAGAAAACGAAGTATTACCGGACCTATATTTATAAAAACTTTCCGTGAACCCCTCAATCTCCAATATCCGGTGAAAAGTTGTTTCATGCTTCGATTTCATAAACTTGACATACAAATTCAAGAAGAGACACAATATCTCATCCGAAATTCCATCACAATAATCCATACATTCGGGCCGTAGTTTATCATTAGGATTCTATTATTTCATTCGGCGTTAATGTCCCCGAACGCCGGCACCACTATAGCAGCGACCGGGAGAGAAGACAAACAAAAAATGGCGGCATTCCGATGGAAAAAACGGGAAGGCGTACTGATGTTTTTTCGGAGCTGGTGAAAAATGAGCCATTCATCCGGATTCAGCCTGGAGCCCGGAAATATACGGCAGAACCGGACTGCGAAATTTATTCAATTAATTTCGTTATTTGATATTTCATCTGACAGAGGAAGTTTTTTTTCATCGATACTAGCTATTATTCAAATGGAATTATTTTTCGTATGATTGTTGAGACACTGGATTTCAGGAGTCATAAGGAAGAACCGACTCAAGACACACACACACATCAGTTGTATTGTACGGCACAAAAAATTAATTTAAGGAGTGCGTTGAAGGAATAGAAGATAATGAATAATGACATTGAATTTAACTTATATGAAGAAAAATCTACCTAATGATGAAACAATGGAACGACTGAGAAAAATGCGACGAAATTCATTTTTCTATGAAAACATAGAAAAGTTACGTATATAGCTCTGTATAGTTTCACGCATTGAGACATTGGCGCAGCCAAGGAGGGGGAATGTGGGGCTGCAGCCCCCTCAAGCCACCAAATGACTATTAAAATGGGCGTTCGCAGAATTGCTCTATCTCGATTCGGTCGTCGTATGAAAATGTTATCTAGAGGTTGCAGCTGCCATTTTCCAGCCAAAATTTTTTAAAATTATTTTCTAGGGTATATTCGTTAAATTCAATTTTTTTCTCTATAAGCTGACCAAATTTGAAATCGATTGCTAGTCAAACGTAGATTTGGTGGGTGTTTTTACGAACGTGTGCACTTTGAGTTGGACCGATTTTTAAATTTATCATTTTTTTTTTTTCGAATTCTGTGTCATGTTGAACTGATGGCGTAGAATACGGGAAAAATATTGGAAACATTCTAGAACAATCGAAAGTATTTTTTTTTGCGGTATTATGTGCTTTTATATTTTTCGCATTTTGCGACTATAACGAGAAACATTTGTTAAATACATATGTATATTTACAAAAAAAGATAAGACAATTTCCTACAAGAAAATGTTAATATTTGTGTGCTAGGATGCGAGACAATTTAGACGTATTTTTAAGTTTTGTATTTTTCATTTTTCAATAATGTGTCATGCTGAAATGATGGCGTTGAATACGGGAAAAATATTGAAAAAATTCCAGAATTTGCGGAAGTATTTTTCGTTGGCGGTGCATGGATGCCGGATCCTAGCGCACATTTTACATTTTTTGCATTCTGCGAACATAACGAGACATCATTCGTTACATTACATTTTTACAGATAAATGCGACAGCTAAACCGACGACCAGTGTGGACCATCAGCATCAACAAGAAATACAATCACTTCCTACAAACACTCGTTCTCGCCGCGCAATAAAAGCAAAGCCGAAGAAATAAATGTCCTCGGTGTTTGAGATTTGTCAAATAAAAGCATTTTGTCAGTGGTGTGTGCAAGATAGAGAAGCGGGCGATGATTTATAGAAACAAATCTCAGCGTGCGCCTCCTGGGGACGGCGACTCGTGGTCATTCTCGGCAATAATTCATTCCGACCACCCCCCGAACACACTTAGCGGCGTATCTGCAGGGAGCCCGACTGGAACATTGGTCATCGTTTCTCTTACGGCTTTTCGATTTTCGACTAATCGGATCTGCCTATTGACATGCTAATACATTTATATTGCTCTATTATCGATGCATCCGATGAACAGGAAACGAAGAATGTAAAACTGTAATCCTTTTAAAAACAAGGTCTTATTTACAAACTAAAACGTAAAAAATTGTGGTTCTATTTCAAGTGTTATATGTTATTTCACGCCTCAAGTTTTTAAAAGTATATATATTTTAAGTTTTTGGTTTCCATACACAAAATATTATTTTTTACTTTTTAGTTATTTAGTTAAGAAACAAAAGCTTGTGTTTGAAAATATATCATACGTTTATTATATTTCGTTACCTTTACAGGCCAAGCAACGAAAATTTTTCGACTTCCCGCCGTATTTCTGAATTATCAATAGTTTTTTTCTATTTTTATTTTCACAAGTCTTCGTACCTTTTTTGCGAACTCTCCTCCAACGTCCGAAACAGTCGAACATTTTCTCGAATCCCTAGTCGTTCTCCATCTAGCCAGATGACAGATGACAGATGACAGCCGTCAGAGGGACAAGGAGGTATTTTTTTATTGAAGCAAAAGGTGGCCTCTTGTTTCTCACTATTTTTACAGATTTTTTAGATTTTAATTTTTTCGAGAAATAGGAGGATCCGAGCACCACGATCGAAATTTTTTTGCTGTAATTTTCGATGTCCGAAACTGTCAGAAAATTATCCGAATTCCTATGAGAGTTCGATTTGACTCTCAGGGGAACAGGATGTAGGTAATAAACATAATTCGATGAAAACATATATTTCACTATTTTTACGGACTTCTTTTATTTTATTTTCGCTATTTTTCGCAATTTTTTTCCAAGAGGAGAGGGGATAGATGTCCACCGATCACCATTTTTTTGTTGTAATTTTCGACATTTGAAATCGTCAGAAATTCCGAATTTCTACGAGTTCCCTTTGTGGGAATCCATTAATTATGTGAGGCGTTTGGGCGGGGGGATCTCATGTCGGGGAGAGGGTGGTCTCGGCAAATATTACGAATTTTTTTTTCGAATTTAATTAAGTGAAAAGTGTTTCTCTACGAAAATCTACTAGTCTTAATATACAAAATTATAAAAAAACATTTTTAAGTAAATCTAATGCAATCCATCACAGATTAACTTATTTACATTACAAATACTCATTTGAAAAATTCTTACGTGTGATTAGTGGATGGGGGATGGGGGAATAAAATATCACGAAATCTCACCAAGGGGTGAAAGTTGTTTTAAAAAACGTTGTTTTTCTATACTAGAGATGGCGCTGGATAATGTCAAAAACAAAGGTAGTTTACACTTGATCAAATTTCCTATTTTTTTTTCTCTCCTTTATACCTTTTAGAAATGTAAAATTCTGACAACTTATATCCAAGTTTTCTGCAATGCAACAATTTCATGAAGAATAAAATATTCTTACAAATGGATAATAAACAAGTTGTCCATATGGTGCAAACTTTCTGACACTCACTGTATAATCTATTTTTCATTATTTAGGGATAAAAGACGAAATTTCGAGATTAAAGTCGAAATTATGGAGGATAGAAAAAAAACGTGTCCCTTCTATGCCTTCGTACATTACAAATACTTATTTAACAAGTCAACTAAGATTCCCCGTATCAACAACTCACGAGCCAAAACAAATTTAGATATAATCGACATCCTCGAGTTGTTGCCCTTTTCATTTTAGGAACACGTTTCCACTAGTTTTCCTTGCGTCATCGTTCTTTATTTCTTCTACAATACTATAAACACAGTATGTCGTTAAGTGGGTTTCCAGGAAAAATTGATGGTTTTCTGCATTCACAGTTCCCGGAAGGATGTAGAGATTTAGGGAGATCTTTCTCCGACGCTAGAAACATTTTGTGAGGGCATTGTGTAACGTGAGATGGAAAAGGATGAGTCTATCAAATTTATTTGTATAACTTTCGAAATATTTTACTGAAAATGTTAGCAGTTCATTCGAAATACACCGGTTGTTTCGAAGGTGTGTTGAAATTGTTTCTCAGATGTATGTATATATAAATGTGTTTTGTATATGTATACCAGCAACGTAAAAGTTGGGGAATGTATGGAAACTCCAAGCATTATTAGCAACGAGAGAGAAAATGATTCTGAAATTGAACAGGAAACTGCTTCACTCAGTTTTGTCTTCAGTAACAACCAGTTGTATAATATATGCTCGATTTCTTTGATTCGCATTGGACGCAGTTAATTATTGATTTAAAATACTTTGGCAATGCTTGCTATTAACAGACTCATAATGCTCGAGGGCATTATGGAGACCATTAGCGATCATAATACTCTTTAATTAAGGGAAAAACATTTTTGTTATTATTTGAATAAATAGTTATTAAGAAAACATTTATTTTTAAGTAGATAAAAAAGAATTCTTTTCCTCTAGTAAAAATTACAATTTTTAAAAAAAGACGAAGTACTTCCCTTCTGAGTTGACCGATGATGAACTTCTCGATGTGTTGCAATCGGTTTCAATCGGAACGATAACGGACACACTTTCTTTTTCGGACACAGAATGGGCTATCTCTGTATCAATTGGGTTTTTTGAGGAAACACATTCTTCAAGGTATCTTTCCGGGACAGTACCAATCTTCCATTTTCCACGCAACATGAGTATTTCAAAAGAAGCACCACCTTCAACAAGAAGCTTTGACGAGGTTCAGCGTAGGCAGTGTCCGTTGTAGTGTTGCGGGTATTTCAAATCAAGATATTTAGCTATGAAACTAAAGCTCATGCAGGAAAATTAGTGGAGAACTACCATTACTTCCAACTCACACAAAAAACGGAAGCGATGGTGTTCTTTCTGAGAATGCGGGACTCAGGGAGTTAGCAATGTGAGGGGTACCCAGGCAATAATGGTAGCGGAAAAAGAAATCCTACTATCATCTATCAAAGTGATACAGGCGAAGGCCAAATTAGGCGGAAAAGGACGATCTCTATAGAGATCCCAGACAGGACAGAGTGGTGAGAGGAATGGGTGATCTTTTCCCCAGAGAGCCTGGTTTGTTTTATAGACTGGTCCAAAATGGAGGAGAGACAAGTCGGAGCAGAATTTAACCCGGAATAGGGGGAGAGGAGAGTCTAAACCCTAGGTTCCCAAACAACAATTTTCCAAGCGGAGGTGTATGCCATCTTGGAGGCAACCAGAATGGAAGAGGTGGGGTTAGGCCCAGATAAACATGTATCACCAGATCAAAACTGGTTCAAGAGTGAAGAGACGTCTTTAGAGAGTCCTGCGACTGAAAATGAAATAACGCTGGTGTGGGTCTCGAGCCTAGAGCTAAGCCGCAAAGAGCTCCGACTCTTAGTTGGAGTTCTAAGCGGCCACTGCGGCCTCAGGAGTTGAAGCAGACCTACTATGCGCGGAATGTGGTGATGACTCCTTCCACTGCCTGTGCGACTGTGGAATATATGGCAGGCTCAGACTAACTATGTTCGGTGTTGCCACTATTGAGGAAGAGTGATTGCACTGGAAGGTTATTTCAACCATCATAAGAAGATCGAAGAGGTTCGAGCAGGTATCTGCCATAGGATGAGTGAATATGCCGGAATTTGCTTGCGTCCTCCACCCATTATTATAACCATTAACATTCTTTCAGAAAATTTATCAAGATTTTTTTTTTGTAATCAATAATTTTTGGAAATTCTCAACAGTTGACAAGTTATAGGCGAAACAGGATTTTTTTACCAAAAATATGGTTTTTAGGGAACAGTCAATGAAGGATAATTTCCATTCCGATTCATTGGGTAGACGTAATGTATATAATGCTCATCGAGGGATATCCATCCATCGGACAAAAGCCCTCTGGCAAGATGACCGCCGGCATTATCATCTTCATAACACCCTTGGTACATGAATAGCTGGTATAACACCATTAACAAGTGCCTCCTAGAGCAAATGCGTTCGATATTTAATTTTTAACACATATAAGATTTACTTTCTTCTATTGTTCTCTCCATCAAATAATTCTGAGCATGATTGAAGGGAGGTCTGTCAACTGTCATTATTTAGGCTCATACGCTATGCGATAACTTTCAATTTCTATTTTTCCTACGTGAAACATGCGATAATTATTCCAAACCATTTCATCGCAAGTGATATAGTTTAGGTTACCTTGGATTTCTTGTAATCGTCCTTTCCTTCAATTTGAAATTATTACGAAATATTTTTTCCACCGAATTGCCTTACCTCACTGATCATTTCTATCATCACTTTCGAACTAGTCATTGCGTGATATAATGAAACCTCCAGAATTTTTTTTGTAGCGTATATCATTGTCTCTTCTATGCCAAACATATTTCCTGTTTTATGGGTAAATAAGCGTGGAGAGCGCGTTCGTATCTTGTTTTATTCTCTTTTGTTTCAAATCAAAAGCTAGCCAATCAGCGTGATCGTACGTGCATACAGAAGTAAAGAAGGTAGCTCGACGCTTCGCGTTTCTTTTTGTTTCTTCAAAAAACAACATACCTTAGAGTCGCTTAAGCCGAACAATAATTGAAAAACACCGGCGCCAGTGGCGTGCGTGAAAAAGTCTGAACATTGGACACGGTGAATTACCACGGTTTTGTGGAGTTTTTTGGGTGAAAGTCCGATTAAGTTACTTTACTATTTTCATTGCTTGCAACTCGATTATGATTTCGCTGCGAACAAGTGCTGTGTAATTTGTAATGTGTATGTATGTTGAATTATAACATCACGTCATGTTGGATGTATGTCCATCATCTACAGAACATTCTTTTTATGAAAACATTACAGTGGATTACTCACTCAATCAATCTTTCAGCGTTTTTTGAATGGTCAATGTTGTATGTTTGTGATGATGAATTATATCAAAGATTTGAAATTTTTAAAGGTTTCAGGCATTGGAAAAACTCAAGAAATTAGTTCCAATCCTTTGCTACGCTTTGTCGGGTATTTATGTGGGTCAAACTAGAAGGGCCATGGACGTACGGTTCAAAGTACACATTGCTCATATCATATTTTCCAGACCGGAAAAATCGAGTGGGGACCAACATTTTTTGACGTCACGAGTTTGAAAGTAAGTAAGTCACAGGTTCATAGGCTTCTCGATGCATTCAAGAGTTTGGCAATTGCGAAGTATAAAAATACTATAAATGCGGATGAGGGCACATCAGTTCGACGCAGCCCCTTGTTCAAGTTTATAAAAAGTCATTAGTCATTAATTTTCAAGAACTATGTCATTAATTCCAAAACGAAGTCCGTAGATAGTAGGTAAATTCTAAACAATATGGAGCCGCTGAACATTTCAATGTATATGGAAGATGGATGAGAAGTAGAGGACCTATAGAATGGTGAATGGTCTGCGAGATCTTATTTATTACAATTAGCTTTTTTTATGAGACATTTGAAAGCTGAAGTTTATATCACACAGCCCAATTATCTTAGAAAAAAAGCCCGGAAAACTTTTTTGATTATTGAAAATTTTTATTTGCTTAGCAATATCATCCCAGCTATAGAATCTTTATACATGATGATGAACCTGATGGAAAGCAGTTATTTCAATATGTGATGGTAATTCATTTAGATTTTTGATTTTATGTTCCTTCAACAGGAGGGGACATGTTGATCCATTGAATTCGTTGAAAAATGCAGTTGTTCAAAAAAATTTAAGAAGGCCCCTTCATTTTGGAGTTCTTTGTGCGTCTCGTTGCGGATAAATTAATTTTCAATATTCTCTTCTTTTCTTCTGGTTTTTCATGAATTTTAAGGTTTAAAAAGCCGTTTTCACACTGTACCTACTTATTTGCTTAGGATATTTTGAGAAATTTTGAGAACAGATAGATTATTGAAAACGTCAACTACTGGGATATATTTTGTTTCAAGTTGAAAACTTCCTACTTTCAATATCACCGTTCCGTAAAATATTTTGAAATCTTTATGACATTTCAATTCCATTTCAGTGTCTTATGGCGTTTTGAACCTTGTTGAATTCTCTTTCCAATAATACCCTGATTAATTTAAATTTGAAAGGTGCGTATTCACTAGAGCATTCGTTCCGCATGAGCACATATGCTGCTCGATTCAAGCTCAGGTTGCCTCTTGCTGCGTAATGTAAACACGCATTCTGTTGGTGCTCAAATCAGTGTCCACTCTATCCGAGCATTTGCTCGTTCGGTGCTCATGCGGAACGAATGCTCTAGTGAATACGCTGTTTTTATCTTTAGGGATTTTTTCGCGTTTTACGCGAATTCCCTCTACTTTGTATACAAATATTCACCTACGTCACTGAACATTCGTCTAGGGCATCGCAATAACTCTCTCGAGGACATAACTTGACGAAGAGAGGAACATCGTTGATTTTCAAGTTCTTCAAAATGGCTGAGAAAAGCACGTGACAAGAAATTCCCATTCATATTCCCCACCAACCATTTCTTCTTTTGTTTTTTCGTCTGTCGATCGCATGTCGTCCGAACACGGTATTGACATTATTGTAAAATAAGAGCAGATTTTATTGGTCGAGTATCATTGTGAAGCGATATTTTTTATTGGAAGCTCTTTTCTTGGCTATCTCAGGGTATTCGGTATGTGCGTACCAATTGGGACTCGGGTTGACTCTACTTTTTTATTAGAATTTATTTAAGATGTTACTTTTAAGCGATCTCTTTTTGCACGGAGCAAATTTATTCTATTTCTGGTCATTATGTATAGTTGCGAGAGTGAAATGAGGATGATGAGACGTGTTTTTGTCTCATTGTCCGACAGAACATTTTCTGTAATGAGTTTTTACAAGCGTAACAGGAGAGACTCATCAGACATATTGAGTAGAATATACGGTACGTCAAGTTTCTAATAGGTCGGCGCCCGTTTTTCAGAGGTCGGTAAGTCAAAATTTTGTTATCATAACATATTCTACAATCTATGAGTAGTTGGAAGTAAAATTAGATTATAGATAAAGGCAACACTGTACGAAGAAAATAACCTCTGTCTGATTTCCACTAAGAATCTATTTGTTAAATCTTGGCAAAATAACTTCCATTCTCCAACGCAAAAGTATCATGTCGCATTCTAGATACAAAAATATCTATTTATGATTCTTGTCCTTAAAGCCTCTTGCAAACAAACCTCAATCAGAGTAATGACGAAAGACAACACAAAAAACAAATCCCGAACCGAAAATCTCCTTCAGCATTTTAATTCCTGTCAAAGGATACGTAACAAGGACCCGAACAGGACGTGTACAAACCGACGCTTGACCGCGGGGAATTAAGTCCGTCCTCATATGTAAATAGTCCGCAGGGGGCGGAAAACTACCCAGATTAGAGTGACATTTATTTAAGCGCGACGTGTCACAAAAGTAAACTCCGAAAGGGTGGTATTACCCCGTCCGTCAAAGGAAGAATCGCATAAACCCATTTATGACAATTTGTTAAAGATAATAATCCGCGTTTTGCATATGGAATCGGCCATATGGAGTTGTAATTGACACTTGTGAAAAATTGGTGTGTTTAGGGTGCAATGCTTGGTGTTCGAAATAACTGAATTTAATGTATTTGATACAACAGAAAAACTACAAGAACGAATAAAAAAGAAACAGACAGAAGAAGTATCCATTTGACATCTCTTGCAACCATCAAAATTTACGGTTTCGAAATATCCCGTCATATTTGATTTTTGTTTGAAAATATGACCATATGATGTTCATGAAATCAGTTGTGGAATCACCTGCGGTTGAAAGACAAACATCAGTCGCTATTTTCCATCTTTCAAGACAACCTCTTGGGAGGTATTCATGTTGAAAAGGGAAACATTATTCATTAATATTAAAAAATGTGATTTTTTTGTAATATCTAACAGAAAACAACTACTTCCCCGGCTAAAGCCACGCTGGACATTGAAAAACATCTGATAGATATTGTGAAAAGACTCTAACTGAGAAGAAAAGAAAAACTCTGGAAGTAAAAATTCGTATTTTCATTCAGATAGTTGATTTTTTAATTTTCTCTAGTTTTCATTGAAAATTCATTAAATAAATTAGATAGGGAGAATGTTAATTAAAAATATCACTCAACGAAATCGTTCATTTCATTGAAGCAAGGTTCATTTCTCTCGCATGTAATTCCAACATGAATTCCTACCAAGAGGTTATCTTGAACGATGTAAAATAGCGACCAAAGTTTGTCTTTCAGCCGAAGATGATTCCACAACAGATTTTATGAATATCGTATTCATATTTTCGAACAAAAATCTTAATTATTCTAGTTCAACTCTGTTCTCTGTTCAACCTCTAACACTCAATGTTTGTTCGATGTTTGCGAAGGCTCTAACGTAATAGCATTCTTCCAGAGAAAATCCAGTGGGATAAGATTTGGCGACCTAGTAGGCCATTTTAGTCCCGCACTACTCGACGTAATTATAATAATAATGTATACTGCTTGTCCTTAAATTGAAAAAGACATCCTTCATCATCATTCACCAAAAAAAATAAGTCCATTCATGTGAAAAAAAAAATAGTTGACATGTTAGTCTTTGACAGGTGACAAAATGTGGATAATTATTGGAATACATTTTCAATTGCTTTCGATGAACCATTAAAAACACTGTATAAGATTTTATCTTCAGAGAAAAAAGTTATAGAACCGCGAACACCTTACTGGATCACCCTGTATATTTGACTATAATGGTGTTTCAAATTTAGTGATTCATGAATATGGTGATCGAAACCTTAAAAAAACAATCAAATGAAATATTGTGAGTTGTTTTGTTCATTTTTTTTTCTCATTTTCTCCCTAGCAAAAATTCCAAAGTACCTACGTTCAAAAATCGATTGCTAAAGAAAACATCAGGATATCCAATTATCTTTAGTAGTAATAAATGCAACAATAAAATGTTCAGCGGTCAATTGCCTAATCAATTCGAGTTTTTAGTTAAATTTCATAAGGTAATTAAATATAACTCCTTCAGCCGTTAAATTATGCATTCTGAATGAAGAAAAGGAAATTAAAATAGCGTCAAGTGTGAAATCAATTTGAACATAACTAAAAACAATCACAAAACTTGCCATATAAAATACACGCACGTTCCACAAAGAATTTATAAAAACAATTGCAGCAAGCTTTGCCGCCATCTTTGTCCATCTGCGGACAACAGGTAATTTCCTTCTCTCTTCAGCACGACGGTAGAGATCCGGACAATACTGGTCGTTCATTAAAATATATCATGGGTTTTTGTTGCAAGTCAGGCGATTGTTCAAACGGCTGCTGAACACAGGCGGCGATGCAGAAGTCTCCGATGGTCTTGAAAAAAGTACTGATATCAGTGATATCATCCTAAGAAGTACTTGCACTGAAACAAGCTTCTGAATGACATTCATTAACAATGCTTCATGTTCTGCAGAACATCGAAGTTTCCGTCGAAAATAGTAATAATATAATAATAATAATAATAATAAGTCATTTATTTCCAACAGGTACACAAACCCACTTGTAGGAAAACACAAAAATTACATAGTATTACATAATCAACGGTAAAAAAAATTGGAACATTATCAATATTTGTATAAAGATGAAATATAGACGGACAAATTAAAAACAAAAATATGCATTAAAATATGTCACACAGATACAGACAAGTGAAAGTTAGGGCATACACCGACAAATCAAGCTCCACCAGACATGACAGCGAATACCCAAACTTTGACCTCACAATGCTTAAACTAAAAATACAAGTCAGTGATCAGACAATTCATTCAGTAATAATCTGATTATTGATTTTAATGAGTCGAAATTAATATTGCATATTCCAGAAATACGATTAAAGTTTTGGCACATAATAGTTATAGGACTCTGAAGAGTGATATTGGTACGTGAATTACGGACATGAAATGTAACACTACATCTGTAGGCTGTACTCTAAACGGAGCACAAACCACTTGATTGCATGCAAGAGATATGGACTATGGATGTTGTTATGAATTAATTTGTGAAGAAATGAAACAGCAGAGAGATAACATCAATTCTAATTAAATAAATACTATTATCCAGTCCTCTAGCTGGATAATTATTCAGACTCGATATCTTTATAATGACATTCGTAAATAAGGTTCCAAAATCATTGACCCGTATTCTAATTTTGAGCGTACAAATGAAAAGTAGAGTATTTTCAGTGTTTCAGTGTTTTTGAAACCATGAGAATTTCTGATAACAATAACAGCATAACAATGATAACAGCTTATTACTCGGGTTAAGTAAATTCGCTTGTTCCACATGAATTTTTATTAATTCAAGAAACACTTCATTAAAAACAAATAAATCAAATTCTGTTAATAATATAATTGGTTCAATACAAATTTTGTTAACCTTATCCAAATCAATCTTTTTAGAGCAATTCAGTTTGTACGTTTGTGTAATAGTTAATGAGTCATCAATGAATATATTCCCCAATATGTGAAATTCACTATATACTCTGACTGTTTAATAACCGAACATTTAATTAAACTCGAAAGTCACAAGACAAAGGACGTTAAACTCTTTAGAGGATCTCACATCACAGTTACGAAACTAACAAGTATTAAATGTTCCATAAGCAGTTTAATATAATGTTTATTTCGTCAATAATCTCTTAGAGTGAGGGTGGTTAGTGTCCCTCGCTCTCCTGTCGACTCGAGTTTCGTCGTTTCTTTTCCCCTATATTCACCCCACGTAGTCGCTGACATTATACCAATTTGTTCCCATTTTCAGTTACCCAATTCATTTCTCTATTTATTACTCACATTCTACTGCCTTCGCAGTCTTGTCTTCATCTTAACCGCACAAGTCGTTACTTTAATGATTACCATAAATAACTTTCTCAACGTTGATACCATATAAATATCGCTTGTTCTTGGCACTCATTTAAGTTTTTAAAACGTCACTTTTCCTCACTAGTGCCATAAACAATTTTTTTGCATTAGTTCGGGAATAGCATATTGTGCAACTAGTGCCGAAATAGGATATTTCATACACAGAAAAAAATTGGTACCTGAATACAATGAAAAAGTTCATTGACTGAATATATTTATCAATATTGGTACAATAAACGCAATCGTTATGTCAATGTACCACTGGTTATCCATACTATGAATACGGATCTTAATAATATCAATGAATGCTTTCATTGATATCATGATCAAGTACATTAAATAGGTTCGTTATGGTAATGAATTCCATTCATCAAACGAATGAAGAGTGTTCACCCAAGCAATAAATTGTATTCGTTCAACTGATGAAACTGTATTCATCAAATTAGTTATCATTGTCCATTCTTCGAATGAATGCTGTATGATTGATATAATGATTCAGATTAGTTCGACGATGGATATTTTTCATCAATCCAATGAACGGTGATTATTAAGTATCGGTTATTCCTTGATTCAATAATTGATATACATTAAATCTATGTTTCAGTTTATTCTCGTGATGCTTTCACACATTGAACTAATTATTTTGTTTATCATTTGTGTAAGTGGTATTTACTCAATCATTGCGTATCATTCGTAAATGCAATGAAGGCCTCCCACTGATATTGAGCATACAGTGAGTTTCCGAAAGATATGCAAAATAATTAACATGCATTCATCAAAACATCGAAATCCTGATTGGAAGGCGTATCTTCAAGTTATCTTTTATATCGGCTGGCTCCTTTCCGAGCTCTTCGGATGTCTCTGTAGTCTGTGCTACCTGAGAAGATGCTTCAACGATCGCTTCTGTCTGCTTAAGTTAACCGGCTCTGTACAAACAGCGAAGTCGTGCGGAGTGGTCCCTCTAGTGGAGGCGCTGTGTACTACCAGCTAAAGCTAACTTGCCAGCAACGGAGATTTCTATGCGAGGATTCGGCTGAACAGATGCCGACAAAATTTATGAGTATATTTAAACACGAGATGGCTTTGTTCGACATAAGGCTTATTATTATATTCATGAACATATTAATTACGGAGTTATAGAATGGGACGAAAATGTTGCTTCTATCTGCCTAACAAAACTGGGACTTAGTAACTTCGTTACACCTTCTATGATCTTTCCATAGCCCCAATAAAACCTGTGTATAGATCTGAAGATACATTATCATTGATTTCGATAAACTTGGATTCATTGTAACAATAAAATCATCTCTGGGACCATTAATTACGTTCATTGATATGATGAACAATTTCAAATGGATTCAGTGTACCCCTTTCATTACCTCAATGAACTTTTCCATAGCAGCAACGAAACCTGTTCATAAATGTTAAAAAAGATCATCTTTGATCTCAATGAACTTGAATCATTGTCACGATGAAAAATGTATTGTGCCAATGAACGGAAAGTGCTCTGGGACCATGAATTATGTTCATTGATGTGATGAACAATTTCAAATTGTTTCAGTGTACCACATTCCTCACCAAAACACCGATTGATTGACTAAAAGCATTTCGTTAATTGCTATATAGATTTAAATCATGATTAACCGAATCCGATCTGTATCTAATCTAAGAGACATCATCACCCACATCATGATGATCTAATAGCGTTTTATTTTCTACGAATTTTCAGCATCGTCTCATAACATATCTATTGAGAGCATTAGTATAATGTGGGGGAGCGCACGACACGAGATAAAGTTGGAGAATGTCAGTGACACAATCATTAATCTTTTTTGGGCCGAATTAAGATACCCATTTTCATTTTCGTTTTTCTGTTCCTTTTACATCTTAATTCAGCTTGAATTGTATGATTAATCTGTTTTTCATAGGGAAAAGGAATATTTGTTATTCGACATTCGACGACTACTTATACAGGGCGTTAGAGGTGATAGCCGTAATGTCGTAGATGAATGCATGGTTTTTTTATCTCCAAGTCACGTGTCCCTCATTGACAGCTTTCAGTAGTGACAAGGTACAAGTGGCGAAAGTTCCGAGGAAAGGAAAAAGGAAAACATCAAACGAACTAAATAAAAAAGGTTCTTTTTGTGTTTGGAACAAGAATTTAGTTATTCATGTATATAATTGTTATTTTATTCTTACTTATATTGTTTTGCAATTTATACTACTTTTTGGTAATAAAGACAATAATTTCGATTTTTACTCGCGTATAATGAACATTATTCTCTCGGATAATTACGAAACTCGCCTACCGCTCGTTGCGGAATCTTTATCTTCGAGAATAATAGCTATATACGCTAGTTGAAGAATATACTTTTCGTACAACTTGCAGAAACGACCACTTTACTTCGTTTTGTGGCACCTGAAGAAGGAATGTCTTACGAAACAGAATAAATTCAACCCCTATAAAATGTAGGTTCTTCGGCAGCTTTTTAACGATTTTAACAGGATTGAATATTGTGAAACAATGGCGGATCTTATAAATGCCAACCAGAATATTTTGCACAATAGTTACTGACGAGTGTACATTTTTTCAAATGAGCATGTTAACAAACATACTGGAGCGATGAAAATTCGTACCTTCTTCGGGAAAGTGATACACAGTATCCAGAGAAATTCAAATTCTTTAGAATGCTATTATTGGACCTTTATACATTCAGGAAAATCTATCTGGTGAGCTTTTTTAGAATCTGCTTGAAAAAATAGACCTGTTTTCAACATATTCTTTGGAATATTCTTATGTTGTGAATTATTAATCTAAAAATTAATTGGTTTTCGCAACAAGGACAGATCGCTAAATTGATGTTGCCCTCTACATAGTGTAAGACTTGGTAGCCAGTGCTCAAATACTTCTCTATCGTCACTGCCAATCTTTAAAAATAATGACTTCAAACTTGACCAGGGCAGGGTGTGGAAAAAATTCGAATGTTTCCTCTAACGCGCTATGTTTTTTACTCTTGATAGCCACCACGATCACCCGACTTAGAGCCTCTAGATTTCTTCTTATAGGTGCATCTGAAATTGGTTGTAGAAGCAAAATAAATCCTCGAGATTTGGAAGATCTGAAGAGAGAGAAGAATAAAAGCTGTGAATAGAGAAATTCAGGTAGAAGTTTTTCATATCGCGAAAGTTTGATGGAATACTTACGTAAATTACGTAAATTAATAAAAAAGTCATAAGAGAATGAAATTTGAAAAATATGCCGTTTAATCAACCTACCAATTCAATTTCAAAACTTTCATCAGAACTTTGACTACACCACTGGATTTAGGCAGTCTCAAAATATCACTGACTGTAATTTCATAGAAACCTGTTGATAAATAAAAAAAATAAAAAATTGTGATTAAAAATGACAATTTTCCTGGAAGTCTTTTAACATGTTTTTCAAATTTTATTATCTTATTATTTTCTTATTTATGAATAGATTTCGATGAAACTTTGACCAATGATATATGATTGGTGGGTTGATTGAAGGGCATATTTTTCAAAATTCATTCTCTCGTAACTTTTTTAGTGATTAGGGCATTCCAAGGTAATTTACAATTAAACTATTTGAAAATGTCGCAAATCCAGTGGTGTAGTGAGATTTTTTCTAAGAAAATCGCCAGTAATTTTTTTAGATTTTTCACCTTGAAAATGGGATTGGTTGGCACTGGAAATGGAGATTCATTCATAAAATTATATGTTCTAGTAGACTTTTTGAATGTTTACTTAATGAAGAAAAAATCATTCCATAATCGGATGGGAAATGTAGATTCTGTAAAGGTGCTCCGGTCTTAAGTGGGTCACACTGTATAATTGGGATAATTCCCCACAATTATAGACTGTCAGATAATAAAATATTTTACTGAGTCATTTTCCCTCTTCGGGAATTTTAACTATTGAAAATTATGTCTGTCAATATTTCGGCCGGAAAATTTACTTAAACATCTGGATTTTTTTTTTGGGTTTCTAACAATATCAAATTTCATTCTGTCAATTGCCATAAGCGAGAAAATGCGTCAGCAACCAAGTATTCTTTCAACCCTTTAAAGACGTGCTTTGGTTTTTCAATAGATTGTTCCTACCTGTTAATGTGTTAATGCCATGAATGAGAGATTTAAAAAAAATCATTTTTTTTTACATAAAAAAATGTATTTTCCATGGACGTGTGCTAGGCATTCATACACGTCCGATCGCTAATTTTTGATTTTTTGATCTCAACATTGACATAATTTTCAGTTGTTAAAATCCCCGAAGAGAGAAAGCGAGGCTGCAAAATATGTCATTATCTGACGGTCTAAATAGATATTATCCCTCGAAGAACATCGCAAACTAAATTAAGTAAGACTTTTCCACATATCGCCATTGTATTCCGCCCATCGCGAGAAATATGAGTTGAATGGCTCGTAAGTAACGCGCTATCATTAGCGAATACGCTCCTAAGAGTTGGCAGCAGCAAAAAGTGTGCGACGTCCCGTCACTGTGTCACAATGGATGTCTCCGCGCGGTCAATGTTATGTTGTGATGCCATTTTTCCACGTCACCGCAAGGCGACTCCTTGTCTGATAAGGGATGATGATGATGCCCTAGCCTAAGGGTGGCCGACGACTAACGGATAGGGAATGCGTGCCAGCTTTTGTGAATTTGATTCGAAGGAAAGATTACTAGAATCTGGAAAAGATGCAAACTATACGAGCTAGCTGTATTCAACAACATACGAAGACCAGAAGCTTAATTGTATCTATAGAGGAATTCGGAATATATTTTATAAAGAGGGATTTGATTTTTCCGTACCCTATAATAGAAGAGGTTTAAGAAGATCAACAGATTGATCCATTTTACAGTTTATTAGAGTACATGTAGGAGAGGCTTCAGTATTGTAGAGCTTTTTGCCAGTTTTCCGACTATCAAACCACCTCAGATGTCAATTTTGAATGGAATCGTGAAATGATCACAAAAGTTGTTCGCCATCTTGAATCCGTCATTTTGTTTCATGAATATTGACCCAAAAATCATAAAATTCGAACCCGATAATCCCCACTTTCCAATTTTGAATAAAATCAAACCATTTTCATAAATCTCGCCATCCATCTTGCACTCATGAATTTTTCAAAAAAAAATAACTTCCGATCTCGATAACACTCACATACCAATTTTGAATATTATCGAGACCAAATCACAAAACCGCCACCTTGAAATCATGAATTTTGACAAAAAAAAATAATATCCAACCCCGAAAACTCTTACATAGCAATTTTGAATATAATCGGAAAATAATCACAGAACTCGTCCGACATTTTGGAAAAGCCATCTTGGATTCATGAGTTTCGACAAAAATATCATAATCTTCAACACCGAAAACCTCATCGAACCAATTTTTAATGGAATCGGATCATAATCACAAAACATATCTGGCAGCATCTGCCGTCTTAAATCCATAAATTTTTACAAAAAATCGTAATTCCTGACTCGGTCAACTCCCTCATATCAATTTTGAATAAAACAAATAACTCATTCACCATCTCGTTTTTCACATCTCAAAAAGGATTTCAAAATGCATTATTACCGAAGTTATGAACACCGGCCAAATTTGAAGTTGATCACACTACCAAAACTGAGACAACATATCACCATACCGTACAAAATGAATAATAACCATGTCAAGTTGAATAAAAATTCGTAATATTACCGAGAGAGGACGCAATAGAGAATGGAAACGAAACATAATAATCCAAACCAATATAATTATATAAGTCGGTGATCTTATAATTTTTTATGAAATTAGATGACTGGATTGTTGAGACAGATATTTATTTTCCATAGTGTGAAGATCCAACTCTTACCTTCGAAGAAAAAAATGATTTTTGTTCCTGTGATTCTGAATTGTACATTCGTTATTATGCATTGCAATCACACTAAACGAATCATTCTTCGCGTATATTAAACGCATCCCCGAAATTTTTCTTCAACTATTGACACGCTTCCATATTTCGCTAATTTGTGGAATATCATCAAGCAGCTCCTGCCAAGAGTCGAGTCAGCAAATCCAAAGATCCTCTCATCCATTCATTCGTCATCAACCCTTTCAAAACACACATCAGCAACTCATGCGGAAACGTCGCGAAGATTAACACAATAAGACGTAACTTAGCTGTAAGTGGTGTCTACAGTCGGAGAACAATACGAAAGTTGTAAGTGGTGGTCGAAATCGTACAATATAAAACACGGTAAAGTTCGGATTTAAGGGCCTTTATATGACTGCGAATACACCCCGGGGCATCGTTACAACTCGATCTTGTTTAGCACTTCACACTCGTCTTTACACCGTTTTATTTGATTTTATTACTTTGGCCTTTATTGTGGGCAAACTGTTATTGCATTGTGATATTCGTGAATCAGTCTGCAATATGAGTATGGGGATAAGATGTAGTTTCGGCATCATCATTATCCAAATCGATGAAACCTCGTGTATATAAATTCGAAGTACAAGGGCCTATTGAAAACAGTGATAGTAAGGAACAAAATCACACAAATGATTGGAATTTTCGTTTCAGTTGAAAAGCTGTCGAAAGTTTATCATGAACACGTGTCCTCAATGACAAATGAAATACAGCACTCCATTTTCTTGATATTGTGTATTTATATATGTTTCCATGAGATGGAATCGTTTCTGTAGTTGTGCAATGAATATCTACATAGCCCTTCCTTGAATAATTCTACTATTTATCATTTACATGAACTCACATTATTCAAATGGTTATGGAACCAGAATAGAAGAAGATCATCTTGGCATCAAGAGGTCTCAGAGATATCGCCAAGAAAGATATAAAATCCACCACTGGATCAGAAAAATTTGAAGATGAGCTGAGAACTTCTAGTAACAAGAAGAATGCAAAAGTTTTTTTCCCGAACATGAAAAGTGATATGACATGTGTGATTCCCTCAGTATTATACGAGAATTCGCTGAAGGTATGGCATCAAAAACTAGCCTATTGGAACATGAGTCATGTGAAGAAGATAATGAAGAAATTTCACTACACGGGACCTGAACACAATATTTATGAAAAGTGTCTTGAAGGGAAACATTATCGATTACCTTTCGTAGCCAGCTCTATGAAAACTTCTAAACCAGGTACTTTGCGGCCTTTATGTTATCCTTTATTTTGGCTGGCACTTTAACGGTAATTTATGTCTCCTTAAGGCTTCTTCGTCTATGCAAACCACGATATTGCGCGAATTGCCCCTCTATGGATGGGAAGTTGAAAATATTCTGAAAGAGCTGGAAATTAGCTGGGAATTAGCTGGCAAGTCATCACCAGAAGTCAGTTCCACCCAGAACAAAATCGAACAGTGGAAAGAGAAATACGCCGACGCTGATTGAGCAGGTAGTACCAGTGACAGAAGATATTCTTCTGGTTACATTTTCAAAGTTTTTAATTTCATTGTTGAACAAATATGAGTTGTTTCATGGTAATTTTATTTTTGTTCATTAGACAACGGAAGTTCAGAAAAATTTTACTCAAACGTAAATAATGTCAACCACTTTTCAAACAATCGAATTTCAGTTGTGATATGCAGACAACCATTCAGCAATCCATCCAGCAACCAATCCTGGAAATTACTTAAGATTGAAACATTGCTCATCGTCAATGGAAATGAACAGGAGGTCAAACTGAAATCAGTAAAAACACAAACTACAATTTGGAAAAACGAGTAATTTTGAAAATACAAACAATTAATTGGATAATGCATGGCGCAAAAAAGAGACCAAGACCCGCGATATTTTATTATTATTATTATCATTATTGTATATGGAGAAAGTATAAAATACTGAACATGCATTTCTACAGAATTTCGCTTATTCATCAATCTGAAAGATTCTTTTCGTAGTTAGTTTTAAGAATGAATTCATCATTCAAAAGGCAGACACCATATCGATCTATTTGTTATAAATCATAAAAGGCAAGTTCTATTGCTCTTGAATAGAGAAGAGGTTAGTGTTTCCAACGACATCTAATATTGAAAGCCCTCTTATGAATTCCTGGCGAGTAGTTTGCGAGAAATTCGAATTTCTTTAGATAATATCTAGATAACAGCGGTTCTCAAAAAGTATCCAACGAAAATTGTGATGTATTGAATTACTTCCACCATTATGTATACATAAATGAGTGCTATCATGAAACCAGTTTGCAATTCAGTCATTAATTGAAACGCAAGACAATGTTTAGAATGGGAAATCAATTTGAAAATCAATAAATGAGCAAATGTCAAATAATATTAATAATAATATAAATACTTCATTTGTTAAAAAAATTGGAAACGAAATTATCTGTAACAGGAACATTTCATTTAACATTTGATTTGTAAAATAAAGGAAAACTCATATGAATTGAAATTATGAAGAAAATTTTATACCAGTCATATTCAACCAATCAGATGCTTTATTTCGACATTGCTACCATGGTAACCAACAAATTTTCTGAAAATTTTTTATTCACAAGAGCATGTAGACGTATACTTAATAAGTGGAAATTTCCCGGCACATGACAGCTATCATATAATTAGACAATAATAATATTGATATTTCCCTGAAACCTACTAAGAAAATTATATGAAATTAATTGTTTTTATATAACAATTTATCTGATATTATAAATTTTATTTTACTAGGGCACGAGAAAAATTGAAAAATATATATAATAATTTTTCTAATATTATATATTTTATTTTACTATGGCACGGGCAAGTTCAGAAACAAGTCTTCTACAATACGAATATAATTCCGGTATAAAATTGTCTTACCGAATCCCCCTCGTGCTTGAATTTTAAAAGAAAATTAAGAAAATTCAGGTATTCAAAAAATTTCCGGCAATAATTCTTGCTCTAGGGAGATTATAAGTGAAAATTCATCATTCATATAAAATTATCAGAGGAAAACACATAAAACATTCAATTCAGCAAATTGTTACTGTTCGAAAATGTTTCCTTCAAAGGAAAACTGAAATTGCGAAAATATTAGAATTACTTGAGTAGTGAGTTTTGGCAAGATTCGACAATACCCTATATCACATCCACTTCGCCTCAATATATAGTCAATCATACAATATGTAGTCTCAAATGTTTTGAATATTGTTTGATAACGAAAAATTCAAAATGACAGGTACGTACGTACATTTTCATTTTCAACAACTGTTGAGTGTAGATCTTTAAAATTGTACTATAAAGTGGAGGAATGAATGTACAAAAATGTTTGCTTTAATTTTTATAATCTTCATTATATAATATCCTCATATGAGATCTCATCTGTTTTGAAAGTTTTGAATTCTTTTAGTTTTTTAATGAGAAAATAGTTATTACTTTCTTCAAACATTCTCGAAACTGATAATTATTCCTTACTTTTCCAACAAAAATATCAGCTTTTCTCCACCCGACAAAGGTATATTTCATGTCATATATATGAAATCTCCTAAATCACTCTCGTCTGTTTTTGCTCTTTCAGTCACAGAAATCCTCAACGTTTTAGGGTCTCAGTTTAATATAAGAGCGAAACCTCAAGTGACCAGCGGCAACATCTGCGTGAATCCAGACCAGAATATATCACCGCCTATCAAAAACCATTCTTGTCCATTCTCAAATTTACACCCTTATCATGATCTAGGAAGTTGATTCCGAATGTTTCCGAATTCTCTTGATTTATGTGATTTTGGTACAAATAATACTGCCAGGGAGAAAATACAGGAAAGCGGCTCTGTTGAGTATTTCGATGAAAGCAACGAACTGGAATATTGTTGGTATGAAATTAATATTTGGAACTTTTGGTGGGAATACAATTCAAGGAATAGAAATCAACCAAAACACCAAAACTATGTCAATCACTCTATACGCGCGCCTCGCCAACAAAGGTGGCATCATCAGGAGATCAATGCTTTCTAACTACTTATAATATTCTAATCCTATTATAATTTGATAACTTCTTTATGAAGTGAGAAACCTTCATTGCAAGAGTTCAATTTTCTGGCGTCCAAGTTTTTACGTAACTTTAGTGCGTTCTGGTAAGAGTAAAATTACTTCTTGCAAATTGCAGGTGTTTAATTTTCTTGCGCCCAAGTGTCAAGTGACTAAACAATTAGTCCTCACAGATGGCCCTTCTTGTTGTTTCAATCTATTGACTTCTCTATCAAATGTATTTCTATCGATCAGATATCCTATATATATTCTAATCCACAGGCATAACGCGGCTCTACGAGTTTTGTACTACGATCTACGACACTCGTACGGTATAGACTAGACACCGGTGTTACCTTATGGAGAATGGGAAGTGCCGAATCTATTGGAAATACTCATACCCCACCCTCAGACAAATAAAAGCAAATAAGCCTGATGTCCTCCCGACCATCATAGTAGGCAGGGCCTGACTGAAACAATCCTGCCGAATACAGAGAAATAATAATAATACTCCCCCATAAATACTTTTAGAGTGTACCCAAAGGCATAGCATCTACAGGTAGAGGACGGCTATTATTATTATTTGCCTTGGCGCTCCCGAATATTGTTGTTGTTATTTCCATCAACAGGTTTCACCGTTATGAGGAATCCTCGAAAGTCTTTTAACGTGAGATGCCATGCAACAAGCAAATCGCTTTTGATGTTTAGGAACACCCCAACAAATTTATTCCAATACGATTCCTACATGTAATTTATCTCACGTCTAATAATAATTTATATTCACTATTCTGCTTTGCTTCACTGGACTATTATTGCATATCTGATCTTTAATCAGAAATTGTCCGCGTGGCGTTCTATAGATGAAAGAAATCTACCGAGATTATTAGGATAATTCTATTCGCCTCTAGAGGGCTCGTGGCCTTTCGACGTAGGTGAGTGGTGACATAATCTTGTTTACGAGTAGGCTGAATTCCGTTGTTTCTTGTGTTTCGCCGTCTACGTTCCAGAGTCGGCTCAGGGTAGCTACATTGTCAATAAGCATGCTAACTTATATCTTACTCAACGAAATAACAACTTCGTTGCAAATCGACGACTGACTGAAGGATCGGAGATAATCATGTAAAAAAATTAATTTTTTTTTTATGAATCTCCCAGGTTCGCAGAAAAAATCCCTTAATTGATCGTTCAAAAAGCATTTAATGATCGAATATGATTTTTGCTAAAATGAACAATATGCTTGCATTCACGAAAAGTTCATTTGACCCAACTTGAGTTATATTAACTTTCATTTTGTGCTTTGTTGTGTATGATGTGCGAAAATCATTGATTTTTGCAATTTTCTATTGGGAATTATCGTAAAACTTCATCATAAATCTCCAGCTTCAGTCCCACATTTATTGAAAAAGGAGGAACGGAGGAATACTGAGTCTAGCCGTTCATGTCCAGGGTCGGCGCTTTCCTATACAGCAAAACGCAAATTTTTTTCGTCCAAAATTTCCGAATTTCACCTTGGGTTCCACTTTTCTCCTATAGCTTTCTGTAATTGTTTGTAGTTAACCCTGTATGCCCAATATAAAGGGTTACTATTGAAAAGAAAAAAAAACTTTCGCTTAGGAGTTATATAATTTGGCGTAAGGATCATGTAAAATTTTATTTTCACAGCCTTCTATTCGCTTCTGAATTGTCACGATTTTGGAAAAAAAGTCGGGCCAGTCTTCATCAGTAACTCCATATATTGATCAACAACCCAACAGTTTTCTGTAATCTCAACTAATCAAAATTCCAATACCCTCTCTTCGCCAATCGGGGGCAATTAATAATCAACGACGCGAATTCCTCACGCACTCGAAATTATCAGAATCATCTTCTGCTAATTACGCAAGAGCCACTTACAGTGTCTGAAATCACATCGTCCGTGAGGGTCCGCAATCTTAAACAAAAGCGTTTTTCGGTCATAAACTTTGTTATGATTAACGATAGACGTTAATTATGGTTGACCCTTGTCCGCTGCTACGGATCCGCCAGGCTGGAGGGATAAAAAGCGAGACTGCGAAAAGGGAAGGAAAGCGAGGGGTAAGTTGCCGATATTTTAATTTTTGAGGTAAATGCCCACTGTAATAAAAATTCATTTCGTTTCATTATCCCCTTCTTCCGACAATTAAATTCTATGAGTTATAATGTATTGTGTCGAAAGAAATACCGGGTCGGGTGTCCACGGAACGTAGCTCGCCCCTATAACTTTTTTGTTTTTGAAGATATTGAAATTAAATTTGAAGGATTTGTATAAGACATAAAACTGCATTTTTTGACAAGCGACTCAGCTTCATGCATAACGTTCGTTTTTTAAATGAGATACCCGGTATATTTCCACTTTTTTTTGTTTCCCAAACTGAAAGCGATTGCATAAAATTTCACAAAAATTTCGAAAATTTTTTATTGCTTCAAAAACGCAAATTCTTGCCATTTATTGTTACATTATGTTCCATACAACAACCCATTTTCTTAATTGCTCCAATTTCGGAAACACCCTGTATAACAGTGCCCACTGTTACAATTTATGCTATTCCTATTCGAGCATTTTTGCCGGAAAGTATCAAATAAATGAAATAGGAAAATCGACCATGTCGAAGTAACCTTCTCTCTAAATATTTCTACCATGTGCAAGATATGAGGCAAAAATCTGACAGAAAACAACTACTTCCCTGGCTAATACCACGACGGACATTGAATTGCATCTGACAGATATTTGTGCAACGTTCTTCCAAACAGACTCAGTTGCAATTGCGTATTGTAATTATACAGCAAATTTTATCCTTCATTTGGCTGGGAAGACCACCTGCAGACGCGTTTCTTGCCGCTCGTCATTGACAGGGTAGGTCGGACAACATTAAAGTCGTCCTGCCGCAGCCAAGAACGTTGCACAAATATCTGTCAGATATAATTCAATGTCCGTCGCGGTATTAGCCAGGGAAGTAGTTGTTTTCTGTCAGATTTTTGCCCCAAATTTTCCACATGGTGGAAATATTGGGAGAGAAGTATCTTTTGTTATTCAAACGACTCGCCTGAGCCTGATTTGAATAACCAAAAGGTAACTTACATACGTCTAGTGTCATGTTCTATAACTACTATGGTATGAAAATAATTGTTGCAGTCTCAAATGATAAACCGATTTTGCATAAGAAAACCACTTAACTGATGAAAATTTATAGCTTTATTAAATTTCTGAATTTGATTAGCGAAAATGATAGGTGGGAAAAATTTATCATCCGATATTATCTCTTCGCTAGTAAATTAATCGATAATCGATTAATTTGAAGCGCAATTTTTCAGGCAGCTGGTTTTGCTTGAGGGGGGCTAGCGGAGGTAAAATCGAGTACCGGCAGCAGGTTTTAGACTGAAAAAAGAGTCTTGTTTATCTATGTGTAATGATCAACATAATTGTAACATAGCTTTAAATACAGGTATTCCTTGCTACTTCGAAACCAGATTATGATGGTTATCACTTACAAGCTTCTGTTGATAACTCATGAGAAAATAAAATAAAAGTGAAACATGTTTTCTTAGATTTAATTTATGATTTACTGCACTAAATATTTTAAAATTACTTTTATTTCATTTTGAGAGGTGAAATGTCATTACAATTTCATATACTGAACACTATTTTTAGAAGCTTGTTTCAGAAGACATTTTTCCCGTTCCTATTACATTAGAATTTGTTTAATTATAATATATGTCTCCATTCAGGTGCACCAGATTCCCAGAGGTTGGTAGTTCAACATATATTCAAGATATTTTTCACTATTTTTAGGAATTTTTATGATTTTATTCTCGCGAGTTTTCGCAACTTTTTTTCTAAAAGAACGGGGGTCCAAACACCCAAACAATTTTTTTGCCATAATTCTCTAAGTCCGAAACCATCGTAATTTATTTCGATTCCTACGTGTAATCGATCTAGCGTTCAGGTGGGCAGGGGGTTAAAACTTTCCGAAATGCAATTATTCGACCGTTTAATGTTTTTCAATATTTCAAATCATTCTCAATTTTAATTTTTGCGAAATTTCCCTACTTTTTTCGAGATGTAGGGAGGTCGATAATATTTTTCGGAATAATAATAGTCGGCGTTCTGATGTTTTTTACTCTTTTTGCGGATATTTTCGATTTTACTTTTGTGTGCTCCCTATTTAGGTTTCGAGGAGGCAGGGAATACATTTTCATTTAAATTATAATATTCGACGATCAGATATTTTTCACTGTTTTTACGGATTTTTCCAATTTTAATTTCGCAAATTTTTACAACTTATTCAAAGAAGAGGACCGACAGAAATTTTTTGATGTAATTTTGGGAATTTTTCCGAATTCTTACGCATTCTATATCTAACTTTCGAAGGGTTGGAAAGGCCGGAGGTGAGATTTCTCGAAACTATATTATTGAATATGTAATAAAAACTTGTCTTTGAAAAGCTTTTTTTATTTAATATTTTATTTTCTGCTTTTTAGTTAGTACGCATCCATCTATAGATTTTTGATGGAGAATGGTTATCACAAGGCCTGCCTCTTGCGCTATCTAGCTCTTGAATGAGGAGGCCATCTAAATATTTACTCGTCAGCCATCCAGAAGCCACCATCTTCAATTTATGAATTTGAGCAAAACCTTCTTGATCTTCCATCTCAAATACTCCCACATACCAATGTTTAAGAGAGTCAGAACATAATTACAAAACTCGTCCGCCATCTAGGACATACCATATTGAATTTATGAATTGTGACCAAAATATCATAATCTCCGATCCTGGAAACACATACATATCACATTTGAACCAAATCGGACCAAAATGACCAAACTGTTCTGTCATATTTGATTCATTAGTTTTAACAAAAAATCGAGTTACAACTCGAAATTAAGAAAAAAAATATCGCTTGTCCGCTCTACGCCTTCGTAGTATTCCTAACAGGGCAAGTTGAAGAAAAGCTTGTAAAAGTGAAAAGTTGCAAAGTGGAAAATTGGTGAATCCGCCAATGTATAAACGAGACTACTTCTAACGTATATTGGAAGAACATGTTAGGTCAACGCTTGTTATGCTGCACGATACCGCACTCATCCAGACAGACAATCAAGAAGGATGCACTAATAGCTGTAGAAAATGAGAAAAATCATTAGCAACTCACCCAGAAATACTGCATCACTCCCTTCAATTATCTCATAGAGGGATTCCGACAAAATCGCCACTCCAGTTGCGTCCTAATCATTTGTCAATTTAACAACACTTGTCAATTATATCATGCTCTAACATGCGAGTATAAAAATGTGTACACAATAAAGTTTTATTTATTCTATTAATCAAAAATGAGTTTTATTTCTTTTTATTTCAGCAGAATTTGATGAAGTCATGAAATATTTCAAATAAAGCCCAAGAGAAAAATAAAGGATATAATTTGACATATATTATCAGGAACTAATAAGTATGGGGTTCGTTGCGATTTTAATAATTTTGAGTTTGTTTTTTATCAGGTCTAGATTATAGAGCATAACGAAAAATGAATCTTACTTATATCTGTACACATTATCAACTAGAATTCGCCAATCATATGAGCATCTAACTTCAGAAAAAATATGAGTACTCATTCCTTCAAATTTATTTATAGCTACTTAATGTGTTAAAGTGAAAAATCAAACATTGTGCTGACACAGGATGGACGAAAAAGTGCCGTCAGTCGACAGATCCATAAAATGAATAATAATAACTTACAGAAGCAGCATTTATATTCAATGGAAATGTAGTGGGTATCACCATATTGGAAATGTGTCAAAGTAAATAACGAAAAATTTTTGAATCCCCAGAAATATTGGTCTCATTTTCAAGAAGGTGGTATAATTCAAATATTTTTTGTACTACATTATTGTATTGCTAACCATATGTCCCTCTCCATTCAACATCAAGTTGTGTTTACTGATTGCTAAGCCAGCTTTGCTAGTCTATTCGAAGGATTGAAAGTGAAAATCTTCATAATTCTTTTTTTAGCTGAATTTCATATGTTTTATATTTCCCCACCTGAACTACAGCAATTACTCGAATAAAGAATAGTAAAGTATAATGAGCTGATTCAATAATAATATTCCATTCATTATTTACCACTACAACATGAAAAAATGGACTTATGATAATATTATAGTTTAAAAAAATGATGGTACAGTATTAGGCCTAAGGCCTAATCGAGGATTTTGCCAGACGACGAGGCTCTCTGCGCCGAGTCGCCTGTGCAATCTCATGATTCATTTAAATTCATAATAATCAAGTTACATTCAAAGCTTTATCGTATCATTGACAACGATAATGTTAAAACAAAATCAACAACTTTGGTTATGTCACGTTGTTTTCATTTTAGCGGACCATTTGGTATCAAGGGTATTATAAAGTAACTAACGTATTATATTGTAACTATAATGTAACTATATTGTAACTAATGTGTTATGATAAAGGAAGCTTAATTTCAATGATACGATAAAACTTATTAATATAGTACCAATTAATAAAACTTGAAAATGAGCCCTCTTAATTCTTTTTGTTTCAGATTCTGAGCATGGATCTTACAATGCTAGTACAAATTGAAAGGGGGAACATTCTCAATTAAAATTGAAACATGTGATTTTTTCTAATATCTAACATAAAACAGCTACTTCCCCGGCTAAAGCCAAGCTGTACATAAACTGTATCTGATAGATATTGTGAAAAGACCCTCACTGAAACGAAAAAATCTGAAAGTGAAAATGTGCATTTTCAGTAAGATAGTTAATTTTTAAATTATCTCTAGATTTTCTTGAAAACTCATGTAAATATTAATGAGATAGGGATAACGTATCACTCACAGATATCGATCATTTTATTGATGGAAGGTACGCATCTCTTACATCAGATCTCTAATACATTTTTATCGACGAAAATCTGTTTCATTCTTCCATGCTCATCAACATTGGGAGAATTTGGATGCAGAATCTTGATGGAAATATTTCTTCTATGGCAAGACTTTGAAATTTTACACAAACCTGACATGGGTATGGCATTTGGATTTTTGTTTGAAAATATGAACAGAATGTTCATTAAATCAGTTAAGGAAATCTGGAACTATCTGCGGCTGAAAGACAAACTTAAATCGCTATTTTCCACCGTTCAAGATGTTCTTAGGATGTATTCGTGTTAAAAAAGGGAACATTCATGAAACGAAAGATTTCTCCGAGTGATACTTCTGAATAACATTCTCGTTATATCATTTATTTATATGAATTTTCAATGAAATCTAGAGGTAATTTAAAAATCAACTATCTGAATGAAAATGCAACTTTTCACTTTGAGATTTTTTTCAGTAAGTGCCTTTACACAATATCTATCAGATGTAGTTCAATGCCCAGCGTGGCTTTAGCCAGGGAAGTAGTTGTTTTCTGCCAGATATTGAAACAAATCACATTTTTTTTATTTTAATGGAGAATATAAAGAGTCTACCAGAAGTCCAGTTCTCTACAATCCTATACGATCAAGAACCCAAAAAGACACTCTGAAATCCTAACCAAAATGAGAGAGAGTTCCAGTTCTGTATTCAGCGATGCCAACAAATACGTTTACTCTTGTAGTAGCTCCAGTGAGAAGAAAAATAAGCAAAAAAAAATCGAAAATAGTGTGGCAGAACTGTTTATATAAATGGGTTGAAATTTTCAATTAGCCACACTGTACATGTACATGCATTATCTCAAAAAATCTCAACGAAGTCTCCATCTCGAATTCCCATATACATACGTACAGACACCACAAGAAGTCTTCCTGCACCTGATGAGTTAATCTTTTAGGGACTGGCCCAGTTTGCAAGTAATTTACTGAAGTTACGAAAATTAATGAATTTCGGTAGTAGGCACATCCTAAGAGTACCTGCATGAGAAATTTATATCCATTACTCGCATGCACAAATGATAGTTCAGCACCTAGTTAGCGATTTCACCCAGAAAAGATGATTAATTAGGACAATTAATGCCCCGTCAATGAAATCGATACACATAACAAGGGCAGCTGTCTCATAATCCTGTTTTTCGAGCATCTGTATGGTTTTAGCAGGTAGGTGGCACATCAGCATAAGGACATCCTATACCATATAAGCCGATGCTTCTAAATTGCCTGCATTACATTAATTTGTGTATATCATTTTTAACCTAATTGGTAGGTGTGGGCACCGACATATTCTTTGGTAACTTCTTAGTGAAACTACTGTCTTCATAATTAGTATTAAATGAATAATGTTATTGATAGATGTAATGTTATACGTGCACATTGCATAATAATACATGTTTATAAATTTAGCGTCAGGTAATGAGAGAAGCTAACAGAATACGCAGAAGTTATGAAATGACAAAGCTTGAAAACAGATATTTCCTGAGTTCTCGACCTTGAGGTTGTGAATATTTCCAAGAGATACTTATTTACCATCATCGGTGGTTACCCAAAAGTATTGAAATATTTTCTGTGAAATGTCATATGAGCTGAAGCTCTACTACCTAATATCCAAAAGTCCAAAAGAGTCATTACTTTCTGCATTTAACGCAGTTTGATTTTAATTAGTTTTTGTGTCATATCTACTGTCAGGATTTGGTAATCTGCAATCCTTTTCCCAGTGTCACTTTTTACGACAATTGTTACAAAACTTGAGATCGCTTCTCTGATGAAGCAACATTGATTTCACCATTTATCAAAAAATGTGCAACCAAATTCGGTATATTCTGCTTATTCTGATCAAAGGAAAATCACCATACTTGTTGCATATTCCTGTGTTTCAGTATTTTAGACATTACTGATGCATCAATCAACACGTCTCCAGTTTCTTTGACAGCTCTCACAAGATGAATAATTTTTAAAATATCTGTGCAATGGAAACTTTCGTGAACAAGCATATACTGTTTGTTTTTGAATTGAACTAGTATATTGAAATAGAGTTTCTTGACTATTTGCATGAAAATCTCATAACAATGGTAGCTGTCTCACATTCCTGTTTTTCTAGCATCTGTATAGTTCTAGCAGTAGGTGGCAGGCACATCAGCATAATGACATTCGTCCATATAAGCCCATGCTTCCAAATTGCCTGCATTACATTAATTTGTGTGTATCATTTTTGAGCTAATTGATAGGTGTGGGCACCGACATATTCTTTGATAAATTTTTAGTGGAACTACTGACTTAATGATGATTATTACAGAATACTCAGAAGTTATCCAATGGTCTGTATATTTTCAAAGCTTGAAAACTGTTCTGTTTTGAAGGCCATATTTTGGGAATTTAAGGAAGAAAACGAAGCCAAAAGAAAAACAGAAAACACTATGAGAATTGGCTATTATCACATCACTGACCAGTCCTTTCGATCTGATATCCTAACGATTGTCGGATTTTTATCGTCCCTTTCCTCTGACCATGGGATAGTGAATATTTCCGAAAGATATTGGATTACCATCATCGGTTATCTCAAAAGTAGTTGAATATTGTCTCTTGAAAAATCGTATGAACTGAAGCTTCCCCATCTAGGATCCTGGTCTTTAGAGAAATTATGAGTTTCATCACTTTCTACATTAAAATGCAATACTTGAAATAGTTTTTCTATCATATCTTTTCTATCAGGGTTAGGTTTTTTCTTTATAACCCATTGCTTGAATTGCAACACAACTTGAGATCGGTACTAATCTCGAAACGGAATTATTGATAATAATTCAATGTAGCAGATAAAGCAATAACCTGGGATTCTTCGTCGATCCAAAAATCTGTAAGTAGTCAGTTTTGGTATGTTGTAATAAAGTTTCTTGACTATCACGGTAAAAGTTTAATAGTTTTCAATGGGAGTTATCTTTGAACTGGTTGACTTCCTTTGGATACACAATTGCTGGTTTTGAAAATGGTTCGAATATTCATAAGAGTAGAAGAATTGACATCAGTAATAGGCACGTATTGACTTTTTTATATTGTATACAGTGTCACACATAAAGTTCGTCAAATATAGAAGTTTTTTTTTTATTAACAAATATAATGAAAATTTGACTCCGCAGTTAGTTTGTGCTTGAAAATGAGTGAAAGACAGCTTCTTTTCTTTTGTCACGTGCTACTCTAAACCTGTCATATTTGACATTATTTTCAAAAATCCTCAAAAAATCAAGTTTTTGTGGAAATTTCGTAAATGCTAAATAAAAAAGTTGCTCAGTTTTCAATAGTATTCCTTTGCTCCAAATTTGGACTCACGACTGTCACTTCGATTTTTTTCCAATTTTTTTAGTTTTTCAAATTTTCGCTTTATCGATTCGAACGAAACACGATTTAAATTTTATAATTTTGATGACTACGAGACTTCAATCAAAAAATAAATAAAGGCACCTACAGAGATTCGTCTGTGTTGTTGCAAAGTTCATCTAGTTTTTTCATTTCCTCGTTAAACTGATTTAGATTTTCAATATAGATGGACGTTAATATGTCAGTGATCGAATAAAATAATTTCATTCTTATTACACTGTGTAATAAGAATAAAATTCCATGTCTGTAAGGGGAAGTAGTTGTTTTCTGTCGGACAGCTGCCTCATAGTTTCGACTTGTGGGAATGTTTAGAGACGAGAGGACATCATTGGATTTTTTTTTTGAAGGTTGAAGACGATGTAGTAACTTGATTACTTGTACTTCGGACTTGAAAGAACTTCTACTTATTTCATTTTTTCACTACGTTTCAGTTGCTTGAATCTGCAATCGTCTTCAGGTGAATTATTCGTTTCATTTATTATACTCCAAAATTCACCTGGTACACATGAAAGTGGCACGTTTCAACATCGGGTTGTCAATAACATAGCGTTTTTAGTAGGTACCTATATGAAAATATAATTTTTAAGGAGTCCATATTAAAATTTAATTTATTGAAAGTGGAAGGAAATGATAAAAATTAATAGCCTCCAGATACTCGTTTGATCGGTCACGTCTCAGGTACTTCATTAACATTTTTATTGATAATATCACGGTAGCATTACTTGTTATTTATTGACATTGATGCCAGTGTCTATTTATGTAAACTATCGCCTTAAATTACTTTTATAACTTATTCTAAACGCGAAATTACGCGTAGCCGCAATCAACATGTCAGGAATGTTATGTACGATCTCTTATTACGAACACCTCATTAAGAAGATATTTGCTAAATTAATGGGTATTTGTAAAAATTCCCGCCAGTTTCCTGTTTTCTTCGCGTCGGTTCGTTTTTGATATTTGTTCGATTTTTTGCTTAAAAAAATGCAAGTAGTTTAAATTACCTAGCGCAGCATCGCAACTGAGTTTAAAGTAGGTACGTTGAAGTTTATTTATTTTTACCTTTTATCACCAGGTGAAAACAAAGTTGTTTTGGTAGCTCTACCTGTGAAAATTTCGAAAGAAATGGCAATTCAAATACAATCATAGGATTAGAATAAATCAATAAATGTCCACACAGGGTGATCAGAAAATGCTGATTTTACAATAAGGATTATACAGTCGGTCTTGATAATATCTGTGGCTTTTATGTCATGCACAAAGTTTATAAGTACCTGTGTGGTCCAGTGGTACGGACTCGCGGAAAAGTTAAGGTGCGTATTCACTAGAGCATTCGTTCCGCATGAGCACCGAATGAGCACATATGCTGCTCGATTCAAGCTCAGGTTGCCTCATGCTGCGTATAAACACGCATTCTGTTCGTGCTCAAATCAGCGTCCACACTGTCCGAGCATTCGCTCGTTCGATGCTCATTCTGTGCTCATGCGAAACAAATGCTCTAGTGAATACGCACCTTTAAATGTTGTTATAATAGCGTGAGTTCGAATCCTACTGGTGGAAGTTTTTTTTCCCTCAAGCATTTAGTTATTCATGTATAATTGTTATTCTTCCTTATATTGCTTTGTAATTTATACTACTTCTTGGTAATAAAGGTAATAATTTCGATAGATACCTATAAGTACCACAAACTGAGCTTTCATAGTAAATTTATAAATTTTCGTGTAGTCGTAGGGAAAGTATAGTCTTCTACTCGCGTATAATTCTCTCGGATAATTCCTAAACTTGCCTACCGCTCGTTTCAGAATCTTTATGCTCCAGAATAATAACTATCATTATACGCTCATTGAAGAATATACTATTTTCTAATATATTTTGACATAGTCGGGAGTATATACTCATGGGGCGCAGATCTATGAAAGTTTCATCAGGGCTGTGAGTGATATGACTAGAGCCTGTTTGAGACTGTTTCCAGTAACTGAACAATTCGTTTTGTTTAATTGTCAAGTTATGTATTATTTGAGAAAAGGTAAGGCAGCCTTCTTCAATTCATCCGTATATAATTAGCTCGTATTGAATTTTTCTTACATGTGCCAAATTCCAAGACGGCTACTAGGGTAAGCTAGCCTTGAATATAATTCTTTTCGTGAACTATTTCAGTCCATCCAAAAGTAACAAAATATTTATTGGAAAGACCAGGCAAGACTTCAAAATTATTCATTTGAATGAACGCAGTTTGCATAAGACATGTACTCAAATGTCACTCAGCTCTTACCGCTCTATTATGAACATCACAATGATTCACAATTCCGTTGAAAAAAATCATACCTAGTTTGCTCTCATTTCAAAATTAGCATCATTGCAAAGAAATGGGTCCGAAGCAATAACTTCTCGAAATTGGTCACATTTAGTTTCGAGAAGACATGCTTCTAAAAGAATGTCATTAATCGCCATCCATTCCGTTCCATTGTGAGTCGAGATCGATCGACAAATATTATGCCTCTCGGAAAAGAAATCCGGATATCTTATGAACCTCTTGAAATATTTGAGCGGGTCTAATCAATCTGGCAGTCATCAAATACATCGGAGCCCGAAAAGACATGTATTATGTGCATATTTGAGCTACTGTCGCCAAAACGCGCCGACAAAAACGACCGTCTTTTGTACGACCGCACTTCTTTTGTTTCGCCGCCTGCTTACCCGACTAATTCAAATAGTTGGCTTTGGAAACGTTAATGGGGGCCCTGAAGAACTGTTTTGCGGGCACATACTGAATTAATTTGATGCTGAACCCGCTACCGTTTGGTTAGAAAAGAAGAAAGAGGCCGATCTGGATTTGTAACTAATGTCATTCCGGTGTTTTTGTAATCTCTCGCAGAGATTTTTGGAGAGTTTTAATATTTGATAGCTCAAAAGTGGTGAAGGTCGTAAAAGGACAGTTTTTGTTAGATGGTTAATGTGAAGATTCGTATGACACTAGTACGCGTCAATCAGTTTTTAATACCAGTAAATTGGAAGAAAATCGACAATTTAAATTTGATACCAATAATTAGGTACCAAAAATGTAAAGAGTAAATGTGTAATAACCAAATGCTTGCTTAATAGCAAGATTCATTCAATCTTAAAAACGTTTCATACTTATTCTAACATTGCCATTTCTCAAACCGTTGATAATGGCGAAAGGTTTAGATAAGGAAATAGTCGCCAGTTTTGAAGATCTTCAAAATTGTGTTTAAAAACAATGGTCATTGTTGACCGATGTTTAACTCTTTTACTCTTATCCACCTACATTGCTGTAGGCTATTTTGGCAAATACCTGTCTGAAAACCAGTGGCGCAGCTAGGATTTCATTTTGAGGGGGGGGGCTGAACATACAAATCATCAGTCAACAGAGCTTTTTTTTTCGTCATCCGAGTGTCATGAATAACAGTAGTGATATAGTGCCTTGGGGGGTGCAGCCCCAAAGCCCCACCTCCCCCTGTGCCAATGCTGAAAACAACTACTCCCCTGGATAATTCCACGTTCGGTATTAAATTATATCAAACAGGTACTTTTGCAATGTTCCTCATTAAAAAGGATGAAATGTCAAGTGGTCCATGTAACCATATGGCAGAATTATTTTTTGAGGGTTTGTGACTAATCTTACCAAAATTAGGGATTCGTAAATTTATATCAAACTTGGCGGAATCTTCCGCAAAAACCCTACACAATAAGTAGGTAATTCGCTAGCAAGTATCTCAGAATCAGAAAAAAAAATTCTATTCCCTATACGACCATTAAATTATATCTGCTGGATAATTGGCAAAGTACTGGTACCGGTTTCGTTGTTATTGCCACCCTCTTCAGCGAAGGCTAATTAAATCCAAAATTAAACCGAAAAACACTTTCAGATCTTGGAGCCTAGAGATATATATATATATATATATATATATATAATTCAGTACTTTAAGTGTTTTTGGTTCAATTGGATTGAACTAGCCTTCACTGATGATTGGCAACAACCACGTACCCGGTAACTTCAGCTATGTTTTCGGAGAGCATTGCAAAATGGTTCTTGTAGAATACTTTGCCAAGTATCAAACAGATATAATTCAATAGTCGTAGGGGTCAGTCGTTGTTTTCTATTGGAAACTCGCCGACGAATCACCTATTATGTAGGGTTTCTGTGAAAGATTCAATTCTATAATCCATTTTTAAATAAAAGTCTATAATTGTTAATAACTTTACGTACATAACATACATAGATTAACGTCGTATTTTAGTTACCAGATGGAAAAAAATCGAAAGATAAGATAAAGTTCTGTAACTATATAATTCATAAATCTGTACTTTCTCAAATTAATAACTTTATTTTACAAATGACACCAGAAATTTCAGAACTATTATTATTCAAGGACAAACATTTTTTTCATTTTATGAGGCGGTTTGCTGAACAACTAGACCTTTTTCTAATAAGGTACCAGCGGAATTATAAAAATCAGTTGCTGTTTGCCTTCTAGTATTGTCACAATGCAAATCTCGAACATAATTCAGCTCACTTGATAAATAATTTGAATATTAAATTACATTTCTTTTTCCTTGATCATTTTCTGATTTGCTTCGATGATATAATCATCATTATTTTTACATTTATTTTACATTCATTCACAGATCTAGGTGAAGATATTTACAAAATCTTGAAGAACTGTTCCACATCATCTCTTTCACCAAGTACAGTGGGTATCATCCGCAAAAAGTTTCAGCTTAATTCGATGTATAAATCATTTATGGATGAAATTGATAGTATCGGTCCTTTGGGCCTTTCTCTACTTAGAAAATATAGAACAACTTATAAAGGCCAATTCAGATACATAGGTGCCTACCCAGGGTTTTTGACCCCGCATGATAAATTCCGCCAGTAATAATAAAATAATATTTCTGAACCAAAGAAAATATAACTTTGTGATAGAAACGCATCTAAAAAGAACGTAGGTAACGCTCGATGAGTGAAGAAGCAGGGTTTGCGAAAAGGTTTGCGCTTTCGTCCTTCACCCATTACCATTCGCATTAGTCTATGTTTATAGTTTCAAATGTCCTCTGTATGTCCAAGAAAACCACCCCTATGATTTTCTAGTCAACTATATATCTACCATTGTTGACATTACAAAAGACAATTCAAAAATAAAACTCGTGAATTTCAGCTGTCACCCCAATATTATCACTATACCAAAAAAAAATCCATCACCGAATCATTTCTTTCGGAGTCATTCATGAAAGCGAAAACAGGTAATTAGCCATGAAACCGCATTATATTTGTTACTCCTTTTAATTATAATTCCTACTTACGTTTATGCGTTTCCACTTGTTGGTGTTACAAGAGCCATGAAAGGCGATTAAATAAAAAACGGAAATGTCAAATTACAATGACCCGACATGGCGGTGTGAAAATGATCCCCTGATGACTTTAAAATTATAGTAGCTCTCTCGACAAGAAATTGTAAGCGAAGCATGGTTTTTTGTCGTTAAGAATGTGGAGTGAGTTCTATTTCAATATTAAAATATAGTCATCAGAATGGTAATGATTTACTAATGCTATACGTCGCTGTACGGAAATTATTATTAGTCATGTCGAAACATAATAATTCTGATGTCTTGAAATGTTACAAATGTCCACATTGAATATTATAACAGTAGCAAGATCTCCGAAGTGGTTCTGCGGATGGGCTGAGGATGTTGAATTTTGAATCTGTTGTCTTTCACACACACGGTGATAATGAAACTAGGTCATGCCTATAATTCGGTGTATAGCTATAATACATATTTTCGGATTAACAGACATAAGAAAACAAAATGGCCCATTTCATCAGAATAGCTACCAACTTAGATTTTTCAAATAGAACACCCTGTATGTTTGATATTTTTATGATTCTACGGCCCAAATTATGTAACTCTGTTCGCCATCACAATAACAAATGAACCTTTTCCCAACCTATGAAGAAACACTGTAATTGGAAAGCGTATACGCTGATGATTTTTATTCAGTGTTTTTGACTGAGAGTTTTTCTATAATAAAGAAAAATGTGTTTTCGTGAAAATGCAAATTTTCACATTCAGATTTTTTCTTTCCGGTAAGAGTCTTTCCACAATATATATCAGATGTAATTCAATGTCCAGCGTGGCTTTAACCGGGGAAGTCATCTAAAGTTTGTCTTTCAGCCGCAAATGATTCCACAACTGATTTTATTTTCAAATGTTATTTCATCTATCATCTAACAGGTCCTATTAACAAATTCACAAATATATATTGATATTTAAATGAACTATCACGTATTTCGAGAAACCATAACAGAACCAATCCATGATCAGCATTTCAATCAATATGAACAGCCAGCGCTATCTGTTAAAGAGTTGAGAAACGAATAGAAAAAACGTAGAAGATTCTAGAAAAGACGGGAAAGTCTATCCGCAGCTATATAAGAACGTGTCACTCGCCGCCAGGGAAAGTATTCAAGATTGGAACATCCGATTGAATAATTAATAGCCCAGTGAATGTGGTTACCTATAGTTAGTGTTGTATATAAATTACTGTATTCTTTTTAAGTTTTGAAAATAAATTATTTTAGGGTGAAATTGTGACAAATTCACACAGGACAGGACGATATCACCAATAAATGAGCATTACCTCAGAGATATTTTCTGGTCTAAGTTTTCTTCTTCCTGTTCTTATTTTTCCGACAATTGCGATACGGCGTTGAATGTTGAATGAAAATTGAACTATTGCAAATAAAAACAAACGTCAACCTCACATCTCCATGTAACTTTTGTTCTATGAGAAGAATTATTAGGATTTGCGGTGTTGTCAATGATCGGTCTTCATCAAGAGATGAGTTCCGAAAATTTGTGAGTTACAAATAATATAAAATGTAGCCTTGTAGAGGTTTTTGAAGAGTTGATTAGTGACAAAGTTTCAATACTTTCTCAAAGGCTTGTATCAAGCTAGATGCTATATTTCAAGAGAGAACGGTATTACCTGTTTCGCAACGTGGATTATGGTGATGAAGGGGGCGGTTTCGATGAACGTGACGTCAGAGATATACTTTCAAATGTGATAAAAGTACTCTAGTTGTTAAAAGGACAGAATAGAAACAATCGATTTGACGAGTTTTTGCAAATTATTTTCCTAAATATAAAGGTCTATTCCTCGAAACTTCTGATTTTATCTTACAATACAATCTATTGAAAATGAAAAAAATACTGTATAAATTTTTTTGATACCTCTCATAGTTTCCAAGATATTGAATTGTTTAGCTAGGCATAGCTAGCGGCCGATCTGAAATCAACACAGTACCGCTTGGTAAATATACAAATGAATATGGTAGAATGTATACTGAGTTCTTCTGCTATCGCGCATCGATAGGCGGGCCGATTTCATATTACTTTATAGGTTTGCCAAGCTGTATATGATAGACTCAACATCAAACATATCGATAGGTACACAAAAAATGTAAACAAACATTATAATATTCACTCCGACAAAAACCCTGGAGCCAAAAAACCTTCGATACAGTGATTAATTTTTTCCAGCAACTTTTTTCCAAGCACCTATTTTTAAACTACATTAAATTATACTAGCGGCATATATTCACGTCTAAATTATGGATCAGTGGCCTTATAAAAAGTGTTAAAACGATTCACATGTGTCTCGAGGCGACAAAAAATACGGACCACATGCTTTCCGCTGCTACTTTAATATTAATTTCAAAAACACTTGTCATCCAACATTGCTGCACTTAATAATAATCAACGGAATATACCGCATGTTGCAACTTTAGGTTGTTTGCTCTTACTCTTACTAATGTATTTACTTTACATGACCATGTTCGTTTCGATTGAGTTCTTGATAACATCACATCTTCATTCGTTCATGTGCTCGAAAGTTTTTTATTTTTTTGAAATACTTGTTTAGCCAGTGAGTGAATTTGGCCCTACGAGTTTCATAAATGTTAATGTCTTTTCTATTTGAACCTAGAGAAATTAAAATCGGTTTGATTCCAATCCTTCAAAAAGGTGTTGAATTCAAAATACGTTTTTCCACAGAGTTTCTGAAATACTTGTACGCACTAGGACGACGGACTTACATTTTAACATGCGATGAAATACCTGCTTTAGTAATAAAAAATTTGCCACCCATAATCTGTTCATCAGATACATGTGTCACAAAAGATAATAGAATATACAAGGTAGACAGTGATAGTAGGCATCTATCTTGAATAGATTATGAATTTATTTATACTGAAAACCAAACAATGATTTCCACTTACATATTCTAAAATTCCCTTGACACATAATAACAATAAAATGACCAGAAAAGATCCATTTGACACATTTGAGCATTCGCTCAAGGTGAATGAAAACAAAACAAATTGAGAGAAATGTGGAAAATTCAAGACGATAATTCCCAAGAATAAACCTGACAAAATTTTGTTGTTAAAAAAAATGTTAAAATTGTTTTTTCCGTTAACCAGCTGTCGTCCCCTTACGAACGGCAGCCCTCAAAAGTCGAAACTTGTGCGAATCAAGGATTAACGAGGCCTTACCTTTTAACGTGCTATTCCTAGCACTTTCTCGGGTCATCAGAATGAAAATCTGTACTCCATAGGATTTGAACCTACACGAGCAGTAGCATCAATGGCTTTATACTGGGAAACTGCCCAGTGAAGAATTACCTTGCTATTATAACAAATACTCGTTCCATATCTTTCTTTAAACTGAAAGAAATTATTTTTCATTTCAGAGAGACACTGAATGAAACTACTCAAATCAATAATAATACTAGTCCGTTCGAAATAGAAAATTCATTTTGTAATAATTCGCATAGAGTTGAAAATTGGTACAGGTCTCTTCTATATTAGTATTACTATAACACGCCGCTCCACCTCGTGAGCAGGTCAAGAAACACTCCGACTCTCTGGGTTGAGAGATTTAGTCAGATATCATAGTTCTTTTTAATAAGTTGCCGACCGATGTTTCACCCTTTTTACTCCCCTATACAACAGGCTTATTTTGGCAAATACCTGTCATAAAACAACTTCTTGCCTGGCTAATACTACGACGGGTATTGCATTATATCTAACAGATACTTGTGCAATGAACCTCATTGCAGAGGAAGCAATTGCAAGTGCTTCCTGTAACCAAATTACAGAATTTTGTATTGATTCGGAAAGGGAGACTTGCACACTACTTGCGAGGTTTTTTCCTCATCATCAATACAGGGTAGGTCACTACAGACAACTTTGAGGCCATCTGGTCTCCGCCCAAATCATAACACAACTCTGCGACTAAAGTTTGTCTTTCAGTCACAGATGATTCCACAACAGATTTTATGAATGTCCTATTCATATTTTCGAACTAAAAACAACTCTGATATTCCATTAAGCATAGTATGGTATGTGTAACATAGTCAATAAATTATCTACCGATCTCTCTACCTGGTCTCACGCCAATGAAACAGATGTAAGATACTCTACCTCGTGAGCAGATCAAGAAACACTCCGATTCTTTGGGTTAAGAGATTGAAATATACCCAAATATATCCAACATAGCCTTATTGTGGCAAATATCTGTCAGAAAATGACTACTACCCTGGTTAATATCTTGACGGGTATTGCATTATATTTAGCACCTGTGCAATGTAAACTTGTTTGCATAAGTATCATGAGCCAATATGTTCACTCATATTAAACCTCCGATGATACAGTATAACTCACTAAGTTAGAATCATATGGAAAAATTCTTTATTGTTTGTTTTATGAAAAGTTCTGCATGGCCTAAAACTCAAAGTGAAATGATCAGATATCAATTTTTTGCATTAGTATACGAGGTTTGTCGAAAAATGTAAATTTTACTCAAGAGTATAGTAGGCATTCTTATTGATAATATCGAAAATTGTTATGGGAAAAACATCTATCTACCATGAAAATAAAATATAGCTGTTTTTTATATTTTTCTTTTTTTAAATAGTTTTGGGAAAAAACTTGTTCATAAAAATTTCTGCATGGTCAAAACCTAAAACACAACCATCCGGTTAGCTTGCTCAGGTTAGGTTTGTTTATCTATCGCGAGCTAAAAAACATAGGATTTATTTTCGGAAATTGATAATTTCGCTTTGATCATTTCGCAGAACTTCGTATTTATTTCAGCATATGAATCTAACAGATATACCAGAAAATAAATTCCTACCATTCACGACGCAATATTCCACAACACGCCTCCACCGCCACCGTCGCGGGAAAAAACTAATTTCAAATAATTGATAGTATGAGTTGGGTCAATTTGTACAAATTCGTCATGGTCTGTGATATGCGCCGACCAAAGAATCTCCTGCGCTACTGTGTTTATTAATAGCAACATCAACGCCGACCAGTTTCAGGATCCTAGATGGTTGATTAATAGATCCGGTATGATAATCTTTGAATATAATTATGAACCTGAGGGTAATTTAGTTATTGATCTGCTGCTATTGGAAATGTGCCGTGATTCATTTAATAACAAAATACATTATGGGTTCAGTTCTGTAGTCTAGATGATGTTCGAAGGCAAAGTTGAAATAAGTTTCACCTCAGGGAGAAAATTCACCTCAGTGCAAAATTTAAGAAATTGGTTTTCATTATGACACTTGCTGCTGTAATAGTCCATATCTCACAACTTCTTTGAATTCTTTGATTTTTTTAAAAACTATACAGTTATGATAGACCAATATCCACGACTAAAACTAGGTTTTATAAAAAAAGAAAGAAAGCAATATGTATTCCGCTCTTTCGCAGTACAATCTGAAAATATGAAATACTTATAGGCTACTGCAAAACAAGAACAATAGTGAAAACCAGTTTTCATTCGGGACCAAACCTAATAAGTTATAAAGTTACAAGTGAAATGAACGATTTCTGTGAGTGATATTTTTTAATAACATTCTGCCTATCTAATTTATTTAATGAATTTTCAATGAAACCTAGAGATAATTCAGAAAAATCAACTATCTGAATGAAAATGCGAATTTTCATTTTGAGATTTTTTCTTTTCAGTCTTTTCACAATATCTATCAGATGTAGTTCAATGTCCAGCGTGGCTTTAGCCGGGGAAGTAGTTGTTTTCTGTTAGATATTACAAAAAAATTATATTTTTTATTTTTCAATTTTCATGGAGAATGTTTCCCTTTTCAACATGAATACCTCCCAAGAGATTATTTTGAATGATGGAAATAGTGACTAAAGTTTGTCTTTCAGCCGCAGATGATTCCACAACTGATTTTATAAATATCCTATTTATATTTTCGAACAAAAATCCAATAAGTTATATTTAATTAATCAAATAAGTTCACAATTTGAACAAAGTTTGAAAAGTGTGGCGGAGAGTTTCGAATAAATGAAACGATTAATTTCGACTAAGTCAAAATACCCTTCTCTCTTCACAAAGTGGAAAATTCGAGTCAAATATCTGTCACAAAATTAATGAACATTGAATTACACCTGGCAATAAATTTATAATGATTCCTAAAAATATTCACTCCAGAAAAAAACAACGTGCAATATTCCGTTATTTCAGACAGATATATAAAATTCCGTATATGGTTATGAGATTGAATTGTTAACATCTTTCATGAATAACTTATTTTTCATCTTCATAAATAAACCTACCTTTCGCATATTCGAAAGTAATTGCTGCCAAACTTGGTGGTCACGCGGCATATTATGTCATAATCGATGTTTATCCTGATATGCAGAAAGATCCCCTATAGAGTGTCACATGTATAATATTAATACTCACAAATATTTGTATAGTTAGAGATTGTCAGTCATGTGTGCTTATGAAGAACACACGTGTTGAAAATTTTTTATGCCAAGGGAAGCTGATAATACATTTTCAATACTTGGATACCTTCCAAATTCAAAAATCGTTTTCAAACCCTGTATCGTAATTATGAACTCCATGTAATATCTCGTAGGTACTTATGAGTAGCATCACCATCAGATTCAATTTTGAAAATAAATATTGAAGTTTAATATTGCCATGTATTTCAAGTGGTAAAGGCACTCACAGAATCGTAATAATGTGGAAGGCATTCAACACTTCAAAAAATTTGATGTCACTCGATCAGAAATGTGAGTTAGCATTATTGTCCTTTTATAATTGTTAAAATTGTTTTTTCCGTTAACCAGCTGTCGTCCCCTTACGAACGGCAGCCCTCAAAAGTCGAAACTTGTGCGAGCCAAGGATTAACGAGGTCTTACCTTTTAACGTGCGATTCCTAGTACTTTTTCGGGCCATCAGATAAAAATCTGTAGTCGCTAAGGATTCGAACCTAGCCGACCAGCAGTCAATGGTTTCGAACTGAGCTACATAAAAAGCTTAATTTGAAATTTAAATCTATGGCATTCATGAAAACTTTCCTATTTGTATATCAACCTGTTTATTTCAGTATTGAAACACATGAATGGGAAGGATAAAAAACCAAGAGATTCAGAGTCATCTAACTGTAATTCTCAAAACTGTAAAACGGAATAATCTAATGCAAGCAGATCTCGGAATAATGATGTTATAGTAATAAGAAGACTCATTCAACATGAAGCTATTAATTCTCACTTGATTTGGGACAATGACGAAATAAAAAATAAAATAGATGACTAGCATAATATATAACCGCACAGTATCGTGAAATTGGCCGATTTGATACACTTTTTTTATTGTGTCGCAACTATCTATATTCAGATTGTCGTGATTTGAAAATTTCGTTTCGAGAAAATTGAATTTTGGATTAGCGGCATTCGGTTATTTTAATATTTTATGGTTGCCCTTGCCAATAAATTCGACAAGTAATTTTGTTGGGAGTCCTTAATAAGAATTACCTATGAAAAGTCCAGAAAGAATGTAAAGAAACAAAGTTTTATGCTTTTCCAGTTCTTTTCATCATTACCATTCTTCAACAATTCGCCTTCGCTGGGTTGAAACAAATCAAGTAAAATAATGAAACAACATTATATTTTCGCTCCTCTTTTGATTGAGAAATCAAAAACTACCTGATCAAAATCAATCATTATTACAGCTACAAAAGCTTTTTTCATTAACAATAAAACTGTGGAAATGATAGATTACTCTTTCATCAGATAATTACGCAGAAGGTTTACAATACTACCAATATAATCACACAAGTTACTTTAGGGTCAGTTTTGGGAACAGTAATAGATTACTTTATCATAGATAGTTATCTTTGGTCTCGATGGTTATGGAAATTACGTGAAATTTATTGATTTAAATGATAAACCCACTGGTTTGGTGAATATAAATTGTTCAATTATAGGTCTGCCCCGAGGAAAGTGAATTTATTTTATATAAATAGTTGCGAAATCGTTATTCTAGTTTACATAACGGGCTGTACATTTATATTTATCACTTGTTTTTTGTACGTTGAAGGCTTATTATAGTTATTATGAAGGCAGCTTGGAGGTGGTTCGAAAAATTATTCAAATGACTTGAAATCGACTGATAACAACAATCGTAAGCAATATTTTATTCGTGGTTAATTGATACTCGAAAACAATAGTTTAACATAGATATCAGTAAGAGAAATGTCTGGTTATTTCTTATTTCTCGATAATCGATAAGCATTGTTTTTTTACAACGAAATAAATATCCTGAGACCAGAAATGGATGCATTGCGACATATTTTTCGGCTTTTCGACATCAGCGAAGTATTTTTGAAAAAAGTTCTTTTTGGAGCTCATGGATGAATGAGTTTATATTCTACCTGACAAATACCAATTGAAGTGAAACGATATATTTTCGAGGAAGATTTGAATATATCAAGTAGTCTGTGACTGACACAAATGATAAAAATCTGTAAGTTGTCTTTAAAAAAAAATTCTAGAAATATCTTATTGCGCCTGGCTTCTGTAAAAGTAAATTACCTTGGTAATTATTGTGTACATTATTTTTATGTTAATAATATTATTTTTGCAAGAGTATGGTGTTGGTCACAGGTTACTCGGTACATCTAAACCAAGTTTTAATCTCATAAGATGCTTTATTTTGGGTAAGCTCAAACGTTAAGTTTTTTAGCTCTGGAATATCCAATTCGCAACTTTTCATTTGAATTCATGCCCGCACTCAGATTTGTTTATAAACTGGAGATTATCTGAAATGCAATGTAACCAACCATAGAATTTGATGATTATTGATCAATTACGAAACATCAGACAGTAAAACGAATATCATCACAAAAAGCATTTAACAAGGTGCTGTGAGGAACCGTTCTTTTATTTTGTTTCAGCCCTGACGATAAAACCAGTAAAAAATTAAATGAGAATTAAAAATATTCAACTTTCTGTCAAATGACTTGATTAAAAAAAAATTAAAATTGTCTACCTCTTTTCTTATTTGACCAAAACTGTCACTGTTTTTGATATCGCGAAGGTGAACTTCTTCGACGGTCATGGAAAAAGCCATAAACATCGTACTCACGAAATATTAAGAGCTGCGAATGTTTTTGAAAATACTTTCAAGTCATCAGCATATGTTATCTGAAAATTACAAGATTTTGATTTTCGGGAAAATAAGAAGAAATTAAAATTCCTAATTTTTGAGTAAATAATGACTGCCTATTCTCAAATCCTACTTTACAGAAAACGGCCAACAAGTTTAGTTTCTAAACACACACTGTTTAGCCGAGCGTATTCAATTGCCCGCAAATATAACTTTCGCACGGGTCAAATTCCGCTCCGACAACAAACGCGAAGTTCAGAAACCAAAATAAGGAGTTGAGTGTGTAAATTCATCATTTATCACCGAGTTTGTCTGTCTCGGACGTCTACTTATACTATTATGAAGTGCGGACTTGACTTGGGGTTCGTGAGGCGGCCACAGGGGCGCGTAGGAGAGACACCACCCAGTACTTAATATTCTCTTCCTTCCCCCGACTTGTGTCTGATGTTTGTGTGTTAATAATTTACGACGATAAGAGGTGAATATGAAAGGCTACTTGGAACGTAAACCTTGCGATCTCGAGGGTTGAGATCGAAAATGACTATAACAGCAGTGACAGAAAATTTGTTTATCTTGAGGTTTTCACAAGGAGAAAGGTGCTGTTAGTGTCAATCAATCAGTTATTCACTTCATTATCCTTTCGACATATACATGTATAGGAATTGTTAAAATAATTTACATTTATTCACATGCGAAATACAATAAAATATTCATAGAATACAACTAAAAATGCGATTTTATATCACAAAACTTACTGACATTATAAAAATATTTGTCAACTGAAAACTATTATATTTTTGGTGAGAGCGAATCGCAAAATTTTATTTCCTTTGGAAGATTGTTTAAAAAATTGATGCAATAAAATTAGGTGCTAATGAGGAAATGTTCCTTTGTCCTGTCTTCATAGATGTCTTCTTTCACTGTAAAGCATGGCAATATAAACAAAACACTAACTGAGTTGAGTTCCTGAACAAGATTTACAGTGCTTTTGTTGATTAATATCTTATTTTACAGCTCGAAGAACCGTGTTGAATACTCCACCAAGGCTGGATAATTATTTATATTTAATAAAATCAATGTTTATTTTCAAAGTTGGTTATATCCAGCTGTCAAAGTTACTTAGAGCAATTATCCAGTTCCGACGAAATGTGAGAATTGCGTCCAAACCCATACATGTAATTCATAACCATCCCGCAGAGAGATATAGTGTAATTGATTTTTTTATGCATATAGACAATATGTTGGCTTCATTGTGTCTGAATCTGAGCCAACACTTAATCAGCTGTTCTTTGATAATGTGACAATTGGTAACACTGGTTACATTGACGTGAGGTGGGGATTAAGTTTTGAAAATCCGTATATCCTCCATTTCGAGAATTTCTGCGTCTGGCCTTACTGAAAGAACTCTGTGATGATTACATTTTTATTTTTAAAATCATCCAATTATAGTGTCTACAAATAACATTTATGAAGAACAAATAACATTTATGAGAGGTGAAGAGTATTCATTCCAAAATATTCAAAGAATTCAATTCAGTTAAGAATTGAGTCTTCACTTCTCGCCATTGAATGAGCGATGACTGTTTTTACCCGATTGCCAGAATACTGAATAAATGAATTACATACTCAATCAGGTGTCTAGAACCAGGTGGTTGATTTAGAAGTGTTCCAGAGCTGCAACAAGCAAATGCAAAACTTTGATTCAAACATTAACGAAAGGTATACCGATGTCGTCACATCACGAATTCAACCATTTTACATTATAAGTTCTCATTTCCATTATTTGTTATAATGAAACCAGTATTTATGATTTCAAAGTGCACCAATTGAAAAAAACAGGGTACTTAAAGTACTTATTCGTGGATAACTGATCTTTCAAACGCTTGCTCTATTTGGAGCGCGTCTTTGGAAGGCCTCTTTATCCACTCATACTTTAATTTACTATTTTTTAATACAGATTTGATACTTTTTTCGATAAATACACAAACCATTATTAATTAAATCAAATAAAATGCAGCCATCATGACTAAAACTTTCTGTTTCTTGATTTCCTATCAACTGTACTCCACATAGGAGGGCACATGCACCAATTTCTTACACAAACATTTTGTTACAGTCACCCAAACATATAAAAGTACTCCTAAGTAATTTCTCACGGATGGAACACATGTGTTAGTGTTATCACTTTCATGTTTCGAACCTAACATGTGCACTTGATATGTTCCATATATATACACTCATTGCAATAATTAAAATTTTTACAGCGCCTAATTAAAGCTGAGCTCTAACTCACCGTATCAAAAATAAAAATTGATTTCGATTTCATATATGAGGGGTATAACATGTTACAGCCAACAAAATTGCGAAACCATCTAATAGATATATATGTTTTTTTATAACTTTGAAAAAGCATGCGAGTGAGAAAGTGAGAAATTGCATTTCTGCTAGTTCTGCACTATACTTTTTCTACCACACACTTTTTGCTAAAAATAAATACTATAAGACGGAATTAAATGTCAGTGACTCATTCTTAGCTTTATGGTGCCCAAGAGAAGCAAAGGAAGTGGGAGAAGATTATAAGCCGCTCTCATTCGTGTTTTTTCTGAACTAGTGACTGACATCACTGACTATTCATTTCGCTCATATTTTACTTTACTAATGTTTATTGTACCTACTTCCTTGACTATTCATTTCATATCTCCTCAATTCTAGAAATAGAAGCTACCCCAAACACCAAACGTCACTTTCACTCTACGCGCGTTTCGCTAACAATGTTAGCATTCTCAAGAGCTAGAGAACAAAATTCTAATCCTATTTATATCTACTAAGTGGTTAATTACACTCATTGTCTATTTTAACTGACCCTCTGTTCTACCTACCTCAATTATCTACCCGAATTGTTTAAAACTACTTGCTCTAAGGCATTGACCATAAACACAATTTCAACAATTTAACATAAAATTTGAAGAATACTTTAAGTTCTCACAATTCATTTCGTAATTGCATATATCAAGGTAATTGGGGCATTTTGTGGTTTTATTGCATTTGGTAATGGAAAAATAAATTTGAAAAAACCACAATAATAATAACGTATGTTTGTTTCCATTTATATAATCCGTTTGTCAATAAAAAGTAACGTAACAATTTAATCAAGTATCAATTTACTTGGACTCATTACTTTTGTATTTTAAATCGAAAAACTCACATTATTTTGTGCATTAGTCCTTGACAGCAATTCAGATAATTCATTTATGGAGAAATCTAATGAGATTTCAGATACCCTAGATAAAGTTTTTCCATAATAATGAATTTTAAAGAATCGTGATATTTCATCTACTTATATTGACAAGCATAAAAAATCGATTTGAATTCAATGAAATATCATGTTATTAAAACAACGAAACGAATTTTATGTAATGATTGATGAAAATGTTGCAGAATAACGGTTATGAACAAAACCTGTCATTACAATTATTTTTTATAAACTTTCAACAGGTGTATGACTCAGTTTTCAGATTAAAAATGATGGAAGCACTAGGTTTCTCAGACGTAATTATTAAGAAACTATTAGAAGGTATCTTGTAAAATCAATAATGACAGTTTTATAAGAAGATCGTTATTTTTCCACAGAAAAAAATGTTTGATTAAAGTATTTCGGTTTATTTTATTTGAAATATAAATACTTGATTTGAATGATATTCAGTTTACTGAAACATAACTCTTTTGTTATCATCTATGATAAACATGAATGTGAATTACTTGATTTTGAAAAATATTTATTTAAATATTTTAATAGATTTGTAATGTAAATAAACTATTTGCTCTTGCGAAACTTTGATTGATGTGTGCAAGACCAGATGAGGTTTGATATCGTTTGCTCAGTAAATATCATAACTTCTTCATAAAACACATTATATCCAATTATTATATTTTCCCATGAAGTTCGTTGAAAAAAGTTAAGGTACCTATAGGTACTTACTTACTAATTTGTAACTTCCATCATGGGAAAATAACTCAAAAATAAGTCATGTTTGATAATGTACAACACAAAGTTTTCAATTGAACAATTTCTGTGATGCATTACATGCCGTAAATAATACCGAGAAACGGGATCCACTTGCAATGTTTGTACGCAGCTCTAATCATTGCATTTTTCAGAACACTCCGAGAACACTGCAATATTAGTCAGGATTACGGCCGTGAAGTGCTGACGAGTTACAGGTTTTAAGCTAACTGGGTACTAATGGTGTCATTTATCAGCTTTTTCTTCCTCCTCTGTTCAAATACGTCCCCTGGCTTTGGGTTTTTTGATTAATACCACCTAGTTTGACCATATTCGAAGGCATACAATTGGATTCATTGTTGGAATCACTTCACTGACTCGATCGTTTCCTCCAAACGCGTTCGTATGGATAAAACATTTTTGTGCTAATTCTGCCTTGCTCTATTTAATTCCCTACTTTTTAATTATATTGTATAAAAAAGGGAGATAGATTAGGATCTCTCATTAGATGACGAGCTTAGAGCAGATCAGTAAGAACTGATACGATGCAGTTTAGCGACGTTCTGCCGTATTAGGTTTGCGATGTTATCAATTTTTTTGAAAGGATTGTGAACGTTCGATAAGAGAATTATATTAGCATTATTTTATTTGTCAAGTCTGCGATCATGTAGGGATGGTTTTTAGTGATTTAGTAATGAATTTTGTTTTTGTGTTTTGAAATTACCATTTCTACGAGCTGTACTAGTATTGAAACTGTACTGAGATCAAGAAAAGTTTATAGACAGTTTTGCATTAAAGTGAAAGTATCCCACTGCATAACTTGTAACCACTTAGAAAAAGTAACGACGGATGTTTTGGAACTCCAACACTCCTACACTGAGAGAAGGGATCTGTTGGTTGTGAAATAGGCTGTCAGATAGTGACAGATTTAGGTGCCCCATTTTCGCATACAAGCCCCGAATAGGGTTAGAAGTATATCGATTTGGAGTAGAATGAAGATAAATTTACGAGTGGCTCCTAGGGATAACATATCGAAAATTAATTTTTTAACACACACTACACCACACTACACTACACTACACTACACTACACTACACTGCACTACACCACACCACACCACACCACACCACACCACACCACACCACACCACACCACACCACACCACACCACACTACACTACACTACACTGCATTACACTACCCTACCCTACCCACCACTACACTACACTACACTACACTACACTACACTACACTACACTACACTACACTGCACTGCACTGCACTGCACTGCACTGCACTGCACTGCACTGCACTGCACTGCACTGCACTGCACTGCACTGCACTGCACTGCACTGCACTGCACTGCACTGCACTGCACTGCACTGCACTGCACTGCACTGCACTGCACTGCACTGCACTGCACTGCACTGCACTGCACTGCACTGCACTGCACTGCACTGCACTGCACTGCACTGCACTGCACTGCACTGCACTGCACTGCACTGCACTGCACTGCACTGCACTGCACTGCACTACACTACACTACACTACACTACACTACACTACACTACACTACACTACACTACACTACACTACACTACACTACACTACACTACACTACACTACACTACACTACACTACACTACACTACACTACACTACACTACACTACACTACACTACACTACACTACACTACACTACACTACACTACACTACACTACACTACACTACACTACACTACACTACACTACACTACACTACACTACACTACACTACACTACACTACACTACACTACACTACACTACACTACACTACACTACACTACATTACACTACACTACACAACAGCTCGAAGTGCCATCACACAGATTGACAGTAATTGAACATGCCCTCGATTTATGGCCATAAAAGTTTACAACAAATTACCAAATGCAATAAAGAATCAACCTTTAAACTTTATAAGCATAGAGTCAAGGAGTTGCTCTTGGATAAATCATACTATACACTGAATGAATATTTAAATGATAATCTTTGATATTATATTATTTATTTATTTATTGGACAATATATTTCCTTGCTTAACAACCAATCAGTGGATTTCAAATTTTGAAAATCAGCCAACAGAATCGGAACTACAGTGAAAATATAACTTGTCGCTGTATTTTCACGGGGATAAACCTGCTTAGTTTTTGTTTTACTATCTGTCAAGTGAAAATAATGATTTAAATTATAAACGTCAAATTTATGTGTTTTGACTAGTTATCTTTATTTATCAATATGAGCGATCGTTGGGGACAAATGTCCATTGGTATCATAGATGAGGCCGTGGAAAAGAGTATTCCGTTGAATACGGCTAGAAGTAAAGCATCAATTACCAGGGGACACGATTTTTCTTTTTTTTTAAATCGATATATTGTCGTCCTATAAATATAATTCGTGGTATGATTAAAAACCTATAATTTTTTGGAATATCAATTCATTGGCAGTCCTGCGGACTCGTTGTATTTTCAGCTTTGGGGTTGCAATTCATTAATATTCCAAAAAATCATCGGTAATAATCATACCACTCATTATATTACCCCTGAATATATATGTTTGTTTGTATATACCGTAAACAATGTTTTTAATGACAGTGCTCCATGTATTGTAATGTTTTTCCATTGTTCTTTATATTGTATGTTCTCTGTATTACTGTATTGTATAATTGCATTCCACTGACTTGTTCAATATCATCTTTGATGATCCAATTGAATGCATTTTATTATTATTATTATTATTATTATTAATCACCATAGTTTTTATTTATAACCCATATTCTTGGACGATTTTGAAATATTAAAATATATAAGGTGTTTCATCCATAAAAAAAGTTAAATTGCCACACTGCGTTCGTAAAGTTCGTAAAGTGTCATGCATTACGAAAACTATTTTCCAAAGATGAGCCACTCTGTATTTCTATATTGACGTATTCCACTAAGGTAACTAATTCTAATTCTAGCTACCATCGTAAGCCAAACAATCCTATTACCTAAAGACCACAGAACACATTCTCGTTTTCGAACATTATTCAGAGAAAAGCTCACATTATATCATCTACGAGCCGACCTCGTCGTCTGGAGAGAGAAAGCTCTACGGTTCACAAAGAAACTAGGGAGAACAGTGGTGCCAACCGAATGACAAACTAGCTAACTGTGGATCCGACAAGCCGAGCAAAAAATCGGTCACAAAAACTACCCCGCAAAAAGTTATAGCGAGAGAACGGAATCCAGTATTGCGAGAAGCAGGGGCTTTTAGGTCGGTTGGTACGCCTGCTGCTATGCTGCAGGGAATTAGTTTAGGGGATGAGATGCCGAAAACGATGTTTGATTAAGGCCGGAGAGCAGTGTGAGGGAGATTTTTATGAATGTAGGTCAGCAGGATTTCGATAGTTGTTTGGTTCAATGCCGAAAATGTTACGATAACAATTGTGCGAATCGATTATTGTCTTTCTCGATCGGAATCGAAATTGGATGCAAATGTTGATGATTGAGTTTCATGTTAAATTCCTATGATGTAATGAGTCAATTACGCGCCATGAAGTCAACAGTAAAAATTATGTAACAAATCCTTGACGACCTTGGGGATTATTGATTTGACAAATTTCAACTTTATATTCTGTCGGGCAAACAAGGACATAGTGCGGTTAAGGTTCGCTGAACATAATAGCTCATCAGTGGAGGTTTGATCGCCACAAGCAAAGGAAAGTATAGGGGGATATGCTTTCGAAAACTGTCTGAGTTTTCCAGAGAGCTGAGGAAACGATACTAATAGCCAATTTTGACAATCCTGATAAATCCAATAGAAAGTGATTTCTGAACGTAATGACAAAAAAAGTAACAGTCATCGTAATATAACTAAATTTTGAGACTGAGAACATCGAATATCCATCTGTGATCTCAACAATAATTTTTCAAGGATTCTTCATCGAAATTAGGTAATGTAAAAGTCATTTCAGTTTCCGGAATGTAGATTTCAACTATTCAATGTTTTTATTGCCAGTCGCTACAAACGAGCTGTGTGATTCACCAAAAACAAGACTCAAACACAAAAGTTCTTCAGATACGAAGTTGATACCAATGAGATGGTTGAAAAAAATTATATCTAAAATTTATGAACCATCGATCTCCTGGGTAAATCTTCCATTTACTGATGGTAGGTTCCCGAGTGCTCTGGAAATTGAAAAAGTTATTACAGTTCATAAAAAAGCGGTACTTGTACAATAGAAAAATATAGACTAACCCTAAGTCCTTGCTTCGAAAGTTTTGAGTATTGTTTTCTAAAAAGATTACTCAACTGTTCGAATAATTTTCATATATTGTGAAACAGGCGACATGGTTTCAGATCTGGACAGTCAACAAATACTGATTTTTTTATAAATTCAAGATGGCGGACGAGATTTGTGATTATGGTCCGATTCGATTCAAAACTGGTATATTGGGGTTTTCTGGGTCAGAGATTATGAATTCTTTGGCAAAATTGATGAATTCAAGATGGCACTTCAAGATGGCGGAAGAGATTTGTGATTATGGTCAGATTCGATTCCAAATTGGTAGGTGAGGATTTTCGGGGTCAAATATCATGAATTCGTTATCAAAATTCATAAATTCAAAATGACAGCCCACGATGGTAAACTAGTTTTGTGATTATGTGGGGAGTTTCGGGGTATGGCCTTGGTATAGTAATGTTGCACATTTGCAAGAATAACATTCAAGAAGGAGTCGGGTTCTGTTCTTTTCCGTTCACGTCCGATTATCTCGAAATAATGCAAACGTAAGACTTAAAACAAAAAAATAAAATTATGGTTTAAAAAATAACTGAAGAACACGCTTTACCTCCAATATGAACTAAAATGTAAAAAAGCGAGGGATGCTTGCTTTAAGTTCTCTAAGATTTGATAATATAGGTTAAAAGCACCTAAACTTTTTTTACATTTGAGTAATTACATTAAAATTATTATGAACTCTTTAGTTAATGTTGGAAGAATGTTCTTTAGTTTTTTTAAACTTTACTATAATTTTTTTACTAGCAATTTTAAATCAGTTTATTTTGTATGCTTCTTGTATAGAAAAAATATTCGGTGTAAGTATACTCACATATTATCTCCATCATAGGCTTACGAATGCAATTATTTTCCTGTACATTTGGACATATTTATTTTGATTGTTGTCTGAAGGGCGTAATTTACCTCTTTTGAATCCGCCACTGACCCGTACTGATCGCAAAGTAAATATTCATTTAAAGAATGCATCTTTTTGTCGTTCGAGATTAATGAAAGAAGCATTCTAATTGGAAATTGTAATAGATTAAAAGGCGATCTGTCATCCGGTCCATCCGGATGCTGCCAACCTGCCGATGGAAGTCGTCTAAAGAGGCATCAGCGGGCGTCTGAACACGGTAATCCGATGTAATCGATGTTAGGTAGATGCTCGTCGAGATAGACAAGGGAATTAGAAGACAGTTAGCAAAGTGTCTGTTTGTAAATCTCCCCTCATACCCCATCCACAGACCGGTCCACGATTCATCAGACCCGGACTGTCGGATTTTCGACAAAAGCGTTCCTCACATCAATAGGACTACGAAGCTTATATTGAAAGATTAATTTTTTTAATTTATTCATTTATTTATTTATTGTATATGTTTCCTTGAATAATAACTACAGATCGAAAATGAATATTTGGAACCTTTGATGAGAATACAATTCAAGAAATAGAAGCTATCCAAAACACCAAAACTTCTCCTTACTGATAGTTGTAGATCATGTAGCTAATAGATCTTGAGAATGCGAACTTAATTGGCGAGACGCGCGTTGAATGAAAGGGACTTAGTTTTGGTGTTTTGGGTAGCTTCTATTTCTTGAATATTTGAAGTAATTTTTTACTGCAAATATTTCTGCAAATAATAATTTTTCGGAGAGAAACAACTTAGTTTGCCTAGTTTTTTTATAAATAGAAATAATTTTATTGGTGGTATGAGTGAAGAACTTAAAAAATATCGCTATGTCTCAGGACAATTCGTCCTGATATAGAGATTTTTTCAATTGTGGTGGAAATCCACTTTTAGAAATCTGGAAAATTGCTTCGTCGTATATTCTGATAACTATTAGATTTTTTCAGAAACTCATAGAACTTGATTCCTCCATCTTCATTTTTTAGATTAGACTATTTCATTCTCAAACTTCGAAAAGAAAACATACATTGTCAAACTTTTACGTTTTTGAGTTATTTTCAAATCTTGACGGATCTTTCAAATGCAGAGCTTATTGAATCCACAAACGTAACTCTACCTTGATGACCTCTCTGCTATCTGGACTGAGTAAAATGAGAAAACTTGTTATTAATAATGAGTCAATTTCAATCAAATTCATAATCCATACCGAAAAAATCAACCACCTCTTTTATACATGGTGATTCTCAGATTACCTCGACATGACTTTTCCTAGAGAAGGACTTCATTTCTAACCATGTAACAAAGGGGGGGCATTCATTTAATGTTACCAACAAAAATATAAAATACTGAAAATAATAAATGAATAATAATAGTATATTCAACGAGCGTATAATGATAGATAGCTATTATTACACTATGAAGTTTTTCATTTTTATAACGATAATTAGGTAACGTGAAAAAGTCACAAAATGTTAATGATTTTGTTTTTATTAATAAAATACCAAGTATGTGCTATCGTTGTATTCCAAATAGACTAACACACAATTTTCCATTGCAATATACAGGTGCCGTTTGAAAATAAAAAAAGAGGGGTAGCTACCACAGGGCTGACAAATGAAATTTATTTTATTATGCGTCATTAGGAAGGTACTTTAATGCCATTCAAAGCAGTTTTTCTATTTTTTAATTATCTTGTCAAATAAGCCAGATATTATTACGAAAACGCAGGAGGGCCACAAGAGGTTTTTTTTCAAAGTCAAAGTCGAAATTTCGAGAAAAAAGTCGAAGTCGATCGACATTAATGTCGAAACTTTGACTTTTTCACGGAATTTTGACTTTTTTCTCGAAATTTCGACTTTTTTCTTGAATTTTCGAGTTTAATGTGGATATTTCGACTTTTATGTCGGAATTTAATCATTTTGACTTTATTGTCTAAATTTCGACATTAAACTCGAAACTTCAATAAAAAAGTGACGAAAAAAAACCTCTTGTGGCCCTCCTGCGCTTTCGTAAAATATTGATTGTATACGATAACTTGGGACACCCAGTATGTAAATGATATGATGCAATCCGAGCCAATCTACAATATTAAAATTTTCGCTGCTGTAAATGGCCGTCAATATCAATAACTAAATATATCAAAGAAGGTATAAATGAAATACGCTTGAGAAGATAATATTTCAACTCATGAAATAATTCTTCATTTATTTCAATTAGCAACATTTGGCTTGGTACTAAAACAACAGAATAATACTATGTGCACTTACATAGATAGATCAAGTCAAGAACACTTTAACAGTCAAAAATGATCGAAAAATTTTATGAAATCGCTTTCAGTTACCTTCGTTTGGGAGGCACTGGTTTGATTCTCCAGCAACAGCATGTCTGCCAGCTAGCAGCGCTTCAGCGCGGTTTACTTTAAAATTCAATATCTCCCAAAATAATTTTCTTTCGACAAAAAATTATTCTGTCATTTCGTTTTGTTTTGTCATCTTCCACTTCTCATTTCATTTATTGCCCCAATTTCGGAAACACCCTGTATAATGTATAATGAACATCAAAAAATCTTGATCGAACCCAAATAATGGTCTACCGATTTTGATAAATGCATTTTCGACTCGCAAGCTAGCTTAGCTTGCTCCGGTTAGGTTTGTGTGTCAAGCGCGAGCGAAACACCAATTCACGCAGTTTCGACTCGCAAGCTAGGTTAGCTTGCACAGGTTAGGTTTATGTGTCAAGCGCGAGCAAATCACAAATTCACGCATTTTCGACTCGCAAGCTAGCTTAGCTTGTTCCGGTTGTGTTTGTGTGTCAAGCGCGAGCGAAAAACTGATTCACGCAGTTTCGACTCGCAAGCTAGGTTAGTTTGCACAGGTTAGGTTTATGTGTCAAGCGCGAGCAAATCACAAATTCACGCATTTTCGACTCGCAAGCTAGCTTAGCTTGTTCCGGTTGGGTTTGTGTGTCAAGCGCGAGCGAAAAACTGATTCACGCAGTTTCGACTCGCAAGCTAGGTTAGCTTGCACAGGTTAGGTTTATGTGTCAAGCTCGAGCAAATCACAAATTCACGCATTTTCGACTCGCAAGCTAGCTTAGCTTGTTCCGGTTGGTTTGTGTGTCAAGCGCGAGCGAAAAACTGATTCACGCATTTTCGACTCGCAATCTAGGCAAGCTTGCTAAGGTGAGGCTTGTGTGTTAATTGCGAGTATTTTCGGCAATTAAAATTTGGTGGACATTTAGTATTTTTGGCCAACAAAGATATAGTTAGGAACAAATAATATAAAATAAAATATGAATTCAGAATGGGCCAAAGATATGTTTCAGTGGGTAGTCGATTTGAACAAGGCATAATTTTTTATTGTTATTTCCGAACAATTTTTTCATAATTTTCTACATCCGTTATAATTGCTCTGAAGAATGTCAAGAACCCCTCTGGGTTCAGTTCGGTTCCCTTCTGGCCCAATACGGGCCTGCCTTCAGCTTTTTATCTGGCTCATTTGAAAACTGGCTAATCTACTATTATAAATGATGAGGAAGAAGGACAGCTCGGGGCTCTAGGGACTCTTCGTTTCGCCCTTTTCGCCTGCTGTTCACTAGCATAAGATCGATGGAGGAGTCTTTTTATCGGGCGTAATGCACAAAAATGCATTCATATCCGTCTGCATGGAATTGTTATCCGACATGTCTGGTGACACGTTTCAAAATTATAAATTATTATGTTTTACGGCTTGAATATTCAAAACTCTTTTTTGCGGTTCATCTCTTATTTATAAAATTAATGAACTATTCTTCTTCTCAATATAACAAGAAAAAGAATTGGAATGATGTTCGAAAAAATGTCGAAGTACCCTTCTCTCCATACAGTTCCACTAAGGCAAACATCTTTTAAAAAACAAGTACTTCCTTGGCTTGTACCATGGACTTTGCAACGTTCCTGCAGGAGAACATTTACGAGAAAATTTTCTCGCAAATTCTTGGTACCCATTTTAGTTGGAGTGGAAATTCCCTCCATAAAAAATACATTATTATCTTCTCCACCAATTTTAATGCATAATTATTTATAATAAACCTCCATATTTAGTAATATTCATCATTGTCGACTGAAGATGGGTTTACCTAAACTCGAAACATGTCTCGCTAGTGTGGGAAACCAAACTTAGACGTATTAAACATATTTGTGGAGATGACTGAGATTTTTTTCCGTCCTAACTATCCACTTCACTTTGAGAAATGGACTATTTCAACAAGACTACCCGCCGATAGAGGGCACAACCCACGCTATTTTAGAATTCACTAATGCCGAGGCCAAAGCAAGACTAAAGCAATCTTCAACACCAGTTCCATTTAGCCTCCGACCGGTTAAGAAGAAAAGGAAAGCTAGACAACGAGGAAGCAGTGATGAGATATTTAAAAAACTCATTGTGTAAATGTCTCACACATTAGGGAGCATTTTAAATTTGTATTCTCTAATAGCTATTTTAAAACATATGAAGCCTTGTGTACAATTCTTATACAGTATTCAGTATTGAGCATTCTGAATTTCAATTTTGTCAACAGAACTGTAATAAAAAAAAATGTGTGAAATAATAACACAATGTTGCGTTTTTTCAGAATTGTACAAAAAATAACTAAAATGTTTATACACAACGGTGTTGTTAACTAATTTGAATAATATTGATTAAAATATGGATTCAAAGAAATTACTCAATGTGGATATATTATTGATTGAAAATTTGATATTATTACAACAAATTTGTTTAAAAATTTCAAACAATTCTGGAAAAAACTACACACATTTTTTCCGTGCGGTAACAAATCCCTATGGATCCACATATAATGTAATTCAGTTTTCCTCACATTGAAATCAAGAAATTCGTTTCTTTTTATTAATCATCAAATATTCAACTTGTTTTTTTCGAAAAACATCACGTTGGAGTTAGTACTTGTCCATTTCTTTCACCGAACCGCTTCGCCTGTATGAAGAAAAGCAAAACACTAAGTGGAAGATTGAATTATTATTTCTGCGAATGTTCCTCGTCCTTTCCGCCGCGTTAATTCGACCGGACAGTGTTTGAAGTGACGTCTGGAACGAAATGATCCACTTACCGGACAAATGACCCCATTACTGATATAAAAGTTGACAAATGCCCGCACTCGGCTTACACATCCAGCCTGAATGGAAGGATAACTTAATCTAATATACTCGAAAGAAGCCAATATCGCGGCATTATGCCGTACTGATAGCCAATTCAGATTACGTTATTTGTTTAATCTTCGATCCGGTCACGGATTGTCAATTTTTCACGGACGAAGAGCTTCATGAAGATAAAACGAGAAAAATAAAAGTTTTTCAATGCTATCTATTCATCTACTTCATTTTATTGGATGCCATTAATTGAGAATATCCATCTCCGTATGTATTCACGGAGAAAAAATTTTGGAAAGTATTTAGTTTCATTTAGTTATTCCCGATAACAGAAGAAATAAAAAAAATGTCAGTTGTAGGACTGCACGTCAGAAGTGGAAACTTGTTGGCTTCACAAACTAGAAATTATTTTTATCAGCCCATTGATAAATGATGGTAGTAGTAGTAGTATAGTAATCGTGGGATGTAGCAAGTAGGCCCATATGGGCCATTTTTGCCCTTCTCTCCACATAACTACATTGCGTCTCCTGGGGCCAGTTGCATAAAACTCCGTTAAGTATTTGATGTCACGTTAAAAATTCAACATGGCGTTATATGCCAGATTGGTTTGCATAGAAACACTGATCAAAGACTTGATGGCACACTTACTTAATGTCACATTAACTTATGGTGATTGCTAGTCAACGTGAAATATTGGTTGCATAAAAGCCAATCAAGTTCTAACGTCACATTAACTCGAATTTGATCAGGCATTATCTTAATCAGAGCTCCACCAATGATTAAAGTATCAATCAAAAACTGACAGATAAAAATTCTGCAATTTATTCTGGATATCAATTCAACATAAACTTTCAACCAAACTAGTACAACTTGTAAATATTGATTGAAAGTTTGATTTTGTGGAGGAAATCCGATTCTTGACATGATTTTTTGGGTTTATGAAATTAATTTTTGTCAGTAACGTACCTACACTGATTCGTACCTGTCCGTTAGCTTGAATCTTCTTTCTTATACAGTTCCTTGGAAACATCGTGAACTCCTGTACAACGCCTAGAAACGTCCATTTCATAATTCATCGGCTAGTTTAGAAAGTTTCTGGAATTGGGCTACATTTCGAGATCGTTTCGATGGTGACGTAATCTAGCTCTCACTCGCAGTTGTCTATCATTCGCATCAACCCCTACTTCTTGGAATTGTACGCCGCTTCGTAAAGACGTTATAATTACCGTGTAGTTGCGTTGGAGTATTTCATTACCTTATGAATTCGTTATTGAAAACATTCTTTTGCGTATCTCCTCTCATTGAAAAAATGTGTCTTCAACAAGTGAACGCTCCACCCCTGTATCTATATAACAAATGAATATCCAATTAGCTCCATTCACACAAAATTTCCGTTCCAGAAAAAAAGCTCATTACTTGCAAATTGACTCGACACATAGAATAAGGGTTCATCAAATTGCATTTTAACGTCCTAGAACATATAGGTGTTGACTTTCCCATACCATTCAGTATAATGATCATAACCTTTATTGGGTAATTGGCCAAGGCATATCCTTCGACAGCATTATAATGATACTACCTGTTGTGGTCACACTAAGTATGGAATCATATGTCGCGTAAATTATTGGTTTGGTTCTTTGACACCGACCAGGTGTGGGCGTCATTTAGGAGACCGTAATTTCTTGGATCGATCAAGAGATACTAGGGTCGGCAAAGTATAACGAAAGCGTGGAAAAAATATTTTACTCCTCAATTATCTATGTGGTAGATTTTGCTTTCTCTTGGCTTTGATTAGTGCCTTCTGACAAATGCGAGAAATAGTTGAGAAAACCCTTCAGGTTATTGCTTGAAATGATAAGTTGTTGGGTTCTCTATTAGCGTTGAGATGCAAGAAGTTGGATGATTTTTACAGAGTATAACCCAGCACATAATGAAAGTTGAGCTGAATACAATTGGTATCGAATGAACTTTCTGTATACGCGTGAGCACAAATTACATTTTTTCCATAGGTATCAATGCCTTTTGAACGATCCATCAACGAAAATATGTTGAAATAATATCTCCGTCAATACCCAATGCACTGAAAATAACAGACCGCTTGAACTATAGAAATTGAACATTTACAGAGCGTTGGAACAGATTTTTCTGAAATTGTATTGGTGTGTTTTTTTTAAGTCCGGGTTGCAACGAAAAAGATAATCGTATAATGTTCAGAGAACATCTTATGAGAGCCAAGGGAAAGTACGTGGGAATTAGTGTTCTTCTTGCCGTTCGTTGGGAGAAAAAGTCCTGGGAAAAAGATGTTTGCAATGTCTCGAAAGTGACGGAATATAGATGTGAGGAGTGCGTTAGACGGGTCAGTCCCGATGGGACCGCTAACGGTGGAACGATCGAAAAAGCATCGTCCATCAAACTATCTTACTGTGATGTTCCAGAGGAGTGAGCATGTTTGTGACGCTGGCACTGTGATATCGGCCTTTCTAGAGAAATGACATGCTTGGGTTGTTTTCGCTTTCCTACCAAACGAATTGTCCAAATTTCACTTAGTTTCCCTTCCCTTAGTGGGAATAGCAGGCGAAAAAGCACTTTGCGCACGTGTTAGAAACAACATTTTTCCTATGAGCTTCATGACTACATGATTTATAAATTATTCAATAATTTTTAATTTTACTTGAAAGTAAAAAATAACCTTTTGATGTTTTTTCGGCTGAAAATTAATTTTTTGCCGATCGACTTAAAATCACGGCATTTACTAATTTTGGCATCTCGATGATCCGGTCGTTGGTTTAAAATGTTATATAAAGGTTGCAGTTGCCGTTTTCCCGTCAAAAATTTTTCTAAGTATTTTTTTTGTGGTTGTATGTGCTAGGATGCAGGATTCTAGCGCACGTTTTACAAATTTCGCATTTTGCGCCCACAACGAGACACATTCGTTAAATACATATCTATATAGAGAGCTAAGAAAATTTTCTCCAAGATAATGTTATTATTTGCTGGCCTAAGAGTTCGCTTGTAGGTGTTATAGGTGGTTTTGTGTGCTAGGATGCCAGTTTCATGCCATAAAATTTAGACCGATTTGGAAATCTTCAATTTTTTATTTTCAGAATAGTGTTTCATATTTATCTGATGTCGTAGAGTACGGAAAAATAATGAAAAAATTCTAGAGTGGTGGTTTTATGTGCTAAGATGCCGGATTCTAAAGCGCTCTTTCACATTTTTCACATTTTGAGACCATAATAAGACACATTCGTTAGATACATATGAATATAGATAAGAAAATTTCCTACAAGAGGATGTTATTGTTTTCTGGCATAACAGTTCGCTTGTAGGTGTTATAGGTAGTTTTATGTGCTAGGATGCCGGATCCGTGCGGTACAATTTTTGTTGCACATTTATCTTTGTTTTATGGTACACCGTGTATCCCAACATATTCGAATCATACATTTTCGGAATCAGCATAAAATTTTGAGTATATCGGTGGTAATTTCGAGTGAATCTGATAACTTTGGATTATTGGCGATTTTTAAGGTCTATTCCTTTGATGATTTTTGGGCTGAAAATTCATTTTGTGTCGATCGACTTGAAAATCACAGCATATATACTAATTTTGGCATGCTGAATCGATTGGCATTTGCAGAATTGCTCTATCTCGATCCGGTCGTCATTTGAAAATGTTATCTAGACGTTGCAGCTGCCGTTTTCCCGCCAAAACAATTTCTAATTTTTTTCTATGTTATATTCGTTAAATTCAATCTTTTTTCTATACGTTGACCGAGGTTGAAATCTATTGCTAGTCAAACATAGATTTGGTAGGCTTTTTTACGAACGTGTACACTTTGAGTTGGACCGATTTTTAAATTTATTAGGTTTCATTTTTTGAATACTGAGTCATGTTGAATTGATGGCGTAGAATACGGAAAAAAATATTGAAATAATTCTAGAACTTTCGGAAGTATTTTTCGTTGGCGGTTTTATGTGCTAGGATGCCAGATCCTAGCGCAACTTTTTACATTTTTCGCATTTTGCGACCATAACTAGACACATTCGTTAAATACATATGTGCATAGAAAGAAAGCTAAGAAAATTTCCTGCAAGAAAATGTTATCGTTCGTTTGCCTAACAGTCCGCTTGTAGGTGTTATAAGTGGTTTTATGTGCTAGGATTCCGGATTCGTGCAATAAAATATTTGTTTACGTTCCAATCTATGAAAATACTGATGCATATTATTTTTTTTTAACCAAGCGATTCGAGTGTTTCCATTCAATTCCATAAAAGGGTTTCGCAGCAGAGTCAGAAAAGCGACTTATAAACTTATCGATAATGAATTAGAGAAGTAAAAAATGAAATTGGCAGTTTCGATAAGCGAATAACTGAAGGGCGTCTAAGTTGCACCAAAGGGTGCCGAAGTTATGCCAAAGAGGAAAAGGCGAGATCGCAAATTAATTTATTCAGGATTTATGCGCCATATCGGAAGCTATCTGCATATTGCCTCTTAAATAAATTAATTTTTGTAAGGAATTTTTGATATAGTATCCATAAGCAGTTATTTGGAAATAAATAAGATTAATGCTCCATAGTAAATACCCCATCTAGCGTCTGATACACTAAAATATTTTCTTTCTATATTTTGTTCATCAAACATAAAACTCATAGGAATCCTACAAATCAAAACACACCGACCAAGAAGACAACCAAAGTACAAAAAACAAGGCATAGTATCAATCGAGGATAAAATGTTTACAGGTATGTGATTTTTCCTCAAGTCAAACCCATATTTGTAATATCACTATCGGTCAGTGATAACATTGTTCAAGAGCACGTTAATAATTATATTTAAACTAATACAGAATAACAGAAATCTACGCGACCAACAAGGAACGCAATGATATGGTAATACCACATAAATAAGAGAGACGCACTACTGTGCGCCTCTCCTGTTACCCCACCCGACGCATTAATGGACCACGAATGACACCACAGGCGTTCAATATCTAGATACTTGTCTGCATGTGGTCCCTTTTTCCGACTCAAAACTAAATTCTGCCAGTTTGTTGCAGGGAGCACTTGCAATAGTATCGTTGACAATGAAGAACGTTGCACAGGTATCTGTTTAATATAATTCAGTACTCGAGGAATTATCCAGAGCTGTAGTTGACAAGTACCTGCCAAAATATCCTGAATTGTAGACAGATGGGGAAAAAACAGTAACACCTTTTTCATTTGAGACAATTGTTGAAATTCTGTTAGTTATTTTATTCATACGAGCAAAAGGTGAATTTTGAATATCTGTGAAATCACAAAAGATGGATCTTATTAAAAAAATAATAAGTCTTCTGTTGCATATATTTTTGCTGATTAGGCAAAAGAGAGTTAGGAGCGATTAAGAGTTTTTGAAGAATATTTTTGGATGGTCCCAAGTAGGTATTATTGTATCCATTTGTTTTCAAGGGAATTTGAGGGTCATACTATAAACAATTCATAGATTAGATAAGATTATATTAGATTCAATTCTCAATGAGACTTTACAATATTTTTCTTAATACTAATGCGATTAAAGTAGTTGAATTGGTGTAAATCTCTTGTCAAAGGCTTAGAGAAGAAGATGTTTCGCACATAATTTTGTTCTTGTAGTTAATACAAAATATACCGTGTGACACAGACTCTTGGTACACTCCCGTTGTCTCTGTTGTTTCTTTATCTATATTTCTGGAATTTGGAACATTAAATATGCTCACTAGACGGTACTTTTTGAAGACATATTTAAAATGAAATGATATCAACTTTCGATTTTCAAATGGGATAACCTGTATATTAGTACATGTTCGGTTAGGAATGATTACAAGGAATCTAATGATACCAGGTTGGATGGTGTTATCTCCAAAGACTACGGAGATATCGCTTTTTTTCAGCCATAAACTCAATGAGAGATTTGAATTAACCTGCCAGAAAAAATTTCTTTCTCCCACTCATTGAGCTTATGAATGAAATAAATAGAGTTATCTCCGAAGTCTTTGGAGATAACACCATCGAACTTGGTATCGATGGATTCTGACCATTCCTAATCGATTATATACCGATATACGAGGGTGTCCCATTTAGAAATCGAAAGTTGATGTCATTTTCGGAAGAACCGGAAGATGATTTTTTTTCCAAAGCACTGTCTATTTGAATGATATCCCTGCAGAGGGAATCAACCTAACATATTCAACCAGAATCACAGACCTCCACAAAACAAATACCCAACGCACCAAAATCATGAAAAACAGGTTTCAAAATCAACAAGATACCGTTGATTAACAAATATTTAAATCTGATATGTGTTCAGTATTTGTTTTAAGACATGCAATATCAAGTGTAATGTATGTTATCATTTCTTTCAATTACTTCTACTCAACTTTTTGTTTTTATACAGTTCTTCGTCTTGTATAATGCAGTCTTGACACGTCCAACACAATGTTTCTTGGTCTTACGGTAATGAAGGAACATGATTTAAGTAAATGTAACCTGTAGTCTCATGTCGAATAGCTTGAATGGAACAGTGGAAAAAACATAAACATCTTGACTTTTCTAGCAGTTACACAAAGAGTGAATAAGAGATAGGTAATATTTGTTGCCGGCAGAAATTGTAAGAATTTAGTAAACAAAAGAGAATGACGTCAAGAGAAGATTTTCGAAAAAGAGAATGGTTTGGATTTTTGCAGATATTTCAAAAACTATTTGGTATAATCAAAATTTGAAAGAAAGGTCCTTAAAGAGCAGGAAATTTCCCAGAAAAAAGTTTTGTCTCTCGGTACTGTACCGACAATATTTATAATTTCAATTCTGAGGTGAAACTTTGTCCTTTCACGCGCATCGAACGAATCAGAAGCTTGAAAAAAAATATTTGAACCGATCAAATATGAATATTAAGGAATAATAAAAAGAGAAAGAGATAGTACTACACATGAATAAAAAATAATCCGTCAACAAAAAATGTCTACCCCAATTTTTTAATAAACAATGCCTCTCTTAATTAGTTAATTTGTACCCGTTGATAGCTAATATAAAAATTATTTCTAAACTGAAAACCTAGATTTTTTTACTTCTTGGAGCTACATGTCGGGATCTCGAGTTCCCGAGATAGAGGTCGGGGTTAAATTCAATCGCAATCGTCAAGTTCTAAACATACATTTTAAATATTTCCACCCTTGCAATAATACGCACTCATTTTGAACATACAAATAATTGACACGACACATCCGATAACCAGACGGTTTATGGTGTGAGCTTCATGGAATACCGAAGAACATTCTTTTTATTTCTTATAACTCTAACACGGTCTGTAGCAAAAACTTAATGCTACTGGTATTTGAACAGTCGCCCAGACCGGTGTGCGTAGCCCACATCGATGAAACAGACCAAGAATCAAATGGGCCATTACTATGCAGTGCAACTAAGTATATTGATTACTGTACGTTCTGCACTGCGCGATTTAATTTATAAGAGATCGGACCGGACTAATCGTTCGGAGGAAAGTGAGAAGTGGTTCAATTCAAATTCTTCATGCTCATTCTATATTCGACGACATAAATGAACTTTTTACACATTCATGCAGAAAGCAAAACTTTATTGGACTATATTTAGTGGAAAAAGAAGTTCTTTATTGCACTAGTGTCCAACTCGGCCCAACTCGTCGAACAATTTCACGTCGAGTGCAATAAACACTTACTTTTTGCACTTGTTGCATAAATAACTATTGTTGAAATGGAATCTAGACATATCTAGGAATGTTTTCCAGTTTCGATTAACCCTTCTATCTCCCAAAAGCGGGGGTCATACATGCTGGTTATTTCCCAACTGAAAAACATTTTGTCAACTATAAAAGCTAAATCAAACGAACAATTTCAAAGAAGTTGAAATGCTTTTCTCTTCACACTATCTGAGGAAGTTATCTGCCAGAAAACAACTGCTTTCCCCTAAAGACATTGAATTGCATCTGACATTTATTTGGGGAATGTTTTCCCAGAAATATACAATTGCAGAAACTCATTACAAGTGAACACCAGCAAAGTCCACATGGTTTCTCCTTGTTGCGAACTCCATTCTCAGATTCAAGGGTGGTGTTTGTCTTTACTTTAAGACTAAGCTATCAATCCAACGCGAAGAGATTTTGTAGCCGAAAGACCTGAAGCTGGCTGATTCCAAACAGACCCAATTCCTCTGCCCAACAGCTGAAGTCATTATAGTTAATGGGAGATTTCAATGTACACAACTGTACATAGTTCAAATTTTCCAACAAAACAAACGAGGTAGGTCGTCAAGGTGAGGCCTTAGCTTAGCTTAGCATCATGTATGCTCTGAAGCAACTGGTCGAGCTGCCCACACGCATTCCTGATGTCAACAACGAATATGCCAATACACTTGATCTTTTTCTCACCACTCCGAACACAACCTCATCTCCACTCTTTGCTCTTTTTCTACACCATCGAGCAGCTCAAGGCTGTCTCGTCTAAAATGGCACTACATTTCAGGCGACTGGGATGGTCTTCGCATGGTTTTCTCGGCATTTCCATGGGAAAGAGTGTGTTTCTCTCTTAGAGATCCAGCACAATGCGCCGAGAAAATTTCTGAGAATATAATGCTGGGGATGCAAACATATATACCCAACACGTCAAGAGAAACATCATCTGATATACCTTAGTTCAGCAGACACTGCTCCAGAGCTGTCGCCCTCCATCAGGCAGCATACCGTCAATGGTTGAAAAATCAGGGCACTGAGACTGAGACTAGATCGGAATATATTGAAGCAAGAAACATCTGCAAGGAGACAATCGAAACTTCGAAAGAGGCTTACAACGCCAAGATACGAATAAAGTTCATTTTTGGTGAGTTTATACAGCAAGTAAAATAAAATAAGAAATAAAATAAAATAAAACTGCACAACATCTATAACAAGTCCATACAGAAAATAAAATAAGAGAAGTAAAATAAAACATGGTTATCTTTTACTTTATGTTAAGTTGACAAGACAATTGACAGATGACAGAACACATATAACACATACATATAAATAATATAGCTGAGTGCTTGTTTTTGTTTATTTTCTCATTACATTATTTATTATTTGTATGCCATTAAACTTCTGTAGCCTAGTAAAGATGCCGTTAGAGGACGAAGATTTTATTATAAGGTTTTAATGATGGCAACGGTGGATTATTATTTAATGAATAAAGTAAGGCACTGTCGATTTGAAATAAGACCTTTGAAAAGAAATATGAAAAGGCCGAGTGTTTTTGAAGTGGTGCCAATATACAATTCCAAATTTTGATTGACAGCTTCTATTTATTTTATTATTTTACTCTGCTGTATAAACACTCGAAAAATTATTACTTTACATCTTAGTTTATTTTATTTCTTATTTTATTTTACTTACTGTATAAAGTCACCATTAGTGTCCTGCTCTTTTTAGTCATTTCCCAAAGCTGTTGGAAGAAATTGTACATCCAGCTCAGTTCCTCCCCTAAGATGGAACACTAGCAACCAACGCTCAGGAGAAAGCCAATATCTTTGCAAAAATCGAAATATTAAATATAAATGCCGATCTAAATATCACTCATACCTCGATAAATTTGAACGGTTTGATGGAACAATGAAACCAAAAAATTTTTGAAGGGCATTACCGATACTACTTTTTCAGAGAAAAAACATTGCAATTACTCAACAGATGGCGCTGGGGGCACATTAACTCAAAAATTTCGAAAGGCATTAAAATCGAAATGGGAAAAAAATCATAAACAAAATTCAAAAATATTCAGATGGTTGTGAAGAGAATTGAATTCTCTTTTCAACAATGTGACACTTGACCCCCCATACCATTTAAAACTTTTGAGTTAATGGGTTCCCCCGCGACCCCTGTCGAGCAATTACCATATTTGTCATTTCAATAAGTTGTATTGGTGAAACCCTCGAAACTTTTTTTATTCATGTGTCTACGTCAAACCGTTCAAAAGTTAACAGGGGGGGGAGACTGCACTGTATAATAAGCGTATAGCTCTTGAGAATGCTAACATTGTTAGCAAAACGCGCGTCGAGTGAAATTGACGTAGTTTTGGTGTTTTCTTGAATTGAATCCACACCTAAGGTTCCAAACATCCATTTTCGAAAAAGGAAATGATCTATGGGGAAAAGTTGCCACCTTTTTACGCCCTGGCCACTTTTTCCTTCCTTCTCCTACAGCTGCTCGTAATGAAAACCAGTATTGCAGCGTTGAAATTCACATTTTTCTTTATATTCGTAGAAATAGCCTATATTCTGCATTTTTTCCGTGACCAGAATTCAGATTGTCAGGATTTAGAGGGATATTCTCGTATAAAGCACACCATATTTTGGTTGTTGATTGGACATTTGCAATTTATACATTCATTGGGTGTTTATACTAGCTATGCGGCCTTAAATAACATATCGTCGGCGCTAGTGCAAGACCTTCTATCTACAATATATGGCGAAATTAATTTTTTCATCAAAATGGATTAAGGACCGTAGCCTGTCATCTAGCGACAAAACACCGAGGTAGCCAGACAGCACAAACGGTCGGTAAAACAGGGAATCTAGGACCTTCGAAATGCTTTTAGGTTGATTTTCAAAGCAGTACCTTGTACATTTTTTTTTGTCTGTTTAGGTAGTGATACGTGAATGTATGTATTTTTATGAGGTATCAACCGTATTAGAACACTGTTAGCTTTTGCTGTTACCGAATGACCATTGATTAAGTGATATCGTCTGAAAAGTATCTACCTCGTTCCTATTCGAATCATAAGTGCGTTTCCTTGTAAGTGCTGTTGCATTACCGTGTATCTATATACCTGTTGCTATTCAATTCATAGGTGCGTTTCTTTGCAAGTGCTGTTCTTAAATATATTTTATTTTTCAACTAAATTCCCAACCAATGCTTAAGAGATCATATTTGGGACCGTTTTTTTGGTAAAAGAGTCGATAAGTCAAAAACGGTTCGTCGTATCTAACAAGGATATGCTTCTAGAGGACGTTTGATTCTATATACCTAAGTCTGCGGCAGCACCTCACGATGCTTTTCACAGATACTCGAGATAGCTGCAGTGTTATTTATCTTATCTTCTTATTCCATTAAAATTTTCAATAAATGTGATTTTCTGATAGAAGCGAGGAAGGTGAGGATATCCATGGAGTGATATCATCATATCTAACAATATGCCATTCATCTAGCACAGTATTCCTCATATCGTACAGGGCGATGAGGAGAAAATGGGGAAAAAAGTTGAAAAATTAAAATGGTCATAGGTGGCTATGATTTGAATTTCTGGATCAACATTAGATTCTGAACAATATTTTACCTTGACTTTTGATTCTACCGTGAAAAATAAAGTGATGGGATCATATTTTCTTGAAATTAAAGCATGTTTTTTCATCTCCCTCGTATAGTGTCGTGAAAAATTCAATTCTGGTGTATGCATTTCTCGAAAATCCATCAGAAATAACTACTTTCCTGGCTAATACCACGACGAAAGTTGAATTACATCTAATGAATTTCCGTGCGTCGTTCTGGAACGGCAGGACATCTTGTTTCTCTCTTGACAAAGTTATTGTGAACAATGAAGATTTCTTCATTTGTTCTGGTGGTTAAATTATTCACGCAAGTTTCAGGACGAAAAGTTCATATGAACATATGTCCCAAAAGGCTTAGTTTTCGAGATACAGGGTGATAAAAATACATTTTTTTCAAGATTTTTTGGACTAAGCTTCGACATTTCAGACAATAATCAGTTCAAATTAGGCAAGTTCAATCCATTCAATAGTACGCGTGATACAAAATAATTCATTTCTAAAATAACTCACAGGGTCCTTCTTTTTTTAGAGTTAAGCCTTGTTGAACCTTTCAGAATTTTTTTCACGGCGTCGCTGACACATTAAAATGTTCGCATTGATATTTTCATTGTAGCTCCTAAACCGTACAAGTAAATGAAAAACTTCAAAAGAACAAAAAGATGTTATGTAACTTTTTTTAAAAATGTTTTGTTCATCTACCCAAAAAATTGCTCCAAAATAACTGCATTATTGGGACATTTTTGAGATTTTTGTGGAAAAAGAGGATTGAAATTTCAATTTCTATTACAGCACGTACATAGAATCAAACGTCCTCTAGAAGCCCGTCCTTGTTTGAAATCGATACGAAAAATCGTTTTTGAGTTATCGACTCTTTTACCAAAAAAACGGTTCCAAATATGACTTCGCTCGTGGCCTCTTAAGCAAACAAATTCATTACCCTACATCACCTGCCGTAGAAAATTGTATTTACTTGTTTTTGTTAGCATTTAGGTTTTTAGTGTCTCCTGTAAAAAAGGGTTTCGTGCATTCATTCCCAGGGTCCTGCACTGACGCCGACGATATTCCCATTTTATCCTGACTCTATCAATTTCAGTTAGCGCAACTCGATAAACTCATTCGAATGAGAAACACCGCCGTCCCTTTGAACTTCGTGAAAATACCTGCAGGCCGACTGAAAAAAAAGTAATGACTAATTTCAAGGTTGGGATTTAAGTACAGTCGTTAATACTCAAACTAAGCTTTATTACTCCCATTTAAGGTTTTCTGCATAGCTATCGTAGCAGTAAATCATCAAATGCGAGGCCGACAGGGCGGAAACCTCGGGAAATGAATAAACAGAAGCTGATAGGTAGGGCGTTTTCCAAAATGTAATTTATATATTACTAATCAAATGTATCATGAAATAGTCGAAATAAAATAATTGAATAAAAAAAAAAATTTTTAAACGCAAGCTTTTATTCAACTGCGCTAAAAAGTAAAAAATTATTTCTTTAGACTTTAGATGTGTGATGTAGGTTATACTGTGAGTAACAGATTCAGAAGATTGTCGCGCAGTTTCCAGTTCGAATACGAAAGCACAGTTTATGTTTATTAAGCTGTGACGAAAGCATCAAGCTTATGAATCTGTAACTCACAGAATAACCTATATTAAACATATGAAAATAGTTATTTTTGTATCTAGTGCGCGAAATGATACTTTGGTGATCGAGAACTGATTTTTTTAACGAGGTCGTGTTAAAAAAAATAACCGAGATGTGGTGTAAAATACACTTACACTACACCTGAAACATTGAGAGAATTGACATTGGGGTTATTCATAGCAGAGTTGATTTAAAAAATTTCAAGAAAATTCATTAAAGGACGTTTTTGGCAAACATGTAAGACATCTAAATCTGTATGAAAGAAAGAACTTTTAGTGTTATATTCATTTAAGTGTGGGTTTCTAGAGCTCTCAACTGGTTTAATATGATCCAAAACTCTTGTGATTCTGAATGATAGCGATGAAACTATATTCATCGTATAACCTGTTTTGTTTCTGAATTTAAGTCAAATAAAAATTGATTTCATTCATAGGTGATAAAATACATATTGTTTTAATTTTTTTCCAATTCGAATCGAATACTGTTAACAATAGAATATTTGGATTCTGACCTCGATGACCTTCCTTGAACCACTGATAATCATCTCCAAGTCCATCATATGGCCCTGTAATTATTGTGGCCTCTTAAATAAAGCGTGAAAATTAATTTATTATTTAATTTCAAGTCCCTAATGAATATGCGCTTTAATGTTGTAGTCTTCATTATTATAAAAACATCAATCTTGTTTTACGATTCATTTGTGGCTTGTTTAATTAGTTGGATTTGAAAATGGGAGTTTGAATATCATTGGAAATTCAAGTAGAAAAATTAATGATTCGAAAAAAGTTATGTAGGTACTGAGAAGTAAGAGTGCGTAAAAGTTTGTTTACGCACTTTCGTAGAAAAAACAACTCAGTTCAAATCGATCACAAACTAAGTATTCAGATACCTAGTCATTTTTCTTATTTTTACTTTGTGTTTGTTGTTTTTTTCTTTCTGATAATAATTCGAAAGGTCATACTGATAAAATCAATATTCCAACCTCGTCACTAGATAAGGAGTTCATTTCTTCAACACTGGTCGATTCATTGAACTGAAATGTGCATTGAAATAGACCCTTTCGAAAAATCTAACGGTGTTAGGTTTGGAGAACTACCTGGCCATTCTACTGTTCTGCGTCTGTGTGAGAAAATCTCCTCTTACAAATTGCACACGAATCGCGAATAATGCGGTAGTGCAGCATTTTTTTCAAACTATATTGACTATTGCAGTGCATTTAGTTTTTTTTTTTTTTTTTCGTACAAAAAACGTTAAAAGCATCACGAACGTTGAGCACTTCCGATCTCAAACAATAATTGGAGCCGTCGTAACTTTTTACTCACCGACGCTCATGTCACTTTGACATAAATGTCACTTTTGACGTTTCAGGCATTAGCTGGAGAATATAGTGTTTCAGTCAAGAGAAAACACGTTGGGTTCGTGCAAAAAACAATATAAGTATCACGAACATTAAGCACTACCGATTTCCGACAATCATTGGAGTCGTCGCTACTTTTTACTTACCGACACCCATGTCACTTTTATACAAATGTCACTTTTGACGTTTCAGGTATCAGCTGGACAATATACTTCCTTGCTTAACCACCAATCAGTGGATTTCAAATTTTGATATTCAGCCAATAGAATCGGAACTACAGTGAAAATAAGTTTGTCGCTGTATTTTCACGGTCAAGTGAAAATAATGATTTAAATTATAAACGTCAAATTTATGTGTCTTGACTAGTATCTTTATTTATCAATATGAGCGATCGTTGGGGACAAATGTATCTTAGATGAGGCCGTGGAAAAGAGTATTCCGTTGAATACGGCTAGAAGTAAAGCATCAATTTTACCAGGTGACACGATTTTTCTTTATTTCAAATCGATATATTGTCGTCCTAAAGATATATCATTTGTGGTATGATTGAAAACCTATAATTTTTTGGAAAATCAATTCATTGGCATTCCCAATGCAAGATACAGCTTTAGGATTGCAATTCATTAATATTCCAAAAAATTATTGGTAATAATCATACCACTTAGTATTATTACCCCTGAGAATAATGCGTTTTAATCAAGGGAAAATATGCTAGATTCGTGGACAATAATTGTGGTCATCGCTACTTTCCTTCTCCAAATGATTTTCTTCAATCAGTAAAATGTGCTTACCGTTCTTGATACTCAATATAAGCGCTTTAGGACAACTGGGTATATTTTGATTGAATAGGTAAGAAATTCTAGAATGTTTTGTAATATTACTCACAGAATTGTCTAAGCTGACCTTAACACGTCAGTCGATATATTTTATCGATATTATCTGTCGATAGAAATGCAATGTATTATGTAACATAAAATATTATAAAATATTGAATCAACGTATTGACCGTGTCTTGGCCTCTGCGTAGCTGTACCAAAGTTTTGTCATAGTCTTGCACCTAAGCTTAAATCCTAATTTCCAAGTTCGAATTGAGAAAGGGTGCTTCTTAATCTGTTCGCAACCAAAAAATTGATTTTTTTATTTAAATAAATATGTGAAAATCAACATTAATTTTTTTTTAAACGTTAACATCGATTTTCATTAAGTATGGACTACACTTCGATTCGAAATTATCATTACCTGTTTCTTATATTGGTCGATACATAAAACTAAAGGGTTGAGACCTAAACCAAATTTAGAATTGTACTGACTCAGCAGAAATTGTCTCACACCTCATCTTAGATCTCCCCTAACCCTCTAGAATGTACAATAAAGGGACCAGACTAAGATTTATTATTTCGAGAAGGGGAACATGTAGGTCACTTTTTTGGACAACGGGAATATCGATTCTCTTGGATCAGCTGATTATACGTAGGAATGTATTTATCATTACTCCATAATGACAGGGAAGAAAGTAGGGTGAACGTATTTAATGAATGAAGAGGAAGATGAATGTACGACGTGCGTCGAAATCACCGATGAAGGATTACAACATGGAAAAGATATTTAATTTTGGATATTCACATTTGGTGTTATACAGTTGTTAAGGTTGGAGCTCAAAAATTGAAGTAATAGAAAGGGAAGGAACAGAAAGTTGTACTAACATAGCTGAACATAGCAACATTCATACTGAGTGCCTTATCACTGGATAAACTACGCACGTTGTACGACGAATACGTATTATGCACGTGCATGATTTCACGGTTTCAGCTATGTCAGTACAACTGAATATGGAAATAAGAAATAAGAAGTAATAATTAATAAACTCGAGCACTCTCAAAACTCTTTTTAGTCATAAGTAGGTGAATAACTAAATCTCAGGTGGGTCGGGATGATGTTATAATCTATCTCACTTATACAGTCTGTCCATAAAGTAACTTCCCCCCTCCCTATTAAACTTTGAACGGAGTGGAATTTTCTTTGAATTTTTTTTGGGAAAATGGTAATTCGTAAGCTACTTTTTGACAATGATAAAAAAAATCTATCTTCCATAATGGCAACCAGGCGCCATTTTGAAATATTTTTTTAAATGGCATGGGGGGTCGAGTGATACCTCATTCGATTCGTCTTTCAATTGTCTATTCCACAGCAAAATTTCAAACAAAAATATTCGTCCAAAACAGAATGGCGGTACATTATTTTAGAACTCTCTTTCGAATAAATGGCTATTAAAGAGCTTTAGTGCAATGATAAAATTTTTTCGTGTCTGCAAGAGCTTCTTGTCACTGAAAATGGCAGATGGGTGCCATATTAGAAAAAGAATCAAACAATAAGCACTGTAATACCTCGTTTTATTGAATCTCAGCAAATCTCATAGCGATTATGAGGGACAATATTTTTTCATTTCAATTGAGCTCGTTTAAAGCCATTTATTCAAAGAAATCGCGTATAAAAGTTATTACTAATGTGCCGCCATTTTGTTTTAGATGAATATTTTTGTCTGAAATATTGCAGCAAAAATAAATGTAGAATTTGAGACGCCTATAAAGAAGGTTTATTGTCGTGAAACTGACATGACAACAGGTTGTACTTTCTGCTAATACGTTGTTTACAACATTCATTCCATGAATATTATAGTAATTAACACTCAGCCTTTGATGAAGCAATTAAATTTAAGCTAGCGGCCGCCTACGTACAAATTGCCCATACGTGCAGTTGTTTTAAAGTTTCTAATCGGCTTAAACGTTAACTAACCGTAGTCTGAACTCTTCAATTATTTACTTGAACTAAGATATATCCTCAAAGGTATTAGGCAGCCACTTTGCTATTCTAGTTGTATTTCTGGTATTATTAAAAGGCGAATGACGACCAAACAATATGAATTTTCCTAAAAAATCATAATTTGAATTACTTTCAGGATATTTAGTTCACTATTTTAGATCACTATTTACGATTTCAATATCCAGAAATTGGTTCCGGTACTAATGAGTTCATGTATACAGGGTGAACTATGATCACTTAACGAAAAAGAATGGACCGCTCCTAGTTTTTCATACGTGAATAGCTAGAATTCTTTTCGCACTTCTTTTATCAATCGTTTAACTGAAGTTGTTTGTTCGAGATGAAATTTTACTATAACTCCTAACAGGAAGTTGCAAAAATGAATATTTTGCGAAAAACACAACACAGCACCCATCACAGGAAAGTTGGAATAAGTTTTGAAAGTTAGTGTCATCTTTTACAATAATTTCACGCCGGCTCCACACATTGGGGCCAGTGTTGGGGCCAACAGCATTATTCCTGTGTGGATGAACGAAATAGGGTTGGCGCCAACGCTGGACGACGTTAGCCCTCGTGTTGAGAGTCAAGTTGGTTCAAACGTTGGCCCCAACATTGGTCCCACCATTGGTCCCAACATTGGCCCAAACATTGGTCCCAACATTGGTTCCAACATTGGTCCCAACATTGGCCCAACCATTGGCTCCAACATTGGTCCCAACATTGGCCCAAACACTGGCTCCAACATTGGCCCAACCATTGGTCCCAACATTGGCCCAACCGTTGGTCCCAACATTGGCCCAAACATTGGTCCCAACATTGGCCCAACCATTGATCCCAACATTGGCCCAAACACTGGCTCCAACATTGGCCCAACCATTGGCCCCAACATTGGTCCCAACATTGGCCCAAACACTGGCTCCAACATTGGCCCAACCATTGGCCCCAACATTGGCCCAAATGTGCTGGCGTCATAATATTCGCCGGAGGTAAACACTGTCATGAAGAACATTATCGCCTTTACATTATAATAAAAATCAAAATTAATAAATCACAATACTGTACAACTAATTGCATACCAATCAAACTGTAACTAGTGCCGATATGACAATATATTTGACAGGTGACACAGAGAGGTGCATCGTTATCAGTGCTTCTCGAATAACTATTAGGCCAATCAATAGAGAGGATTGGGGAAAACCGATCGTGCCATGGAAGACAGTCCGCAATTAAATTATATGTTTTGGAATCGTCACTGTCATGTATGAATTTGTTATATACATTTAAATACAAAAAAAACCTTTTTTAGCGTTTGGCTTATAAAATGAAAACTAATAGAGAATTAAAGACAATTGAAATACGAACGAAATGAGATTTTGTACGACCCGATCGGATCATTAAGTAACGGAATGAAAATAAAAAAACCAAAAAAATTTTTTCAATTCAACTGTCATTTTTCAATATACAGGGTTGGCCCTTTTCATGAAACTGGTGAATCATCAGGCAATTCCGCTTCAAAACCATCAATAACTGCAACGATATTCCGAAAAAGATCAATCAGAAACCGCAATGTTATGCCTATAAATTCGAACTATAGCTTTCTGGACGCAGCTAACTTCTTTACCGATCGCGAGACTTTCATACACATTCACCCACAAAAGCCAATTACATTGTAAATGGCTTTTATTTATGAACCTTTTTATTATGGTCGATAATTTTTTTCTATTTGGGTGCTAAACTTAAATGCTTCAAATTGCCTGGATGGCCGACTACCTGACTGGAAGCTCTTCAATTGTTGATTACTCGTGTTGCGGGCAGGGCACCCTGAGTGTAAGAAAGTTTGTTGATGAATAATCATACTCCGAAATCCTTTACGATTTGAGGTTTCGCAGAAAATTGAATTGTATGTATATACTGAAAGATATAGATAGATCTTCATTTAAAATTAAATTTTCACCAGTGATGCTATACCATCTGAATTTGGTTTGGAAGTTTCTGCAATATTTTCTTATTTTTTTATTGCAGATTTAAATGCTTATAATGAATTTACGAACTTGATGGTACACTCTCGATCAATATTCCCAAAATGGGGGATACCAATTTGTATGGGATTTTTCACTGCTAGAGCCATGCAACTTTTAGTTCAGGCCTTCACTTCGTGTGGGAGTTATTTTTACTTTTGATACGAAATAAATACCATTGACTTGTTTTTTTTATTATTTTATTAGTATTAGGATTAATGAAAGATCGAAGAAAATTAGGCTATTCGAAGTACAGCTGTGTGCATAAAAAAGTCGTACAAGGCATTGCACTCATCGCATTGTATTGCACTAACTGATTGAGCTAAAAAAATGTTGAAAGCGCGTTACTGACAAAATTAGTTTGAATTTTGACTCTACTCGTTAAAGTCGATAATTTAATTATGATTAACAAGTCCGGCTCACAATAATCTTTAACTGCTGTACTAATCCTACGCAGTCGAGGGCAATAGCGAGTAAGTAACAAATTTTTTATCAATCAATGTTGAAGACGTTCACATATAACATTCATATACCTCTGGCAATGTCAGGAACTTATTCAATTTTGATAGCTGGTTCAGAACAGAATACATTTTATTCTGATTTTTGTTCGAAATTATGAATAGGATATTCATAAAATCTGTTGTGGAATCATCTGCGGCTGAAAGACAAACTTTAGTCGCTATTTTCCATCGTTCAAGATAACCTCTTGAAAGGTATTTATGCAATGCCCATGAGGGGTCTATGTCAAAAAATAACTTTCAAAGTGTCACCACTATCTGAATGAAAATGCGAATTTTCACTTTCAGATTTTTTCTTTACAGTCTTTTCACAATTAATATCTATCAGATGTAGTTCAATGTCCAGCGTGGCTTTAGCCTGGGAAGTAGTTGTTTCTGTTAGATATTATAAATAAATGTTTTCATTTTTCATTGTTCATGAAAAATGTTCCTCTTTTCAACATTTTATTCTCTTCGAATCAGCTCTTGCATAATTTTGCATTTCAAGTACTTCCTCCTTCACAGCATTAATTAATCACTACCTCCACATCCTAGCTTTGAAGCATGTTAAGCGAATGGCTTCTAAATTAATAAGGTTAATTCACGAAGAGCATTAAAAACTCGCTACAAAACAACGTAATTTAATTAAATAATAATGATACAGCATTTATAGGATACACGACAGCATTCCTTCAAAGGCCTTTTTTTACGCGTCGTCGTCGTCTCAGCTTCTGCGCTTCTGTCACTCTTCTCTGATGCATCTGATGCAACTTATTAAAACAGGTAGAATAGCTGAGATTGTCGTCCGACGACGAGAGGGAGAGACATTTATTTTCGAGCAGAATTGAATTCAGATTATTGCCGTTTTGTTTAGAGTTGGTGGACCCATTCATCATATTTGTGTGCACAAAGGAAATAATTTTTTATTAGCATATCAGCATCCAGATATCAGATACAGTATATACAGTGCGGCTTTTAATAGCCCCCCCCCTGTTAACTTTTGAACGGTTCGTCGTAGAAACTGTTTCGAGGGTTTCACTAATACTACTTTTTGAAATAAAAAATATGGTGATTGCTCAATAGAGGGTGCGGGGGGTGCCATCGAATCAAAATTTTTAAACGGCATGGGGGGTCAAGTGGCACATCGTTGGAAAGAGAATTCAATTCTCTTTACAACCATCTAAATATTTTTGAATTTTGTCTATGTCGATTTCGAAATTTTTAAGTTAATTTGTCGAGTAATTGCAATTTTCTTCTCTCTAGAAGTAGTATCGGTATACCCTTCAAAAAATTTTTGGTTTCATTGTTCCACATCAAACCGTTCAGATTTATCGAGGTACGAGTAGTATTCAGACCCGCATTTATATTTGATATTTCGAATTCAAAAAAAATTAGATGGTTGTAAAGAGAATAGAATTTCCTTTTCGATGATGTGCCACTTGACCCCCCATGCCATTAAAAAATTTTGAGTTGATGCCCCGCCCCCGCGCCCCCTATTGAGAAATCACCATATTTTTTATTTCAAATAGTAGTATTGTTGAAACCCTCGAAACGGTTTTTTATTCATGTTTCTACATCGAACTGTTCAAAAGTTTACAGGGGGGGGACTATTACTGTATGAGATATTTAACAACTTTCAATGGATTTCCTTCTGAAACTTATATAAATATAATAATGCTGAGGGATAATAACTGGATTGAATGCATTTTTTGCACGCCGATTCAGTTTTAGTTTGATCTTAGACCTAAACAACTATCCGTGATATTCGAAATTGACAAGAAGAATTCAAGAGGTCACTTTGACACTGGCAGTCGTAGATCATAACCTTATCTAGTCAGGGTGGAGTACCAGACAAGTAGAAATAAGCAATCAATTCTCATTAATTCCAAAAGTTTTCAAATTTTGGTCAAGTAAATGGTATATCGAGAAAGCAATAAATCTCAGTTTGCAACCTCTTCCGAAGTACGCATCAACATTGTCAAAATGGCAAGTAACTGGAATTTCTGTATGTACCCGTTGTGAAAATTCCAAAATTTCTGCAAACTTTGAGTATTATTGAATATATTATTTCATATCACGAATCAAGTTTGCAACCAAGTCAAGTGTACGGAACATTTTTTTTTATCGACATATAATGTTTCTCTTTGATATTCCATAACAGAAAATTCCAAAAGTTTTGCAAACTTGACAGATATATCGGAAAAATATTCCGAACAGTATATATAGAGTCAGTGACGTAATATGACAGTTGCGGAACAATGTCATAGGGGGACAAACAAACCAAATTGAACAAAAAATTGAGGAAATTTTAGATTTTGTTGGAAAATTCAGAAAATGTTTGAAACCGCTGTTCGAATGTACACAGTTTCTTCCATCCAGCATTTACACCAGTCCTTCACGGGTGTGCAAAACATTAGAAAACACCCTGTACATATTAATTAAAAGACAGCACAGACAGACAGTATTATATGTCTTTCTATGTTAATCATACTTCATAAAATGTGTGATGAAGGATAGAATTGCTTTTATTTCCAATGGATGCAACTTCTTTTTGCCTTTTGTAAGAGCTGGATGGAGTTTTCATCTGCTATGTCAGTCTATTTATCATTTTCATTCGTTATGCATTAAGATATTTCAACATATATTTCATCAGTGCATATCTACGAACTCAAAAATACTTTCATATTGAAACGAACAAAGGTCAATAAATGAATATATTTCCCGGTATGATTTTTCTCTTTTTTGACAGAAGTGATACGGAGTTGAATGTAATATGAAATTAAAACTGTTGCAAATAAAAAACTCATATAATAATAATAATCTTGATTGAGTTGAAAAACAGCCTTTTGCTGATTCTCCGCCCATTCATATTTGCAGATAATGTATTCAGCTTATTTCATATTATTTTATATATATATTTTTATATCATGTTATAATATTCTTACCCAGTCGGCTCGGGTTCGATTCCAACCGCCATCAAGGAACTAAAGTGGTTCAGAATCCACCTTAAATGACCATATCCAAAGGCCCAACAAAAAAAATTCAAAATAATAGCCGAGAAATGGGAAATTAAGAAATTTTACAGACACGCCAGAAAAAAATTGATTGAGGATGCTTCAATATCAGAAAGAAGCGAAGAAAGGGAAATGAAAGAAAACGCAACACAATTGAAAAATGCCAAAAACTATTGGGTTGGAGTACTCGAAAGAAAAACAGGAAGAAAAGATCGCGTCGATGCGAACTGACTCAGATTCCACTAGTTTTGTATCTGAGGAATCAGTTCTAGCTGACGAAAGCGACATGGATATTCCAGATACAGAAAAAAAACAAAATTATGAAGAACTAATTGAAGAGGCCGGACCTCCTACTCCTGAGACTATCAAGATTGGAGACTACTTGCAAAAAAAATCGTGCACTACTTGGGAAGAGTGACATCAAAATAAAGTTTTTCCGAGTATTCATTTATCCATAATATGTGGAAGATACGGCAATTGTCGATGATGTGGATGTTATGGCGAAATTACCAATACCTCATATTATTAAAGAAACCATGCACCCGAACTGCTTCGTTCTCTAGGTCTTCTTTCGACTTTGATTCTTATAATGAGCAGCTATTAAATACTTGTTTTTAAACTTCTATACTTCTTCGATTTAAAACATGCAATGGACAGCAAATCGAAACATATTATATTGAATTCAATACTTATTTTTCTCAATTTTCGTTAGCTTCTTAAATCGGTTAGCGATAAATATGTTTGTTTTTTTTTCACTGAAAAAAGTTGTAAAGATTCTTATTTTTGCATAAAGCAATATGATTAATGTGCCCCACCCTGGTTCAATGTGCCCCGTATGTGGGGTGGTCGATCATTTTTCTTTTTTATTTAAATTTATGAAAAAATACACCAACAAACTAGATGAAATTGTGTCTGCATTGGTGCATCAAACTTTATCTCGAACTATTTCTTTAAAAAAATGAATCAATCCGCCCCCACTCCCCTAGGAGTAATTCCATCTTCTTATAGGTGGCTTTCTGTCATGAGAGGGTTCAGATAGAAAGTTTCAAGTTCATATTGTAAATTTTGTGGGGGTCTGATGAATTGGGTGCTAGCTAAATTCCTGTCGGGGTATTTGGTTATCCATCCACTGCGATAATTGAGAGCTGTCATCAACGTCGACTTGATATAAAAAATATAATTTCCATCTTTCATGTTAAACTTTCATAAACGTTATTTCAAGCATCACAGTTTTCTCGTGCGTGTTTTTAGTTTTAATTTTAATGACGCATTCAGTCATTATTCCATTGATCATGGAAAACATTCAGAATAATTTGATTTACATGTTCACATTATTAGCTTTGTTCGTATTTAAAAATATAATGAAATAATTGCATGAATTAATTCCGCACACTGTAATTAGAGGATGGTTTTTAATTGAATAACGTATATGTACAACGATAACGATAAAGTTATGCGAAATTTTGAATTTCACGGATACGTAACGGGAAGATGAATAAATATAATACGCTCAATACCTTGTGTGCAGTCTACAGTATAAAGCCGGCGCTACAAGATGCAACCAACTCCCTCCAACGTTGTACGTTCGATATTTGGACATAGCCGAGTTGAACTTAGTTCAACTCAGCTGTCATTGAAAAGGTGTGAGCTGAATCGGGCCCCGAAGAAGATATGTTGAAAATTGACAAAAATTTGCCTTGTTGCCGCACTTTTAAATTGCTAATAAAATTTGAAAAAATCCACGGAAAAAATTTCCAAAAGTAATAAATTGTAACATAATATTTATTTTATCGTATATACATCTCAAAAAATCTTCACGATAAAACCGTTTAACTTAAAAAAGAAAAATTATCATTTTTTTTATTAATCATGGAGCTGGTGTTTTTTTTTAGGCCAATTAGTGCATTGATGAAATAATTGTTCAAAGCATTTGCCACCTGGAAAGGGATCTTCAATAAGCAGTTAGGTTGATTTCTTACTCAATTACTTGGTATAAGTTACGCCCCTGCATTTAATCTTGGTCAGATGCAAATTTGAAATTTATTAATAATAAATTAAAACTGTAGGTATCTGCATGCTATAATTATGTTTATGTTGACCGCAAAGTTATAAAATGTATGTAACTAGGGAGTTTCTGTACCGCTACTTTATATTCCTTACTTGAATATTACAGATAACGATCGCTCTGGTAAGGTTATTGTATGAAAGTTATCTCTGCCTGTGGGTACGAGGTGATCAAGTCAAAGTTTTTCGAAAATGCATTAAGATAGGTACTAGAATTTGCATTAACGATAATCTGATACCGATTTGCTTCTGCGCGAATGGGCTAATACTATAATGACAAGATTATTATTGATTGATCTTGGCAACCAGATCAGTATATTAATGATAATGATACATGATTATACCGTTACGAATATTAAAATCATTTCATTTACAACTACAATTAAGGAATTGAATTCACAGGTTTTGGAGAAAGGTCGATGGTCAATTACTTTTTTATTCATGAGCACCAAGCAATCTTTTAGTAAAAACAATAACTACACCTGTACACCCCCAACTATTTTTAATATACAGTAAGGTCCTAAAGAAACGGATAAATTCATGTTCTACGTTATTAGCCATTTTCAAGAAAAAACCCTGAAACTCGCAGATATTACACTACTTGAAAATATTTCAAAATCAGTCCATGAAGCGCAACAATCATAAAAGTTGCATCTATCTCCTTATCATAGTATCATACCAATCATATACAGAGACTGCAACTGCCTTGAAACAAAGTCAGTACCATCTTGTAGGGCATTTATTACGAGCAGAAAGATCCACGATCATGTTCAGATCGACCCCAAGTCTTGACTCCATCGACATTCACAATGGGATCTATTACTTTCACTGCTATCCGAACTATCTCTGTGCCTGCTCCTTTTTCTCCGTTCCATACTTCGGATTTAAAATTTAAAAAAAAATTTTATATCGGATATCGGACCATTTTCCACGGCGTTAAAGAAACGTATGAAATCGGTAATTTTTAATAGATTTCTGTTCCTCTGAAAATAGATGCAGCCGGATCTGCTCTTTTTGTCTGTCTCTACATATTTCGTCTACCTGATACAGGTGGCGAATTGAGTGTGTTTTCGCGAGGATTAGTGTGTAGCCGACGGGTGAAAACTGGGTACGAGCTTACCAAGGCTAACGGCACGATGATCGCCACCCACGGTTCAATTACGCTCACACTTAAGCTGGGTCTACGCCGCGCTTTCACCTAGAACTATGTGTAGGCGAATGTGTCAAACGCATCATCATGATGGTTTTCTTTTCCTAAATCGACCTCCTCGTCGACATGCACGATAGATGCTTGCTCGACCGCACGACGAGTTTGGGTATCGCAGGACAGCCGCCAGAGTACGCGACGGTCGCAGGGATCAAGACAATCACGGGTAGCTCGCGATATCATGCTCTGCTCCAGAAATTCCTGGCGACAACTCGTCCCGACCGTGCACCACATACATACAACGCCAGGACAACCCCTTGCTTCGAAACCACACCAACTACCCCTGGACAGACTCAACGCTGCCAAGAGAGAGTTCGAGTCCATGCTGCGATTGGGAATGTGATGACCCTCAGAGAGCAGTTGGGCCTCTCTTCTGCACCTGGTGCCGAAGAATGTCGGCGAGTCAGTGGCACCAGCAGTGGCAAAGATCTTATTTCTGCCATCTACGTCTTCGTTAGACACGACCGCTCCAGTTACCGTACGGAAACCCCTAAGAAGTTGTTTTTTGAGCTGAAAAACACTTAACGTTGTATATGCGCTGCGCAGCAGAAACCTTCCGGTTTCCATCGATCGCCTAGAACCGAGAACATCGCTGCATCAGAGGATACCACTGACGATGACAACGACAATGACTCTATCCTCGCTGCTAGGAGCAACAATAAAACTCTGTCACAACAGGACGCAATCGTGCCCAACATAGGGTTGGGCTACCTACTAGGCGCGTCCCAGGTGGCGGATAACGACGGCTCTTACAGGCACTGGCCAGCGATAGCTATAAGTAGGGTGCGGGGGCATAAAAACCCCTAAGTCGTTTGCGAAAGGATTGCCGCAGACCAGCTCATTTCTCAAACCGTAAACCGCTTGTGATGAAAGGATCGGTGAGGCACCTAGTGCCCGACACTATGTGCCACAAGGGGCACGGGAGTCCTGCTAATCTCAAGATTTTGTGCGCGACGAAGGGATGAATGGTTGAGGGTTACTCAACCACTAGCGACAACACTCCAGGTGCACACAATTTTATTCAGCCTTCCGCATGTGTGGGGGCACCACGTGCGGCGACTTCTCATTCACCATCCGGTGGGCCTACACTAATGGAGGACTCCTTCTCGGGGTCCTTCAATATATTTTTATTTTTCCTTAGTATGTACTGAGAATTTCAACAAGAAAAATCGACGGGCAAAAAAGTCGAGTATATATCATGATCGATAATTTTTTGAATTTATTTATTTTTCATTCTTCGAATTTCAAATTTTTGGACCCGAACGTATTTTGACGTGCTGATTCCCAATCTTTGAACGAAAATGTCGAAACCTTATCGGAAATATTTTTGGCGCCAAAAAAATCAATTGAAAACTGATTCAGAGCCGACCACCACAAGAACGGTTATCGATAGACAAATTCTGCGGACGCCAATCGATTCAGAATGGCAGAAACAGTATATACTGAGAATTTGAATAAAAAAAATAGACGGACAAAAAAATCGAGTATATCTTGATAGATAATTTTTTGAACTTGTTTATTTTTCCTTTTTCGAATTTCAAATTTTTGGACCCGAACGTATTTTGACGTGCTGATTCCGAATCTTTGAACGAAAATGTCGAAACCTCATCGGAAATATTTTTAGCGCCAAAAAAACCATTTGAAAACTGATTCATAGCCGACCACCTCAAGAACGGTTATAGATAGACGAATTCTGCGGACGCCAATCAATTCAGAATGGCATAATTAGTATTTACTGATAATACGGACAAAAAAAAAATCGGCGAACAAAAAAGTCGAGTATACATGATAGATTATTTTTTTTTCAAAATAAAGCTCTTACTGAACAAAAATATTTTTTCGAATTAAACTGTAAAATTTCAAAAATTGAGGAAGTTATGACTGAAAAAAAATTTAATTTTTAATATTCAACAACCTGTATCTGTGCAACCCACCGCTACTCAAGGGTCTGACAATTGATTTCGTGATCTACCAACGATAAAAAATTCAGCGTGCATACTATTACTTTTTTTCAACTTTTTCTGACAAGTTGCACAGCCTCCCACCACTCCAACCACCGCGGTCGCGCGGTCTGACGCTTGGTTTAGTAATAAGTGCTATGTGTACTATCATAACAACTAAATTTCATCGTGCATACTATGACGTATTCCAAATTGACAGTACCACCCGGACTAATATACCATAATCTTGGTGTTCTATCTGATAGCTGTTGAAGCTTTCAGTGTTTATGGTCCTGATACTCACAACATATTCTTTCAACTATATTCTTTCAACATGTTGCTCTGATGGTTTTTGGAACTATTTCTTCCTCTCATTGTACAGACGAAGTATTTATTGCTCTCATTTCAGTAAGAATGCAAAATCTCTTTGGGTAAAGCAGGATCAATATAATTGAAATCTACAATGTATGATGACCATCTGATTGTTGAGATCTTTTTTTCTTATTAGAAAAAATCAAGAATCAGAAATCTTTCGTCAATAAACCAGAATTCAGATGGCAACACCTTATTCCAATCATGCAAGCACGCCAAGCAAAAACCGAACTGATATCCGTCTATAAGATTCCACTTTACTAGGAGGGATTAATTATACCACATGCAGAATGGATTTGTTGAAAATGTTGCTGTTAAAGTTCCACTAGAGAAGCCTCTGGAAAGTTCTACAAGTCACCTTTAACATCATAGGACTAAAGATAGTTTGAACAAATTGGGAAACACTTGATATATGAATTATGAATAGCATTTCACAAGTGCTATTCACGAAACTTGACAAATTCCTTCAAATTTTCTTGTCAAGCATTTCTTTTTTATTCAAAATTTTATAATTTTATATGATCTTCAAACATCGAAGAAAATATTAAATTGCATACCCTCGATAAAGCAAATAAACTTTTGCGAAAGCTCGGGTATAGCAGAAAAGAGAAAATTTCTTTTCATTGGCCTAATCCCCGATAGTAAATAGATTTTTTTTTAATATAATATATACCCAAGTAGCATTTTGGCGACGACAACCACATAATACACCAAAATTAACGTTGCAGTTGGTGTAGAAATTAGTCACTTATAAAACGACGCTCTCTAAACCACCGGTCAACGTTGTTTTACCGTTGAGCATGACATCAATCAAGCTACGACGTTGTCATAACGTTTACTCAATCTACTACAAGTAGTAAATATTCTGGGAATGTTATTAACGTTCTAAAAACGTTTAAGTGACAACTTTACTTATTTTAAACGTTTTCCCGACAGTAAAGCGACCTTGTGAGATTCAACTAAGCAGTGGGTAATTTTTCAGTTAAGTTGAAAACGTTTTCACAACCAACCTTCGTTGAAATATTTACTGCAGAGGACGTGTAGGCCAAATTGAGATGATAATTATTTATCCAATTTATTATATATTTTTTAATTCAGTGACAAGAACCATTGTTTGCTAAATTGTTTGACAGAAAATGTATTTATAGTGAAGGAAAAAGGACTAGAATGATCCTAACCCAACTTTCAAATCGGAAATGAAAATTGCTTACAAATTCACTGTCTTCTCTTACAGATAAAAAAAGTCGTGAAGAAACTTCACGGGCAAAAGCTAACATGAAGACAGACAGTTTGGAAATCTTAAGTTTAATTTCTTTAGGAACAAGTGCCAACCTGAATAGAGAGATATACAACTTTTTCAGAGGAACAACTGTATTATAGCCAGGAGAAACAACTTGATTATGACCATGTACAATAGTATAATAATTTGGAGGAACTGAGGAAAAAACGCGAAAGAGACGGGTTACAAAATGCGGAGTGGAATGTATTCGTTAGTTGGAATTGGTTCAGTTTTTGGTCCGATAAGCAACTCCAGTCCCGCTTCGGGTATAAAGTTGGTTGTATGGCAGACTAACGTTGAAAATTAGTATATTTTTAGTTACCTGACAACCAAGGTCGCGTTGACGACTTGTATACTCCTACTCCATATTGGAAGTGTAATTCTATTTGGACCCTAGGTCGGCCAGTAAAACTTGGGATGTAAAACAAACATTTACAAAGAATTTTAAAGCCTTATTTTAATTTTCTAGAAATAATTCATAGCTATTCCGTATTTAGTTCACGCTTGAATCGATATCAACATTGAAAATTGTTTGTGAAAATATATATTTCCTATTCTTGACATTTGAAAACTTCGCAACAGATTGAAAGCCCACGTGTTTTTTAGCATGAAACAATGGTATATTTGACAGTAAAATATAATGCGCTGGCAATTTCTGTTTCGTAATCGTTATTTTTCTGTAATATTGAGCATGAAATATTTCGATATTGACTTGCGGTAGTAGTTGCCAGAAAGTTTTTTCTTAATGTCCATTTTGGCCATCAGTAATTATTTGGTTGATAAATCAACTATTTTCTGAACACCATAGAAAATAAACTGTCATTGCCGCTTGAGAGGGCGCTGGTGTGCAGTTGTTCCTAAGTAAATTCAGCAACGTTTAGGAAACGACCAACTGCTACCTACAGTTGCAGCAGAATCGTTGTAAAATCCCAAAAATGATTGACCAAATTGGTGTAAAACAGGGTTGTGACAACGTTTTGTTAACGTCGGCAACGCAACTTATGTTTGGTTGCACAACTTTTTCGAACACGTTGCCGCAACGTTGAATTGCTACTTGGGTAAGTATAAAACAGACTACTAAAGATTATGATTAGATTATATAAAATTATTTATTGAAGAGGGTTTTCATTTAATTTTGGAAAACTATTATAGTTTGTATGCATAAGGTAGTAAAATTTTGTAAGAGCAAAGTGGGTTTGGCGTTTGATCTTAATCATAATAATATTGGGTCCTGAATTACTGGATGTTGTGGGAATGTACCAAATACGTCCAATTAAGCTACTCAAGGATCTAAAATGGACGTACTTAGGATGTAGAAATGCGCGGAATCTGGACTTCCTAATACGTACATGCGACGTAAACTGATGTGCTTAACCTGACGTCTTCAGTAGGTACGTTTCGGAGACCTACTTGTGCCATATGGTTAAAAAAAAAAAATTTTAAAATTGTTGTTTCCGTTAATCAGCTGTCGTTTCCTTACGTACGATAAACCTCAAAAGTCGAAATTTGTGCGAGCCAAGGATTAACGAGGTCTTACCTTTGAAAGTGCGATTCCTAGCACTTTCTCGGGCCATTAGATAAAAATCTGTAGTCGTTAGGATTCGAACCTAGCCGATCAGCAGTTAATGGTTTAAAACGCGATAGTGTCAACCACTGAGCTACTTGGTTCAGTTTAGTAATGAAATTAGTTACCGCACTAGTGTGGCAAAGTTGAATAATATAGACGTAATACTATAAGTAATTTTAATAATACGCCGCGCTGTATTATTATTATAGCCCGCCTCAGTTACCTTTTGAACGGTTTGACGTAGAAACATGGGAAAAAACCGTTTGGGGGCTATCACTGCTACCTATAGTACTTTTTGAAATCAAAGACATGGTGATGGCTCGACGGAGGGCACGAGAATGCACACCAACTTAAGAATTTCAAATAGCTTGTGCGGGGTCAAGTGTCATATCGTTGAAAAGATAATTCGATTCTCTTTCCAATCATCTATTTTTTTAAATTTTATCAATAATCGTTTTGCAATTTGCATTCAAAGTTATCTAGTATGAGTGCCTATCTCGAGATTGTGAAAAAAGGTATTCAAGAACTTCGAAAATATTGGGACGATTGTAAAGAGAATTGAATTATCGTTTCAACGATGTGACACTTGACCCTCCCCCTCATGCTATTTGAAATTTTTGACTATATGTGCCTCCTGGGCCCTCTGTCGAACAATCACCATTTTATTGCAATATGTAATAAGTATTAGGTATGTAGATATATATTTATAATGAATCAGTTCTTATTCGGTGCGATAAAGTATGTCATTACGAAACTCATATCAGTATCGTAATGATTGACATTACATATGGGTAGTCGATAAATATCCATTATTTAAATCGCCGTTATAGACTGGCAAACACATCAATTCCGTTTCTTTGAATTCCATGGATAATCTGCTCCTCTTTCCACTACTGAAAAATAATTAAATCCATTATGTGTTTTCTACGCCAAAGTACCGAAGCGTAGAAGGGCCATTATTTTTTGCAACTCGGAATTTTATCGGAGTTAAAACTCGGAATTTAGTAATTTTCCGAGTTGCAACTCGGAATTTAGTAATTTTCCGAGTTGCAACTCGGAATTTAGTAATTTTCCGAGTTGCAACTCAGAATTTTATAATTTTCCGAGTTGCAACTCGGAATTTAGTAATTTTCCGAGTTGCAACTCAGAATTTTATAATTTTCCGAGTTGCAACTCGGAATTTAGTAATTTTCCGAGTTGCAACTCGGAATTAGGGAGAAAAAATAAATAAAAAAATAATGGCCCTTCTACGCTTCCGTACCAAAGAGTTCGAATATCTACAATTTCAAAACTAGAAAAAATATATTTCTAGACCTATTGCACCCCCGCAGACCTACCTCACGTAGCCGACAGAGATCGTACAAAATTCAATACTGCTACGCTGGATGCGAGCTCCTAGGCAGCTCGTCTACAACGGAGCAGCGTATAAACCGACCGGCCAATGGAAAAAGCCTATTACGGCATCGACCGCTGCAATTGGCTGCGCACCGGACTCGTGTACACGTAACTACCTTTGGACGGCAGACCCCGCCCTCTCGCAACGTAATGTTTAATGTATTTACAACAACAAAAAACGCGGCTTTTGTCTCGACGTCGGTGTAGCTATATATCAGGCCAGTTTTCTGCCGTACAGACCGGGAGATAAGTATTAAGTATCGTCGTGCAGATGGAAACTCTCGATATCACAGGGAAAATACGTAAAAGCGGGTGGGTAAGGGTGAAGAGCGGGTTGATGAATTTTTTCAATGCTCGCGTGATTATCTATGGTTATGGTTTGTTGAAACTTTTATAGAGATGCGTGAAAAACCAAAGCTCCACCTTACCGATTACGACACGGTTGTCACGTTACATCTGAAGTGGAAGAGAAGCCTTGGCATAAGTCTCTACACAAAGTTCATAGAATCTTCAACTAATTTTCCCTCTCACAAACAGAAACATTGGGTCTAATGAATAAACCTTGAGCAAATGCTTTTACTCAGATTTCTTGAAACAGACCTATCCATTTTATTAATTAATGAGAAAGACACACCTATAGTAAAAGCTTTTGCTAGATTTTATTCATAACACCCATTATCCGATACTTAGTATACGAAATTCATATATTCATTAGCTGAATTTCATATACCCGGCGTGACAGAAGAACCTAAGATTATCTCACGAGGGTCATCTGTTTCAAATAAGCTTTGGTGTTTTGAAACCAAACTACTTTCATATATTCCCAAAGAACCAGTCCCAGAGGATCAGATGCTCTTGACATATTGAGGTGGAAACCTCGTTCCACCAATGTAGTAACCTGGGCATGTGAAAATGAGACTCTGATCGAATATAATTAGGTCCCCAAGATATTATGACTAGTTAGCTTGTCTTTTCAACCCAGTATACCTATGATATGAAAGTGAAAATCTCGTCACATCAATCTGAGTATATATCTTGTCATATACAGGTCGTATTTTTTATGTCGTACCACTATTGGCATCTCGAAAACGGTAAACGATACGAAGTTGGTTAAATTAGACAAAAGTTGCTTATTTTAGTGAACAATGAAACGATGTTTCCAAATCGGAAGTATTACGAACTGTTTTCAAAATATACGGGGAAAACCGAAATTACCCGTTTTATTTTCTTTGCGTTGGTGCCCCTATTTTTAGGAATAGGGAAATGTGTTCGGGAAACTTTCTTATCTGTTTTGAATTTTCTTTCACGTGCCATACTTCAATTTTCAAAACGACGTTTCGTTCCTCGGGGCCACCCTCAACTCTATTTTTTCGAATACGGACCTGCATTTTTTTTTAAAGAATTTAAGTAGTCCTTATCTTACCGACTTCAGATATGTATCTTACCTGTTATTTGTTTCTACATTTCTGCCCCTATATGCCATGCCAAAGAAAAGAAAATGGGTAATTTCAGTTTTCCCCGTATATTTTGAAAACGGTTTGTAATACTTCCGATTTGGAAACAACATTTCATTGTTCACTAAAATAGGCAACTTTTGTCTAATTTAACCAACTTCGTATCGTTTACCGTTTTCGAGATGCCAATAGTGGTACGACATAAAAAATACGACCTGTATAAAGCTTTTAATCTTGTCATAGAAATCTAGTAGTCTCGTCGTATGAAGCTGGTAGTTTCATATAAAACAAGTAATCCTTTAGAAAACTTTTTGAGATGGTTGATGTTGGACGAAGAATACATTAAACGTTTCTTGGGTGAGTATACAGTATAAATTATTGAATATGTTGATTGGTGAATGATTCATTTATCCATTTAACGACACCCATGAATCAGGAGGACCAATTGGTATACCTACGAACCTATCACAAAAACTATATTTCAATAACATATGATTTATTGTTGTTTTCACTACGCGTGGATGAACATTATCATAAAATAGTCGAGTTTTAACCTCTTGAGATTAAGGTAAAGTTATGTTAAGATTAAGTTATGTCGTGTTTGAATTCACTATATAAAAGCATGAAAATGATGGTATATGATAGACTTTTCATAAGATACGTTGTCGCACTTGTTCTCTTGAAGCACTCCTCACTTCACTCGCCATACTCCAAACAACACTTGCAACAAAATGGAGTTTTATAAAACTTGTATCATATACCATTTTGATGCTTTTATGGTGAATTCATACATAACTTTACCTCAACCTTAAGAAGATAAAACTTGAATTTTTTATGATAATGTTCACGCACGCGTAGTAAAAACAACTTTAAATCGTATACTTATCATTAAAATATAGTTTTTGTGATAGGTAGGTATAGGTATACCAATTAGTCCTACTGATTCATGGGTGTAGTTAAATAAATCAATAACGACCACTTCGTCCAGGTCTCGCAATTGGGTTTCATTTAATCCCTACAAAACACTAGATATTTCATCAACAAAAAATTCTATACATTCTGTTATGATACATTCAACTCTTGTCTTCAATCTGTGAAATATGTCCAAATATATATAATCTAGTTCTAGGTTTCTTTCAGAAAAAAATTATCGTAGCAGGTGTCCGACCAGTTGGAATATTATGAACCGGCGATTTTCTATAACTGAGCAAATGTAGACTGATCGTCAAGGTTTGAAAAGATTTTTTTTTATTATTTTCATCTTTCAGTGTTTCAGCTTGTCCGTTGCTAGCTGAATGGTTCAATGCTTGATGAAACTATTCCTAATGAACATTTTGGGAACATGTGATCTGGTTCCCAGATTAAGAAGGGTCGGAATAAACAAAAACCGTTTTTAAAGTTATTAAAAATTAATAACTGTTTTGTTAAAAATTATTTCTGAATTCATGGCGAGAATTTAAGACTACTTTAACGAAAATCGAATGTCACTGAGCAAGCACGTTTCAAAAACACAACCGACTGTCACAGTAGCAATAGCACTGTCAGTGACGTAATTTGACAGTTTTCAAAAATTCGTTGGGGGACAAACAAAGCCATTTTCCATAAGACTAAGCGTGTCCTTCTTGTGGATTTCCTGCGAAAAAAATTCTAAAAACACATTCTTGGCATTTCAGTGAGTATTATTTCATTATGTATAGTCTGAATTGAAGTGCATAAGTCTTTGGAGTTGTTATAAACATGGATTTTCCAATTAAAAAATACGTTGTTATGATGATAGGTATCATGCAAACAGTTTTCTCTTTTAGATTTGAGGACATAAATCATGGAGACTTGTACAGCTACTAAACTCTTTAACAAACTCGCTCACTTCTCTAGAATACCGCAGAAAATCTAGCATACTTTCTTTATTTCATAGATATTTTCATAGTCGATTCTCTTCTAAGTATATCATCAGTATCGCCACCATAAGCGGTTTCATCAAGATTGGTCCATCGAGTTCATTCTCCACGCCCCTTTGCTGTTTCTTTGGAAAGTTGCCGAACATCTCTTTCTAGGGCTCGTTCTTTTCATGGACGGCCAAGGGAGAGGGTCCTTGAAGTCATACAGTAAAGATAAATTCTAGAAAAACTCTTATTCTTACTTTCTCTCCCTCAATTCTCAGAATATTTTCCGAAAAATGCAGGATTTTCCTTTTCGTGTAAGATGAAAAAAATACAAAAAATTTATCGTAAAATGAAAAAAAGGTTTGCAATTTGAAAAAATTTCATTTTTGAATTTTTGATTGGTAATTTCTATAATTTTTTTTGATGTTTCAAAAAATTTGGATGCTTGAGGTCTTATATGTGCAAATCTTGAAAATAGTTGGCATGATACTTTGAAAAATAATTGTATATTGCAATTTCGTGTACATTACAAAAAGTCAATGAAAGTTTTTGTTCACAATGAAGAATTTGGGTCCACTTCAGGAGTTTTCGTAAAATTAGTACCAGTAGTAGTTTTTCATATAAATATCGATTTAGCTCGCTGTGAAGGACCCTGTATAACGCGTAGCATTTCATTTTGATCCCACATATACTTTTTCTGTTAATAAGCCATGCACTATCGCTTTAAAACGCCTTCAATTAGAAAGAAATTAAAACAGCCATGTTTTCGCGCTTGACCTCATTGATATTTCGTGTCCGGCACATGCGTTCTGGCTGCTGTGTTTGTTGTCTTTCTGGTGTACAATTGTGCAGAACGTGTCACAATACACTATGGTGATGAATGAGCATTTGCTTTTCACCCGAAAGTCCTGCATGGGTTCAAATACTTAACATTCGCCATTTTTCATTTTTTAGCCACAATTCACAGATGCCATATTTTCAACCATTTTTAACATTTTGTTTAATTGATATATTTCTTCCATGGCAAACATTCTAATCCACGGAGAGCCAGACGAAAATTCTCTCTGAATGTTTTAAAAAATTATAAAACAACAACAAAAATCAGTTGGCGCTCCGGGGTGACTTAAATTGATTCCAGTGGCGCATTTGCTTTTACAGTTGCAAGAAAACCCGGAAAAAACTGCAGCACCTCGATGATCTGAAGATCTTGATCCTCTCTCTCTCATAAAATAAAATGTAGGGTGTCTCCAGAGCCTCCAATAAATTCAGGATATCGTCAGAATATTTGGTGACACAACTATCGTCAAACTTAAACCAGTCCGTTTTGTCTTTGGCCAGTGCGTAATAATGACCACGTTCAACGCCAGAACCACAGTGGACCATGACTGCATGAAGATCATAATAGTGGTCTGCTAGTTTGAGGTGTTCATCTATTTCGAATCTTCCTAAGAGTTTGGTGCTTCCGCCGGTCGAGTCGTGTTTGAAGAGCATCAGTATTATTATTAGATTGACTGGTGCCTCAGCTATACTCGTAGTCTTATAGTTGTCAGTTATTTTGGCGCATATTTGGCAATACCCAGTTAAAAGTTCTATTTTCAGATGATGAGACAGTAAGCTTTGCACGGACTGGTTATCAGTCATATCGGGAAATGCTAGTTGAAGTTCCAGAAAGTCACATACGTTTTTGCTACCTCTTTAACATTTACTACAACGTAAACTAGTGAGGATTTTCCCAGCGAAAGATCTACTAACACAAGACGAGATAGAATCATTCAATCCAGAGCGGTTAGGAGTATTGATTTTGTTATTTTCCTGCTCACGAAGAGTATTCAACAAGAGCCCCAAGAATTCGGAACAATTCTCTTGTTGTACTGACGAGTATCCAGTGGACTTCAAAGACTCCAGGAAACCGGTTGGTGGAAAAGATGATGAACTCTTACAAAACTGCAGCTGTATGAACGAATGTTTGAGTTTGTTGAATAAGTGGGAAATATTCCTGTTTATCGTTCTTGAAATTCTTCATCATGAATAACACTTGTGAAATGGTATTCATCTAGCAAGTGTTTCCCAAATTATTTAATCCAATTTTCTCAATACAAAGTGACTCTGAGATAACTTTTTATTTTGCTCCTTAGTGTGTGTTTTCCAGTTGAGTTCGCTGTCTATAGTGAAGCCAAGAACTTTCACAAGCGTATCCTCATTATCGAGATCTTTATGTTTTGTAAATGAAATGCTGTTTGTCTTATTTTTATTGAGTGAGAGCATTCGAGTTGAAGTACAGTTCACCTTTGGACAGTGTTTCACTCGTAGTCCTGTCGATTTCTCCTTGGTTTTCACTCTGAATTAGAAAAGTTGTATATCATCCGCGTACATAAAAACATCTGCAGTGTCAATAAATTTGGGTGTCATTCCTCTTCCTCTTCCTCTTCCTCTTCCTCTTCCTCTTCCTCTTCCTCTTCCTCTTCCTCTTCCTCTTCCTCTTCCTCTTCCTCTTCCTCTTCCTCTTCCTCTTCCTCTTCCTCTTCCTCTTCCTCTTCCTCTTCCTCTTCCTCTTCCTCTTCCTCTTCCTCTTCCTCTTCCTCTTCCTCTTCCTCTTCCTCTTCCTCTTCCTCTTCCTCTTCCTCTTCCTCTTCCTCTTCCTCTTCCTCTTCCTCTTCCTCTTCCTCTTCCTCTTCCTCTTCCTCTTCCTCTTCCTCTTCCTCTTCCTCTTCCTCTTCCTCTTCCTCTTCCTCTTCCTCTTCCTCTTCCTCTTCCTCTTCCTCTTCCTCTTCCTCTTCCTCTTCCTCTTCCTCTTCCTCTTCCTCTTCCTCTTCCTCTTCCTCTTCCTCTTCCTCTTCCTCTTCCTCTTCCTCTTCCTCTTCCTCTTCCTCTTCCTCTTCCTCTTCCTCTTCCTCTTCCTCTTCCTCTTCCTCTTCCTCTTCCTCTTCCTCTTCCTCTTCCTCTTCCTCTTCCTCTTCCTCTTCCTCTTCCTCTTCCTCTTCCTCTTCCTCTTCCTCTTCCTCTTCCTCTTCCTCTTCCTCTTCCTCTTCCTCTTCCTCTTCCTCTTCCTCTTCCTCTTCCTCTTCCTCTTCCTCTTCCTCTTCCTCTTCCTCTTCCTCTTCCTCTTCCTCTTCCTCTTCCTCTTCCTCTTCCTCTTCCTCTTCCTCTTCCTCTTCCTCTTCCTCTTCCTCTTCCTCTTCCTCTTCCTCTTCCTCTTCCTCTTCCTCTTCCTCTTCCTCTTCCTCTTCCTCTTCCTCTTCCTCTTCCTCTTCCTCTTCCTCTTCCTCTTCCTCTTCCTCTTCCTCTTCCTCTTCCTCTTCCTCTTCCTCTTCCTCTTCCTCTTCCTCTTCCTCTTCCTCTTCCTCTTCCTCTTCCTCTTCCTCTTCCTCTTCCTCTTCCTCTTCAGGAAACTGATAAACTTTATACGGAAAAAGATATAATTGTTCAAAATGCTTGTGAGCCTTTATATAGTCTTTACCACTCCCCTCACAATATACAATCGCAAATACGGTCTCCTTGTACTAATCAGACATAGGATTGTTGCCTTGATATCAAGGTCACGAAAACATATGGAATATTGGCTTTCAGTCAAACTACCTAAAATTGTGTGATTTTGAATGATTTTTTCTACGACATTTTGTAGTGTTTACGCACTGTTGACAATGTGTAAAGTGACACTTTTGCGCAAAAGTGCGTAAAATCATCAACAGTGCGTAAAGTGAATTTTTGCATACTGATCATACATTCATGCATTTTTGAAAAATACAGAATTTTGCGTCAAGTATAACTCGGAAGAAGAACACTATCTTCGCCAAAAAAATTATAATGGCTTGAAATAATGGGTCTAATGAATAAACCTTGAGCAAATGCTTTTACTCAGATTTCTTGAAACAGACCTATCAATTTTATTAATTAATGAGAAAGACACACCTATAGTAAAAGCTTTTGCTAGCTTTTATTCATAACACCCAATGTCATTTACCCCCAGAATTTATTTTTAGCCTTCATTTCCACGCAGCATTCTCGTTTTGTGCCATCAATGTAGATAGCATTTGCACAAAAACCGCACCCAAACAAAGCCATTACCCCGAATTCAGTGCTCTCGAATCCGACATCCTTGCAGTGAAAATGAAAAGAGTGTGACCTATCCGACGTCGGTGCAAGAAATCGTCGTAAATAGCAGCACAAGGAAGTGAGCGCCACACAAAAACGTTCTATTTTGGTTTCTTATGCGGCTCGACGTTATGCTGTTGCGATTGAAAAACACCCAGTAAAAACGCTAGGCTAATAAAAACGAACATATTTCAGTCGACGATACCTTTTTGTTGAACTGTGGTGTAGGTCACGAGGACGAATTAACAAAAAACTTTCATGTTCGCAGTTTAGTTGTCGTCTGGTGGTGTTTCGTCTTCTTTGGGAACTGTTGGATGAATGTTTTATGGAAATGCCCCATAATGAGCATATTGAATGAATAAATGAGGTTTGGTGTATTGGGTTGGATGATTTGTGATATTCAACCCCCAATAGTACAGTTGAATAGTACATTCTCACGTACATAAAGTTAGGTAGTAGCGATTTTTTCACACAATGTTCTTGACCTCGGGGACAATCCGGAACTTAGTTTCCCAGCCCAACAACTGCAATTTTCAAGTACTTTCAGTTTTCGACCATTTCAACCGAGAAGGAGTGGTTTTTGACCATGACCATGAATATCGTTTTTAAACTAGATAAAATTTGCTAGTTTTTTGGATTTCTCTTGTTTTTCATAAAGTCGCCCTCGTATCAGAAGGCAGGAGACATGTTCGAAATATCCCAACTGATGAAGTATTCACTTCTGAGCCTATACAAAACAAGTCCATGAGGAGTGAAAAATCAATCACACAAATCAGCAATCATTCTGATTTTTGTTCGAAAATATGAATAATTATTCATAAAATCTGTTGTGGAATCATCTGCGGCTGAAGGACAAACTTTAGTCGCTATCTTCCATCGTTCAAGATAACCTCTTGGGAGGTATTCATGCGTTGAAAAGAGGAACATTTTCCACGAAAATTGAAAACTGAAAAATGTGATTTATTTGTAATATCTAACAGAAAACAACTACTTTCCCGGCTGAAGCCACGCTGGACATTGAACTTCATCTGATAGATATTGTGAAAATACTCTAAATGAAAAGAAGAAAACCTGAAAGTGAAAATTCGCATTTTCATTCAGATAGTCGACTTTTTACTTACTTATTAAATGAATTAGATAGGGAGAATGTTATTGAAAAATATCACTCACAGAAATCGTTCATTTCATTAGGGCAATGTTCGCTTCTCTCGCATTTAATCCCCTATACATTTTGGTCGACGAAAATCTATTTCGCTTTGCCAAGCTCATCAGGGAGATTGACAGAATTGAAAAGCAGGCTCTTCAGAAGCAATTATACACATCAAGGATGGAAATGATGGAAAATTTACTCAGACGCAGATGATTCCACAACAGATTTTATGAATATTCTATTTATATTTTCGAACAAAAATCAAAATGCAATGTCCATGACAAGTCTATGTCAAAAAAGAACTTCCAAAGTGTTACCGCAGAAGAAATATTTCCAACATAAAAACAAAATGATGTGTAAAAAAATTAACACAATATTGTATTTTTCAATTATATAGTCCACAGAATTGTACAAAAAAGAAATACAATTTCTGTAACATTTATACAAAACTGTGTTGTTAACCAATTTAAACAATATTGTGTAAAAAATAGATTCAAAGAAATATGGATATATTATTACAGCAAATCAAGATAAACAATAGTGTGTAAAATGTCTACACAAAATTGTTTCTGTAACCATTCCAGACACAATTTATTTAAAAATTTCAAACAATTGTGGAAAAAACTACACACATTTTTCTCCGTGAAGATTTTCTCACTTATCGCGTTGTTAAGTTGACGATAGTTGACGATCCGTTTTTTTTCTGGAGATGACCAGGGGCTGTCGGACGATTCAATTATTTCTTCTTTCCCCATATCTTCGACAATTTTGTCAGCCTCTTCTTGCCAAGAAGAAGTCTTCGGGCTGATTGACGAATTGGTCGAGCATCCCCAGTATCAATTTTGTGCTGGACCACCTTCCTTCTACCTCCTTTTCCTTGTCCGGTATCCAAAATGTCCTGAGACTCCTTGACTAAATCCCTCAATGTGGACTGCTGAGCTGCTCCTATGGCCTTCGATGAAGGGGTGACTAACTTACCCAATTCTGCTGGCAAGTTGCTGTCTTGGCTGTCTTGGCTTTCAGTTCTCCAAAACAGTTTCCCTCTGCAAGGTCGCTTGGTAATAATTGACATTCATTAGCGTCACTGGTACAAATTTATCAAAACGCAGCAAGGTCTTGCCCAGTACGATTCCTCGTTCAATTTTCTCATCATAAAGCTCGGGCTTGAACCCTTCCACGGCTCGCTTCACGATTCATGCGAGCCTCCAGAATGGTTTCAGCCACTCAGGTACGCTTACATCCTCAGCCATCCTCAGGACACGAATCATTTATTCACTTCTTTCACGAAGTACCAGCTCTTATCTGTTCACACGAAGGACGCCATCTTTGAAATTCAGCTCGAACCCTTTTGAATTCATGATGTCAATTCGGATATTACGTCGTCCTCGATATCAGTTACCAACGCCCGGTGTTCCAATTTAGTGCTGCCCAGAATCAGATCAAGACAAGAGAAATCACTTTACGTATTTATGAAGGAAATAGGAAATTAGTTCAAAATCCTTGAAACAACTGTCTTTTTAATTATTCATAAAATTCAAAATCTGTTTGGATTCTGGTGTCGCCAATCACGAGCCCAGGATAGCAGGTCAGGTGACATCAACGTCAGAGTCAGCGTAAACGATGACTTCAGCAAAGAATGAAGAAGAAGAAAAAAGAAAACAGATTAGGGGTTATAAAAACATAACCGCAACTCTTTGACAGTATATCAAAAGTAAGAAATTAATGAAATAAATGGTTTTTGATAGGATATTGTACTATTTTTAACTAGTTTAAAGGTATTAGTTGATGAGGTGAGCATCTTCATTTTATATCTTCACCATCTATTTTTATGTGCTAGCCACTGCATTCGGTATATGTAGTTTGTGAAACTTCATCCATCGAGAGAATACATATTTTTTCTAGGTCAGATTTTCCTTCAATCTCCATGTAAGGTTCCTAGAATCAAAATCATTCAGGCCAGACATTTTCTGAATATTTTCAGACAACCTCAAAGTAGACACTGTGGGAAAATTATAATTTTTAGCCATTTGTCGATAAGCTTTTGGTCCGCCATAAAAAAGAGAAAGTGCGTTGTTTGAACTCCTTTGTATATCTTCTGCCCTTTGGTTTCCTATCCTTCATTTCACTGACGATCTTAGCAGTATTCCTGAAAATCTGTGGAAGGTGCTTATGACATGCTCTCATAAATATTTCTTTGGAAACATTTTCTTCCTTCATTTTTATTTTCTGAGATGAGCGTTCCAGTTTACTATTTTCGGTCTTGATTTTTTTCATTTCAATCGATTTAGACTGGAAAATATAATATCAGACAAAGATATTGAATTTTTTTAATGAGAATGAGATTGTTTGATGTTTGGGTCTGACACTCTGAAATTGTTGAAATATATTTTCAACATCTTCAGTTTGTTGATCCACTTTTGTAGTAACTTCTATCTGTGTATGTTTGTCAACTCTTAACTTCTGAAACAAATTCAATATAGGGATTGCAGTCCGATTTAAATCATGATTAATTATGAATTTATTTTCAAAATGAATGCTACAAATCCTGTTATTTGAATATAATGCTATCGCATCTTTCTTCATGATATATCTTCATCATTACAAGCCAGTTTCTATTGAAGAACTCGTTCGATATCTTTCGGGTTGGGCATCAATCTAAAAAATCGTATTTTCTCCAAAATACGCGAGCTAGAATAAAATCTGTTTGGGCAATCTTCAACAGAGCACTTAGAGCCATTTCCAGTACTTCTACCTTCCATGGTGGCATGCAAAAATTAATATTAGGTTAAATAATAACTCTACTAGACTACTGACTAAATTACTACTTCAAACTAAAAAACTCAATTTTAAAACGATAAATAAAAAAACGTTCTTCTTTGTGAAAAAACTTATGGAAAAATCACTAGAAAGTTGTTCAAGACATATCAAGCAGTCTAGTTGACAGATCAATGTAAACATCATCGTAGTAAAATTCAAGGACATTGGTCAATTTTTGCGCCAAATTCGGAGTGATCTCTCTTGTCTGTATAGGCCCCTACTCTTTGACCATACACAGTGGCTGGCTCCCCTGTTGCTGTTCTACGACATCTCTCTGGCGGTCGTACTTCCGAGAACTTCACTTAAGTGTTTTTCCGACTCGCTATTTCCTTTAGAAGAATCCTTTATGATATCCTTCCCCAGATCCGCGTGACACGAACCTGGTGCCATTGCATAATCCAACCAATCCAATCCAACCTTCAGCTCCAGTTTATGGGCAGGAACGACTGTTAATTTCAAGCTGTTGAAAAATTCTACAGAAGAGGTTGTTCTGTCGTCACTGATGCTCCCATCATCGTCTTTTACTGTGTTTATTCTTGATTCGCTGACTAATCCTTCCAATATATTTTTTGGCGAATCCTCGGACAAAATCCTCAAAATTGCAATACATTTTTGTTCGGGTCATTTTTCTCTGCATAAGTAATCCAGTAACGACAGACAAACTCGAGCAAAAAGTGAATAATTAATTGTATCACTCTGTAATTATTGGAAAAAAAATTGTGTACCAAAAATTCAGGGGTGGAACCTAAAAAATTTTCATTTAAAAAAAATATTTTTTTTTGTTGTTATTTCAGAAAATATGAGATTTATCAAAAACCGACTTCGATAGGTTGAGAGATAATTTAATTCTCCACAAGAATGATATTCAGTAATCCCTTATGAAATACGCTGGTTTTCTCAGAAAACGTGGTTTAACGCCGACGTCACATTTCATGTTCGAGCTAACCCAACAGGCAGGGCCGAAAATTAGATTTGTCATAACTTTGCTAAAAATTATAGTAGAAGGAAAAGAAAAAGTGTATATCGTTCCTGAAGACTGTACTTCCTCATGCAAATATAACATGTGAGTATCTGAGTACACAAAATGTATTTTGTACCGCTTCACATAACACTTCTACGATATTTACGGAGGATCCGAAAGTCATGGATATTTTAGTTGATATGAAATAATTATACTGAAGCAGGAATTATGACCGTATGCAACGATTTAAGACTATTGAGACAAGTCTTACTTATACATACCAAAGAAAAAACTGGGTTTCAATCCTACAGTCCTGCCTCAGTTTTCAACTCACCCATAATCTCGGCAATTTCTTCAGTAAATGTTGAAAATAATCGCTCGCATACACATCCTATATAAAAAATGAATTCATGCTTGAGGTTTGCACTTCACAATAGTGTTATTAAATATATATATGCAAGATATGAATAAGCGATTATTTTCAACATTTAGTGAAACGATTCCCGATTTTATGGTTAAGTTGAAAATAGAGCAGGAGTAAAACAAAGTTTTTTTGGCATGTATAAGTGGGACCTGTCACACTACTTTAAAATTGTTGCATATAGAGGGTATGGGTTGCTGCTTCAGTATAATAATTCCATATTTCATAATAAATTAATACGAATAATTTCTGTGGAAAATTTAATTGTTTTTCACCCTGTTCAATTGCTTGTCCGATAAATCATATACTTTCCAATTTTACAGCAAAACTCTATTTATATATAAAAAAAATATGTTCCACCCCTGGAATTTTGGTAAACAATTTTTTTTCGTGTTAATCATGGTTCCAACTACTAGCATACCAAATTTGGTGGTGCTACAATCGATTCTTGTCTCAAAACCCAATCGTACCGGATTAAAGAACCTTCCTCGAGAGGAAAATAAAAAAAATATATCATCTGTATTATTGGTCCAGTCTTCCTCGAGTTTTGCACTCACCAAAGTATTTAGCGAATCATTTCCATTATATAAATGATAACGTAAATAAACAAAACACTCGGTACTGGAGTGAATTAGAGAACCACAGAGACGACCAAGGCAATCTATCTCTAGAACAAAATTTTCTAACAAGATGGGGTACCTCCTCACTATGCAGCCACAGGTAGGCACTGGTTGAATACTAAATATCTGAACAAATGGATTGGATGGAGAGGTCCTATTGAATGGCCACCGAGGTCACCAGACCTAACGCCGCCTGATTTTTTTTGCTATGGGATAACCTCAAGCCAAGTGTTTATAAAACTCAACCAGCATCACTTGGGGAATGGCTGGAAATAATTACTCAATTATATCGCGCTTTTACCAGAACATTTGCCAAACTTGGTACAGAATTTGCAAAACAACGGAACTCACTTTTACAACATTTACACCATTGAAATTTTTAACAAATTTGTAGTTTAACAAAAACTTCATTGAATCTTGTTTTAAGGCAAGATTTCACAATTATTGATTTACCTTGTACATTATTATTTATGACATTGGATAGCATTTTGTTTCACAAGTAGGGGTTTTGCTATTTGAACTTATTCAGTAGGGGTCAAGTCTTAGTTCAGGTGAGGCCTAGGGGGTTGATGGGGGTGAGTTATATTTTATTTCGTTTTAGTCCCCTCTTCGTATCCTAGAAACGGTTTTGTTTGTGAAATTTATATATCCCATTGTGAGTTTTAAAATTTTCACACTGTATGACATGAAAATCTGAGAATTTTTCTAAGGGTAGATAGGTTATTATATGAGAGGTATGAATCTGACCCTGAAGGCTCTGTTGATGAAAAACATCTTTTTTCAACACCATAGCATAAAAAAGGTAAATCATCAGCGTTTCGAGGTTGTGGCAATTTTGGGTACATTCATACCTCTAATTATTGATACTTTCATTCTCTCCATATGTTTTCAATAAAATTTAAGTACTATTATTTTAACATTAAAAAAATATGATTAATATCGGCAAGCTCGTCTTGAAATTATTCTTGGCAATTAATTGATACATTTCTATTCATTGAACATTTTTTGTCCATTATCTAACAAAACTGTTGAATTCAGGAAAAAATCCCCGAATAGAAATAATATTGTTGGGATAATTTCCATCTTCCAATGCTCCTCAACTATAATTTTCACAGCAACTTGTCTGAAAATGAATCCTTCCTTATCAACATTTTAAAAAACAATGACATTGCCCATCTCACTCCTACGCGCACACGCCCCTCTACCTGTCGCAGTTATTGCATTGTTTCAAGGCGCGAGAGGCGTGTTCAGTCTGCGACTGAGGCCGATCACTCGCGAAGACCGCGAAGCCGCGTTTAAACCGTATTTCAGTCTTAGTCAAGTTGGCGGTCTACGGCATAGTGTATGGGTTTTCCGTGGCAAAAAACCGGCACGAGCTTTAGAGAATACAAAAAACAAGACCACGTTTTTACTCCTAACTCAACCCGAGTATTTGCAATGGTTTTTACATCACAGTATGAGTTTTTCGCACAAGCTGAAGTGTTTTGCCGTTTCTTTTTCGATCGTCTGGACTGTGCGCGTGTTTTTGTTTGAATTCGCGACAAACTTGACAAACAATTGGTGATTACGTCAAATGAATCAAAACATTCCTTGAGCATTCCATAACTTGTCGATTCCACGGGATAATACTTCGTCAACGATACCATTCCATCGAAAAGTTTGCTAGTGCGAGATTTGTACATTTGTGTTTGTGTTGTTTTTTTGTACCTACATCGACAAAAACGAGATATTTGCTCAATAAAAACTTGTGCGGGATATGAAAAAAGTCTGTAGGTGAAATATTCCAACCAAAAGATTTTCAAAGTGCTTTCTTCCAGTGCGCATTGACAATATTTGGTAGTTACTCTGGATCTTTGGGGACATCAAGGTCATCAAGTAAGTTATTTAGAACTGTTTTTTTATGCTGTCACTATATTTTTTTGAATTCAAATTCTTATCTTCGTCTCATAAATCATCTGACTGATTAGCTAGATGCAACACTTACAGAGTATTCTGTATTATTGAGCCTCTGAGAAATTTAACCTATTCAACTGCCTCCGACTAAGTCCGACTGGGTAGGTATATACTATTACCAATAGTGTGTGGGTTCTTTATTTCATTTGTAAATCTAGTCTCTCATGACGATTATTAGTTTATTTTCATTTCGTTATGAACAACGTTGCCAGTTTTCTCGTTTGTCTGTGCGTTGAAGTCATATATTAGGAAGAGTTCAAAACTAATTTTTTTTTTAAGTTTGGCCACGGATACTGTGAAAACACTACACCCCAAAAGTAATAGTAATTTACGTAACAAGTCCGGAAAACACTGTTTTTTTGGACGTGTTGCGTACACAATTTTTACGGCAACCGTGTAGAATAATAAATTGAGACACATTTATTTTTTATATTTCTTTGTAGGTAGAAGAAAATTTCGCACATTTTAATTCTTGTTTGTATTAAATATCGAAATGCGAACAGAAGATAGGTACCAACAGAAACATTCTAATTTTTATTTATATAAATATTTTTGTTGAAATTCGAGCATTTCCCGGACTAGTCCGGAAAGTACGTACTTCCCGGACTAGTCCGGGAAGTGATACTTGCCGAAAAAAGTTATTATTATTATTAAAGTCATCGACAATAATACCCTAAGTCAATTAAATCACTCAAGATACCTACTCCAAATATATTTTAAAATATGATAGGGAACAGGTAACATCCGTACAATAATTATGAGCAGTTGTAATTAATAATCTTTAAACATTTTTTTTTCTGTTTCTTGATTGAAATATTGAAATGATGAGCCAAGCCTAGTCAAAGATGTTAAGCATACAATACCGGAAAATTATTATTCTTCTCTGACGTTGGGCACTCTGTATATCTGTTGTATCTTTGAAGATTTGGACATACAGAATAATAATAAGAATAGGTAATAATAATACTCCCTCATAAACACTCGTAGAGTATACCCAAAGGCATAGCCTGTGCGTGTAGAGGACGGCTATTATTATTATTATTTGCCGTGGCGCTCCGGGGCGACTTTCTGATTTTTTGGTGGCGTATTCACTTTTCAGCTGCAGGAAAACCCGGGAAACCTACAGCACCTCCTCGGGTGGCCGGCGTGCGCTCCAAGCTAGCACAAGACGAGATTGGCATCTAGACAACACACAATAGACTTGCTTTCAACAAGGACAATTCATTAGTTTTGAATTTTGTAATAAAAATAACAGGGCCGTATTTGAAAAAGAAAGGAAAGAGGAAGGTTCATCAGAAAAGAAACATGCATAGTGAAAAATTTGTGAACTTCATCTTATTAAGCTTAAAAAGTATCAATGGAAATGTTTATTTTTTGATATTTTATATTTTGAAATAACTTTAGAAAAGTGTTTGGAATTGCATTAAAATACTAATAATTTCCTAAACTACCCATATACCACAGTTATTCACAAACTGCATATATACGTTTCTGCTTTTTATTCCTATGGTACAGTTTCACACGATATTCTATTAGATAAAAAAAGTGGATGAAATTATGCCAAATTACTTATCAAGTCGGATATCTACAGTGAAGTAAAAAAAGTGAATATAGGTGTCCCACAAGGAACAGTCTTGGGACCATTAATTTCCCATATTTATATAAATAGTGTGTTCAATCAATGGTCTTCAGGAACATTTTGTATTTCCCATATATACTGTTTAGTGTTTTCTTGTGATTTACATTCTATTAAGTATTAATACAAATAAAACTTAATACATAACTTTTTTATATAGTGAAGAGTCAGTTCAGGATGCAAATCAAAACTTTTTTGGAAATATATCTATATTTTTTTCTCATAATCCCGATGAATAATATTTTAGGCCTTTGTATAATTTTCAGGCAACTAAAATTCAAATAAAATACTTTCTTACTTCAAAGTTAAATAAGGCTCGCCTTTTTTTGTCCTAATGTACATTCAGGGAAATTTGATATTCCTTCAATATAAGTTTATAATGATCCTAAAAAATTAGTTGCATGAGACCAAAAAAGCAGCGTTTTTTTAATCAATGAAAAATGTTTAGAAGAAAATGCGATTTACAATTTTTTTAAATAGAAATGTCAAATTCCGCATGTGGTCTTAAAACCAAATTATCAACAACTTTTTCAAATAACTTTCTGTGCTATCTTTACAAATAGCCAATTCGTAATTATTTTTTCCAAATTTCCGCCATATTGATAGTCACGTGACTTATGTCAAAATAGAGTATTAGGTTTAACAATATGCAGAAAACTTCCACTATAACGTATTTTTTGTAACTCACTCTGATAATAAACATTTATCCCGTATACTGCAGACGTATTGGCCCACACTGTATAACCCGAGGTATAACCTTCCGGTTTCTCAAATCATTCATGTTGGATTATCGATTTTACGTGCATTTCTAATGAAAGCATATTTTCAATGTTTTTTTTCTGGTGAAACAGAAAAAAAATTACTCAGTCGAAATTCCATATTCGTTCTTGTGTATCAAGCGTTTCTGCTTAAAATTCATTTATAGATAGGTGTTTATTATTCCTTTATCGTTACTTGGCAGGAGATATTGTAAAAAACTGTCACTGGAAAAAATACTACAAACTTCTATAAAAATCAATGAAATGGTAAAATCTATCGGCCTTAGATCAGGTGACGGTGCTGGTCATCGGGATGGTCATCTGTTGCTTATCGAATCCTTCCACATCATGTATTCAATTACAGTATCGACAGTATTTTGTTTGAATGGCAAATGTCACCGAACAAATTCCTGATGCATGTTGAAAATTAGTTTACTTCAGATTTGGGATATACCGAGGGATATACTTAGTGTGATACATCCAAATGGCACCTTAATTGCTTATAGCATGCATGAATTGTTCAAGGTTAATTTGAAATATAAAGTTTTTCAAACTATTTTCGTTTTCTAATTTTTTAGTGCAACGGAACACAAGAAGCGATAGTTTCACTTAATCAAAACAATTTTCAAAAATCTTATAAAAAGCGTCCTACCATCTCGATATAGAAAGGACAGTATCATCATCCGACGCATGGTGTTATGTTTAACCTAGAAAATAAGAAACTTTTATTTTGTCTTGACGATCCTAGTGAGGACTTGAGAATAAAGTTATCAAAATATGTTGTATTTTTATCGGTCTTTGATGCGCAAGACAGATAAATGTCACGAGTTGAGTGGTTCAAGTCTGACTTGATTGTTATAGGTTCTAATAGGCTTCATGACGCACAATTGTTCGTTTTTATTCTTTGAGCACAATTGTGCGTAAGAATGGACTTATAGAGTGAACTGTTCTCAAACAACAATGTTTACTGACATAGGAGTAGAAACAAAAGTTAATAGGGAGGGGAACTATCGAGTAAAGTTGAGTTTCCAGAGAAGCGCCTTTTTGGAAACTTAACTTTAATTAATATCTATCTACAGGGTGTTTCCGAAATTGGAGCAATAAAAAAATGGGTTGTATGGAACATAATGTATCAATAAATGGCAAGAATTTTCGTTTTTGAAGTAGTCAAAAATTTTCGAAAAATTGTTTGGGAGGCACTGGTTTGATTCTCCAGGCCACAGCGTGTCTGCCCACTGGCAGTGATTACCGAAAAAAGTCTCGCAAACTTTAAAATTCATTATCTCCCAAAATAATTTTTTTTTCAGCAAAAAAATATTGTTTCATTTCGTTTTGTTTTGTCATCTTCTACTTCCCATTTCATTTGTTGCTCCAATTTCGGAAACACCCTGTATTATTGTAGAGATTCTATGTGAGTAAATTACAATAAATTTTTTTGGTCATTTTACCTTTAAATATTCTCGGTAATCCGCGTTCGTACGGTGTTCGTTTCGATACTGTTGGTACTCTTGCTACACGCATATAGTAGGGAAAGTACAGGCTGATTATTTACCGCACATTGGCTCCTTCGCCAAATTTTGAAGAATTCATTTCAAGACAGCGCGCAGCGGTACAAGAAGAGGACAGCTCCAAATTTTTCAAAACTTTTTGAAAACAAAGAAACACGTTCTAAAGAATTATTTTTGAAGATTTTATTTATATATTTCGTACTATTTTAGACTTTTTCACTTAGAAACCGGATTCAAAGATATTTTTTATAAAAAAAATCGTACCAAGTATAATTAATATAAATAAGGTTTATGTACTGGAGTTAACTTGTTTTTGTTACAAATACAAATGTTTTCCTCCTACCCCTATACAAAGTACACACTTTTCTCCCTCAAACCAGGGAGGAAACTCATACTGTCCTCCCTAGGGAGAAAAGTACTTTTTCTCCCCCTCATTTCAAGTAAGTTCTAAACGATGAAATGAAATTATAATCAAATTTTCCCGTAATTTCTAGAACATCTTATATATCCTATATTCTGGTAAAAATCAAACATGAAGGTTACTTCTACTTTAGTTCTTTAATACTGCCGTCCTAACTTAAAGAGCAGTATCTCCACTTCTAGCCCGTTTGCAGTTAATCCACTTGGTGTGTTCATTATGACTATATTTATCATCATACGAAGCTAAAAAGCAATGAAAAATATAGATCTATAAGAAAAAACATAAGCACCATGCATTGGCACAGATATAAATACTTTCATGCGCATTTTCTCGGAAGTACCAATTTGTGAGATACTGCTCTTTAAGTTAGGACGGCAGAATAGCTATTTGTGTATTTAGAACGCAAAGTGATTGATTGTCGCTCAACAAAAAGATTAATCTTTGGAGGACGACAATGACACTTTGTGCTCAAATACACACATAACCAACATTCGTGAAATCGTTGATAGGGAGAAATTCGATATATTATGTATAACTGAAAGCTGGTTACACCCTGGAATTGAAAGTGACTTAGTTAGTATTGATGGCTTTAAAATATGTAGAAGAGATAGAATCTCTTCCCGTGGTGGGGGAGTATGCATATTTTCAAAAAACTCACTGAGTACCTCAGTAATTCATACACATAATGATATTGAGCAACTATGGCTTAGAGTGAATATAGGAAAGGACATAATTGCTGTTGGTGTGATCTATAGACCTCCCTCCTCAGATAAAAATACATTCATTTCTGAACTAGAAGACACGCTGAGTTCGGTCTCGATTGCCTTTCCAAAAGTCATTTGTACAGGTGATCTCAATATAGATGTGCTAGACATTGAAAATTTGTATGCACGAAAACTACTCTCGGTATTTGAAATGTTTCACCTCTCCCAAATTATTGATACTCCAACTAGAATAGGTCTGAACACCTTTTCATTGATTGACATAATAAGTATGTGGGATACCGAGACAGTGGTCGAAAAGGGTACATTGGATGTGGATATATCTGATCACCACCTAATATTCTGCCGTGTTAAGGTAAATGGGAACGGCAAAGGGCGGAGAATGGTTACTTATCGCAATTTTAAGAACCTCAACCGTCAAATATTTGAATTTGATTTAAGTAGGATTCCTTTCTTCGGTATTTATGACTCAGACGACATAGATCATAAAGTGCACATCTTAACTGATAACTTAACTAAACTCTTCGACATCCATGCCCCCATGAAAACCTCACTCTTAACAAAACCCCCGGCTACCTGGTTAACGGATACGATTAAAGGCATAGCAAAACAACGGGATAGGGCTCTACTGAGATACAAAAGATCACCTACTGACGAACGTTGGGCATACTACAAACAGTTACGAAACTATACAACACAAGCCATTGCAAGAGAGAAAAAAGCATATGTCTCATTTAAACTTAATAACTGTGATCACAAAAATTTCTGGAAAGTACTGAAAAACAATAATATCATTACTCACAAAAAGAATGAAATCCCTCCTCACCTCAGTGATGTCAACAGCATTAATGACTTTTTTGTTAAAAAGTTACCCAAAACTACACCCTCTCAGAATATTATTAACTATTACAGGGACAATTGCCTCTTTCAATCTAAGTTCGAATTCACAGCAGTTGATGATAATCTAGTTTTTCAATTCATTTCAGAAATAAAAAAAAATTCTGTTGGATGTGACGGGCTCAGTATTAAAATGATTCTTATGTGCTGCCCCCGCATTCTTCCCTACCTAACACATATCATCAACTTTTGTTTAAAAAAACATGTTTTTCCTTCGCAATGGAAGATAGCCAAAGTAACACCCGTTCCAAAAAAACGAAATGCTGAAGAGCTTAAAGATCTACGAGCTATTAGCATACTTCCCGCCTTTTCCAAAATAATCGAAAGAATAATGGAGAGACAAATAGTGTCTTATCTGAATGAGAAGTCTATCCTACCATCGATCCAATCAGGTTTCAGAAAAGGATTCAGTTGTACTACTGCATTATTGCAGGTAACTGATGACATCCTGAGAGCCTCCGATAATAACCACTGTACTGTTCTCATATTGCTAGATTTTAGTAGAGCGTTCGACACCGTAAATTATGATATAATGCTATCTCTCCTTCACTATATAGGATTGGCCGATGGTGCAACTTGCCTTCTACAAAATTATCTGCTCAACAGAGAACAGAAGGTGGTAATTGATGACGTACACTCACGACTACTCAGTCTAAGCTCCGGTGTTCCTCAAGGATCCATTCTGGGGCCCTTGCTGTTTTCCATATACACGAGTCAATTAGTGAAATGTCTGCAGTACTGTCGAGCTCATCTTTATGCTGATGACACCCAAGTCTACTACTCGTTCGACCCGAATGACGTAGACGAGGCATGCAATCATATCAACCATGATCTAAAGAAATTCACTTCTCTGTCGAATGATTTTTGTCTAATAAACAACTTGAATAAAACACAGGTACTGGTATTTGGACCGAAAAACGCAAGGAATATGATCAAAGAGGAGATAAAACTAAACATTGATTCTAGTGAGCTATCGATCACAGAGGAAGCCAGAAACTTGGGCATCATTATTGACACTGACCTCCGGTTTGATTCCCATGTAAATCCAACCTCAACTTTGCTGATACCTTGTATGGCCCGAGTCTCACTTCACTTAACAAGCAGAGGCTTCAAAAAATTCAAAATTCTTGTTTACGCCTTATATATGGAATTCGCCGGAGACAGGGAACTTCTTCAAAGTTAAAGGAAATAGGATGGCTCACCTTAGAAAAAAGAAGGGAACTACACTCATCATGCCTATACCATAAAATAATAAGGACGAAAACACCACCATATCTTTATAACAAAGTCACTTTCCGTACGGATATACATAATCTCAACGTACGTTTTAAAAATCTTCTCACACCTCCTACACACTACCATGAATATTTCAAAAGATCCTTCACATATCAAATCTGCTCTGTGTATAACCGGCTGCCGAGTAATCTTAAGAAATTGAATGGAAACACATTCAAAGTAAAATTGAAAAAAAACTTACTTGAACAATGATGAAAATTTCACTGTTGGCTCAACTATTATGTACCTTGCGATATCTGCTGTTTATTTTATTTATTTTTTTTACTCTTTCCTTTTAAAGTATTATATATCTAGCTTAAACCTAAGAATGTCGTTATTAATGCGTTTTGTAGATAACACAACAATGTGTCTACATGTATAGATAAGTATATAATACATATACAAATTTATCAGACTTTTATCTGAATTATCTGTATCTATAGTTGTGAATCTGCCACTTTTTCCTGATGAGTATTGTGAAATTATGTTGAATATTACCAATAGGAAGAAGTGGCCTTTGGGGGTTAAGTGGAAGAACAAAGCTGTAGTGTTCTGCACTTCAGATTTGAACTTCGCCTTTTGGCTAAACTATCTTATGTTTTCCAATAAAGACTATTATTATTATTATTATTATTATTATTATTATTATTTTTTCTACAAGCGCAGCTCTTCATTGAAATAGGCACATAACATTACTTATGAGAAAATCACTCAATAGGAATCCTAAATGTATAAGCTATCTGAATATCCAATAATTCAAATCACTAACAAGGAAAAAGTAAAATAACGTTGACGTTAAAAAAAAAAAATTTTCAATTGTCATGAGCTGAACCCGGGACCTTCGGATTACAAACCCAAGACGCTAGCCATTGTACCACCTCAGATTCTCAGATGGACATAACTGTATTGTCTATACTTTCCATCATTATATTATATTATAGGTCCGTTTTAGACAAAAGCAGTTGAGATGCGTTTTAAATTTACAAAAAAAGGTTCATTAAGTGGGTAGGAGGAAAAATCATATGTATTACATGGGAGTAAAGTGCCTTTTCCTTCCTTCGCTTCGCGTCGGGCAGTAAGCTACATCCTGCGGGAGGAAAAGTGACACTTTCCTCCCTAGTGATACAAATACCTTTTTCATTGGTTTTCATTGGTTTTCATTGGTTTTTATTGGCACCCGGATGGGAGCTGTCCCTTTCTTCCCCCGAAACATGCATGGACTGTCACAACTCCTTTCGTTTAAAATATCTCATGGAATATTAGTTGAAGTTGTATTGTTCTCGGTTCTTCCACACAAACATTGCGAATATTTTTCTTTATATTTCTTGAATTTCTGCTTGATTGAGGAGTATAGGTTAGAATATGAAAATCCCATATAGTTTACATGCAGTGTGCGAAATAGGTTTTTCGCATATTACTTTAGGCACGGTGTCAATGCGTGAACCTTGTCATTTTTTGTGGAAAATAATATACGTAACAAGTGTTGCATATTACGCACGAATGAAAAAATGACGCACAAAGCCGCGTAGCAGCGAGTGTGTAATTCCATTCCATTACAACACGCATTACGTACTATACTTTACCTACGGCCTTATACAGTTTGCCGTTTCCGAGATCCAAAAATAAATATTATTATTATTATTATTAGTATTATGAGATAAATCACATTATTTCATGAAAAGCGCCTATATAGATGAACTTAATTAAGCAGCAATACCTTATCTAAATACAAAATTTGATCAAAATCGTTGAAGCCGTTTTTGAGATCCAAAAATTATCACCTTTATTGTTATTATCAGTAAAATCGTGTTTTTCCAAGAAATACGCCCACATAGATAAATTTAAAAAGCAAAACCCTATCTACATACAAAATTTCTCCCAAATCGATTGAGCCGTTTTCGAGATATATCAAACTGTGCGTTTTGTTTACGAAAACTGTGCGATTTGTTTACCGTGCGTAAGAAGCTATTTACTGAGGCTGCGAGACGTGTGTTTTTGCCTATTTTCTGCAGTGGCCGTGGGTAAAGTACATTTGAATCATGGGTGATGGTAAATTCGTTCCAAGCAGGTAGCATATTAAATTACAAATTTTTATACCCATTTATAAGTTGGTAAATTCCTTCCTATAGTAAATGCATCCCATAACTACATTACATTTGCCTTCTTCCTAATAAAAATGGATTGAATTTTCGTGTTCCCTAAATCATATACCTTATTATTCATCCATCAAGAAATTTGTTGAATCAAAATTTTTAAAATTTTGAAAAAAATTATTACCACTGAAAAATAAGTATGTTCTATCTATTCAAATAGATATTTTATCTCTCTGTATATAGTTGAACAGATCTGGAAGTTTACTTCTGACCATTGTTTAAAATTTTTAAGTCTATCTAAGTATTCCTGCCTTGTGAGTTCTTCAGCTACACTGATTTACCAGTGATTTTTCCAAATGGACACTATTGAGATAGATACATGAAAAAAATATAAAATTACTCTTACATATTTTGTTCTTCTACCTGACAATATAATCACTTTGTTACTTATAAGGCAAGCACATTTGTTTAACTCCTAGATTGACCTACCTTAACCTAGATCTTCGAGTAAGCTAGCTTTTACCAGGAAACATACTCTCGAGTTAATGATGGCCAAAGACGAATGGCATATCTCAATCACCAACATTCCGCTTAATAATTATTATTTCAAATTCTGTGACCGGTACACCTGCTTCTCGCTTTTATGCAGACAGACTTCATGAAATACAATTATTCCGGATTACCTATATATAACTTGATAATGGGTGCCTGTAATTGATAATTTTTAATTGGAACAACCTATATTTTTATAATTATAATGTCTCGAAATACTTCAAGCAATGTCAACCTTAACGATGGCGATAACAGTTTTATCTATTTACGTTGAGTAATTATTGTACGGCAGTTATCTGTTTTAAAATTCACGAATTTGGACGAATTAACTGTGGTCTGGTGTTTGCCTTATATGTATCGCTGAAATTTCTATTATTAGTTTGCTTTTCAAGGTCTCATTGAAAAATACAGGTTTAGAAATAGATAGTACCTACGTATAACGCATGTTATATTACTAATAAATTTTCAATAAATAAAAATGTGAAATCAACTCGTGTAGACATAAAAACATATATTGATGAAGTCTGAGTCATTTTGACAGATCTTTAAGAAGGTGAATCTTGTTAATTTTTTGTGATACAAATGCCACTTCCTCAAAACCAATCTTCATATATACAGAGTGTCCCAGATCTGTTCATTTTCAGCCAATATCTCAGTTATGCTGCTTGGAATAAAAAAAATACACTCATATCAAATCCGTATAACTTTGAAGTTATTTTGTCAAAGTCAACTTCTGTCAAATTACCCCTGAGAAACCACCCCATCTTCAGCTTTTCAATTGGCACCCTATACATTTTCTTTTTGAATTGTGAACCGCAGTCAATTCTAACTCCAACGATGTATCACAATTGATATTTTGACAGATGCCCAACTGACAGAACAAGAAAGTTTGAACAATAATGTACAAAATTCCGTAACAGAGAATTGCAATACAATGCAATTAGTGCAATGCCTTGTACGACTTTTTTATGCACACTGTACGTAGTTGAAAAAATAATTTTCAAAAATCACCAAATAGATGATTTAAATAAACACCCTATAGGAACTAACTAGCTCAGGAAATGGCTATTATCCTTTAATAGATTCTTTCCACAAACCATTAGTACCTTCAAATACTGTTTCTGTATTGTGAGAAAATTACAAAACAGCCATCATAATTTGGCTACGAACGGAGCCCAATAAAACAGGTGTCGGATGGCAACAATCAGCCAAAAGGTTAATCGAATCCGCAAACAAATGAGCTGACACTTGAATGAATAAAATAATCAATGAGCGAGTAAATCGGGGTAGCCGCGAGGGGTCCATGGCCTGTTACGATTTTGAATTGGGTTAACTCTGCTCCTACATCTCGTCTTACCTGTTGACCGGATGAAACGAGCGGTCATTACCAACCTAACCGCAAAACAAAAAAAAAACGAAGAACCATGATACAGTGGCGGTACGAATTATTCTTAGTGGAGGCTGGAATGATTGAAATTTAATATAAATTGAATTTTGTGAACAATGCACATCTCAAGTTTGATGATTTATCAATTCCTTATAAATATTCTTGGAAAAACATAATTTTTTTTCTGAGCCTGTAAGCAGTCCCAAATAAACCTTAGATTGGATATCGAGCTTCTTGTAGGCGCCCATTTTATGGTAGGTACAAATGATATCTTGGGTTCACATGGTCGTCATTAATTGAGGCGTTGATAAGTAAAATTTCCTTAATCGAAGTGGATTAATGGTCGAAACGAAGTAATTCTCACCGGAATGAAAGCAGCAATACGACATGGCTCAGCAAGACGGACGGCGCTACCCTTCGATAAAGTCGTGCTTGATATCGTGATATATTTTTCATTATTTCCAGAGTGGTGGAAGGGGGTCAAATGAATGAGACAAAATCAAAGTTTATATCCAACGAATCCAGCACTTAATTATTCTTCACTTTATGTGAAAAAAACCCCAACAAGATGTCAATTGAAGTCTGAAACATTTTTTTCATTATTTATAGAGTAGTGGAAGAGGATTGAAATCTCAATATTAAGCGATGCCAAAATCAAGATTAACTTTCATTGAATGTAATTCATAGCTTTTGATTATAGTGCTTTGAAGAAAAAATTCCCCAGGAAATTCACATAAAAATATTTCAACAACACAGACAAAAATAAACGTGATAATCCATATGTGCCGTCCGTCTTGCTGAGCCATGTCGTATTGATGTTTTCACTCCGGTGTGATTTAGGGCTGTTTATTACACAAACAACTTAGACCAGGTTTGAAAGGTATCAGAATTTCTGTGATATACATTTCGAAATTCAGGAAACCAGCGAATTATCTTATGGATTTTTGAAAATTTTGGTCTCTAAACAAGTGCTACTCAAAGTTTCAGAGCTTAATCATTATTCAAAGTCTATTTTTTCCAATTTTTGAACATAGCCGGTTCCGCAGGTTTTTCGAGTGCCTCTTTTTGCCCCCCTGGGACCCGGCCGTGCTAAAAATATCTTCCCCCTCGATTTCAGCTATCTAAGGTCCAAACTAATGAACTAATAGTGAGAATATAGGAGACCAGCTAATTTTTGTCCTAAGACATTTTCGCGAGAAAAATTTTCAAAAATTTTTTTCCGGCCTCTGCCCCAACCAAATTTCCTTTCGCTTTGTCAGATGATAACTGATCACTTTCTGAAGAACACATCTCAACAGAAGGAATATAGAACACAGCTGAAATTTATCAAAATATTTTCTCTTGTTTCTCGGCTGGGCCCTTCTGAAAGTCGAAAATATTTTGGATTTGGTATTTTCGAGGTAAGTACTGAGCTCGGGAGGAGTATAGCTGTTCGGCGCATTTTTTCACTGGCGGCTCCTAACTAACCTGCTCGTGATCACTGAACAATACTTTTTTCTGTCTACCTCATCTATTGATATTTGGGGTCATGTCCTGTTATTGGTTTATGATGTCCTAATCTGTACGCCTCTGTACTCAACTTGATGTTGTATTGCCGTAATAGGTCCACGGTAGCATGCAACCGCACCGTACCCCCTAATCACAACACTTGTTACAACAAATGGAACTCAAGAAATTGTTACCCGCCGATATAGATGTATATACTTAAGCGGTAAATGAGAAAATGGCCCGGCGATCCATTGAGTTTTCTTGCGCTGAACATGAATATTTTCGACTTCAAATATAGACAAAACGAACGGCTGGGCGATCGATGTATGCGTAAGTGATCTTTTTTCCATAATTTCTCGCGTGAACATTTCGATTCGTGGAGTATATCTTGTTTTGATGGAAGATTTGTGATCTATGTTTAATGCGCATAGAAAGTGATCGGCAGCGCGCAGATTCCAATACAAATATAACAAGTATATGTATGTCTCCAAACACAATAACACAAAACTCATCAAGGAATTGTATGTGGAATTGAAAAAAAAAATGTTTCCGAATAAAAAACAAACAAAATTTATTTATTCCTCAGGAACTAAACGATTCACTATACAATTTCAAGAACCAGCTTGCCAAAGAAAATCTAAATATTGAAAAACATACGAGTTTAATAGCGAAGTGGTCGAGGTGTTAGAGCGTTTGCTCCCACCCAGGCGGGCCCCGGGTTTGATCCGCACCGCCATCACGGAGCTAAAGTGGTTCGGAATCCACTTTTTAAGCTGTAGGTCCCAGGTCTCCCTTGCGCGCATAAGCTTTTGCTTCTGAGGGGATTTTTTCGAAAACCTTGGAGATTCGTAATAACAAATAGTAACAAATTAAAAAAAAAATTCAATAAACAGTGTGATAGAATATCATAAACATAATCATCCCTCCTGATATATGCGTTTAAAGTGTTTTTTTTTGTTCTTCCTGAAGATAAACTCATACAAAATTAATAGGTAACCCTGGATAGCTTTCATTGGAAAACACGGTATAAAGTGTGTTCATGTGAAAATTGCGCATCCTTGTTATCTCCAGGACTATTGTGAATTTTGGATTACTCAAACAAAAGTTACACGGAAAAAAATTTGTGTAGTTTTTCCACAATCGTTTGAAATTTTTAAACAAATTATATCTGGAGTGGTTACAGAAACAATTTTGTATAGAAATTTCGCACACTATTGTTTATCCTAATTTGTTGTAATGATATATCCACATTGTGTATATTTATTTGAATCTGTTTTTTACACAGTATTGATTATAACAACACCGTTGTGTATAAATATTACAGAAATTGTATTTCTTTTTTGTACCATTCTGTTGACTACAAAATTGAAAAATACACAATATTGTGTTATTTTTTTACACATCATTTTGTTTTTATTATAGTTCTGTGGACAAATATGAAATTCGGAATGCACAATACTGTATAAGAATTTTACACAAGGTTTTGTGTGAGACATTTACACAATGTGTTTTTTAAATATCTCATCACTGCTTCCTCGTTTTCTAGCTATTCCTTCCTTCTTAACCGATCTGGGACTGAATGAAACTGTTGTTGAAGATTGCTTTCGTCTTGCTAGTCCTCAGCCTTACTGAATTCTAGTAGAGCGCCCTCTATCGGCGGGTAGTCTTGTTTGTGATTTATTACACATTTCTTGTTGTATCTTTCGAAAAAAAAATTGTGTAAAATTTATCCACAATTATGTATTACACATATAGTGTATAAAAGTCACAAAACTGGGGAAAATATCACCACAAACCGAAATAAACAATCATTGGTAAAAATATATTACAACGAGGTATACTAATTTTCGACAATTATTGTATACATTATTTACACTTTTTTTTTGACAGTTAAAGGAAAAAATCAACAAGTATTTTTTTCCGTGTATCTCCAAATGCGCACCTATATGAGTCAAAATACTTGTCTGAAGGAAAAAACTATATGTTTTCATTGAGGTACACCACAGGCATACAGTATCCCATTTTATACAAAAAGTTTATCTAAATTTGTAGGGGAAACTCTTTTCTTTGATGTTTTGGCATCGACTGCTATGGTCATTAGGCACGTGTTCTTCATAGTCTGTGTTACTAACTCCTTACGCCACTTTAGGAAGAGCACTGTTAATTGAAATTGAAATAAAAATCGACGGGTCTGAGCGATTTTCAATTTTTTTCACGAGATCGGAGATTAGGGGGTTAAATAAGAATAACATAACATACAGTGTGTCCCAGCTAAAACTTGTCAACCCCCTAATCGTGTTTGATTGATGATCTATTTATTTTGTGGAAATTCATGATGAAATAAGAAAAGGAAGAAAAAAATATAACTTTTGTCGAGTTTCCACTAACACTTTACTACTCTATTACGACCGGTTTCGGCTGTTACACCATTTTCAAGTAACTCTTACTCTTACTCTTACTTGAAAATAAGTAAGTAAGTACTTGAAAATAAGTAAGTAAGTAAGAGTAAGAGTAAGAGTTACTTGAAAATGGTGTAACAGCCGAAACCGGTCGTAATAGAGTAGTAAAGTATTAGTGGAAACTCGACAAAAGTTATATTTTTTTCTTCCTTTTCTTATTTCATCATGAATTTCCACAAAATAAATAGATCATCAATCAAACAAGATTAGGGGGTTGACAAGTTTTAGCTGGGACACACTGTATGTTAACTTGTATCCAGCAGCAGTTAATCTAAACTCGCCTAAACTTATATTGATTGATTTCATAAATCAACATGAATAATGTAATGTATTGCTTATTTTCTTTCAGGGCAGGATGAATATGTATCCGTGGTACCGGGACTCCGTAGGAGGCCAATTAGGACAGCTTTGCGGTCCGATGGCCACCACCATCAAGACTGAAAACGGGTATAACGATTGTATGTTAGCCTTAGACTACGCTACTCAAAGTAAGGTGAGTTATTCAGTTTCTGCATGCGGTTTTTCATGATAAAATTTTATTTTGCCACTGAACGGAATCGATCCTGTCTAATAGGTTGATTTCTGCGGATTATATCAGTGCATGATTCATATATTGTGAAACTAGGAAACTAAACTAATAATAGTGCAAAAAGTGAGTGTTTATTGCACTCGACGTGAAATTGTCCTACGAGGCCGTCAGGCCGAGTTGGACATATTAAAAACTTTATTGCACTAGTGCAATAAAGAACTTTTTTTTCCACTAAATATAGTTCAATAAAGTTTTGCTTTTTGCATGAATGTAGACAAAAAAAATTAAATTCAAACAACTTGACTTATCTTGTTATAACTTTTGAGTGCTTGATTTTCTGACAAGTGTTATGAATATTTCAATTAAATGATGAAAGGCTTAGCCGTTGGAGCCATTCCAATAAAAATGTTCGATTCGAGGCAACTCTCCTCTACATTATTGACGTGCAAAAATTTCATGTCAAGAAACGAATTTCCTCTACAAAATCAAAATTCAATACTTACTAAAACTGCTGTTTCGACAAAAAATATTTATCCACACCTTCCATAATATTCGATATTGGCTAGACTTTCACGTTTAACGTTTGTCTGTCGTGAATTCACTGAGTGTTGGAAAAAATCTAGGAAAAAATTAATCAAAAACTTATATTTATTCGAAAATAAAAATACTTTCATTTCGTTCTGTTGTAATGAAATTCTTCAACATCCCTCGTATACGTGGGAACGTAATGAGAGTGCTACTGATGTATTTGGTTTCAGGGTTACAATTTATTATAAAATTTTAAATAGATTTCAAGTTTCTGAAATAGAAATGCAGGTCATTGTGAATACAGTAAATATATTTTTATTTCTTTCAAACTCCTAAAAAATATTTTTTATTGATAGTGTCATTGGTCTAGTACAGTGACCGCCAAAAAGTATGTACCATATGGAAAAAAAGTTTATTATTAGAGTATTGGAAAAAATATTCTTGGAGAAAGTTTGTGCATGTCCGATAACATAAAAATCGATTTTTACACATGTCACGTGATCTTTGGTATGGCGGCAAATTGAAAAAAATTACTATGAAAAGGCAAAAAGTGGGATAAAATGGTGAGATATCGAAAAAAGTTATTTGAAAAAGTTGCTTAGAATTAAATTTTATATACATATACAAAGTTTGAAAAAATAATGAGAGAACATTGAAAATAGTTATATTTTTAAAATATTTTCATAGCTTTATAAACATATCAAATTTTTTTCTTATGAATAGCTTGACCACAGAGAAACATTTGAATTTCAATGATAATGGCAACACTTTTTCATTTTTTCCACACCAGTGAGCACTAAATTAAAAAATTGGATTTTGTCAAAACCCTGGCTGTTACATTGGTTCGTATCTAACAGTTATATCAGAATTCCACGACCATTGTGATGACATGACACTCCAGAAACATGGTGTTTCCAGATTATAATCAAGTTTCGATGATAATCGTGCCAGAGCGTTTCCCTTCGCTTGCAATGTTGAAAACTCTAGCCTTTTTAATTTGACGCACTATTTTTAAGATTATGTGCGAAGTGAAACGTTCGTGTACGATTATCATCAAAAATTGATTTTAATCTGAAAAACACAATATTTTTGGACTTTCCTATCATCGCAATAATCGTGGAATTCTGATATAACTGTTAGATACGAACCAATGTAACAGCAAGGGTTCTGAAAAAAATAATTTTGTTCAAATTATTGAAATACAAATGTATCAGTATGGTCAAGCTATTCATAAGAAAATAATTTAATATTTTTATACAGCTGAGAAAATATTTAAAAAAATTGCTATTTTCAATTTTACCACATTATTTTTTCAAACTTTGTATATGTGTATAAAATTTAATTCTAAGCACTTTTTTCAAATAATTTTTTTCGATATCTTTCCATTTTACCCGACTTTTTGCCTATTCATAGTAATTTTTTTCAATTTGCCGCCATACCAGCGATCACGTGACATGTGTCAAAATCGATTTTAAGGTTATCGGACATGCACAAACTTTTCCCAAGAATCTTTTTTCCAATACTCTAATAATAAACTTTTTTCCCATATGGTACATACTTTTTGGCGGTCACTGTATATGGCACCACCTAGTATTTTGAAGTAACTGAATTCTCTCATGCCTCCTTCACTCACCACTGATTACTAAATGGCTGGCGTTTTCCTGGCACCATGTATGTATACAAATACCAAAGAATTATCTCACAATTTATATCTTGGTATATTTTCATAATGTATGAAATGAACTGAATTTTAATCTGCACAGCTTGTAGTTCAGTATACGTCGCATATGTAATTACTTTGATATGTTGTATGGTAATTCTTGCAGTTTCCTTGCGTATTTCCACCCATTTCCTCTGCATAGGTATGACGATTGATTCTTTACTTTTTTTTTCTCTCAACATAGTGAACATTTGGAGGTAGAAAGGGGCTCGATAGAACCGCGACCAATCACTTTCGAAAAGAATACTCATTATACAGGGTGAACTAAGACCAATTAACGAAAATGAAATAGTGTACTTCTGTGGAAACACACTTGTGAAATTTCAGAGTGAAGATTTACATAATTATTTTGTACGCCAACCTATTTGGACGTGCCACTGAACATTAACTGAATCGAATACCTATTTTTCAATTATCTGCATACGAACTGTTGATGTTCAATTTCTATGATCCCACGCTATTTAAAACTGTTAACCTGATCTGTCATTTTAGTAAGTACGTAAGAGTGCGTGGTGGAGAAATTATTTCGGCGTATTTTCGGTAATCAATCGTCTACAATGCATTGAGGATACCTGTGAATCAAATGTGATTTTGGCTCAATTATCAAAGAAAAATGTGTTTGCGTTAACAGAAAGTTTATTCGACAACAACTTCATTCACGTTAACTTTGATTTTGTGATTTTGGATTGAATGCGATTTGTGCTCAAAACAACATTGGGTTTACGTATACGGAAAGTTGCTTTGACAACAATATCAATTATTTCAATCTTCATGGTAGTGACATGTTGTGTTTATGTTCTACAAATATAATTTATTTTGCAACCTGTTATGATTCACCCTGAATAAAACTTCATTTCAAACCACCGACTTTATTTCCACGTTCTATTGAGGAGGAAGAACGGAGGAGCAATGATTCTGCTCCTTCACGTGTTCATCCAGGGGCGGCGCTTCACTACACCGAAAGGGTAATTTTATTTTGTCCAGATTTCCAAATTTCACTTTGTTTTTCACTTGGTTTGGTGGACAGAGTTTCGATAGAATTATGGAAATATTAGTTGGCTGTTTGTCATGGTCTTGGAATATTACCTACGATCTCATTTAGGGGTACCATTAGTGTGAAACCATCACATTCACTTATCGGCATCGGTGTCGTATCGTTGTCGGATCGGTAAGTGTGAAAACGCCCTATGAGGGTGAGTTTGAATTGATACGCCGGATGCTGTCACTTCTGCAATGACGCTGTTGCCAAAATGTAGTCTATTTTATCCTTGAAAATGAAAAAGCGTACAAAAGAATATTTTAAAATGTTTAGAATGTAATGGACAACATTTTCAGCATTTATTGTAAAAATTGTGATATTTTGTTTACAATTTTGTTATTTTTATTCATCCTATATTTTCTGTACTTTATTCATATTTATAGCCCAAAAAATCTAACTTTTCAGCTAGGAATGTGAGATGAAAAGCTGATTTTTGGTACAGTTGTTCCCTTGAAACTTTGAGCCATAGATAATGAAATAATTTTATAATATTACAAACTTCCTCCTCTTTATTGGTGTTGATTCAGGACACATTCGATTGCATTTTCTGTTAGTTCTGGCAATGATTTGATCATATTGTTGATGTGCAATGAATAATTCCATAAGAACTTCGTTTAAATAATCGATATTTGCATTTATTTTGGGAGATATTTCAAAACACCAAAGTCACTAAACTGTCAAATGCTTGATATTTCCACAGCTACCTAAAATCAAAATCTTAAAAAATTATGTTTTCCACAAAAACGGGTTTATTAAGAAAACTGATTTAGGTATAGGGACATGATATGTCATCTTAAATCATTTTTCATCATCTTTCGATTTATCGAGTAATATACAAGGGTTTCCATTTGAAAAACAAATTTTTTCCGCGTCGACTAATGATTTCGTATGCGTGCTAATGAGAGAGGTGAGTTAATAATTATAATTAATCAATTTAATATTAATGTTTTAATGTTTCGTGATGCATGCCACTCACTTTTTCATGTGTACGGTTTGCACTATGAATCTTTTATAATATGCAAGATGCTATCAGCGTATATGCGTTTATACTTCGGAAACGTATATTATTTTATTTTATTCATCAAGACAACCTTGCGGCACAAGTATAAACACACATCCTGTAGAATAATTTACACTCAATTACCTATCATGTAACTATTGAAATGAGGGTTTATTCTGGGTCGATTACAGGGGGAAATTGCTTGCTGACTGGCTGTTGAAGTGGACGGACACAAAAAATATTGAGTGGGTGTCGGTCGAAAGGTGAAAGAACAATACAAAATGAATGTAGGATGAACTGAGACTTCTCACCAAAAATTATATAGTGTGCTCTCTCCACCAAAAAAAGTGGAAAACTAAGTGAAATTTGGAAATTTGTGCCAAAAAAATTACGTTTTATAAGTGTAGGAAAGCGTCGCTCCTGGATGAGAACAATTGTAAAATCGAAATCCCGTTCCCTTTTCTTTCATCAACTGTGAGATTGAAACTGGTGGTTTGAAATAGAATGTTAACATGACTCCCAATACAAATTTGCAAAAATACATTACGGTTTTAGAACGCAGCACAGCACCATGAAAACTAAAGTAAATTATCCACTCTTGTTGTCGAATGATCTACAATCATATTCAATATTCACGAGAGGTATTCATTGGACTATTTATTGTTATCGATTCACGATCAAGTTCAAAATACAATCACTGCACACCTTCCTGTGAAATCAAACTTTCAGTCAATGACCTGAGTAAACTGACGGATATTTGCGACAGGTGACATGTGGACGTGCCCGCTTATCAAATGTCCGTACCTAGGACGATTAGGGTTTGTAATGGAATGTTCTGGAGGGCACGGGTTATGTCGTACGATTCTTTCCTTTGTATCTACACACGCAGTGGATGTACGTTATGTAATGGGTGTACAATCAAGACAAGTGAATAACTGTACAATGATCATTGTACAGTTATTGATTTTCTTCTGTTCTGCACTCAGCGATAGTAATATGTGACAACATCGCAGAAGCGCATGAGTGCGAAACCATAGCTGGGTTTACACACCTTCAATTACTCAGTGGAGCTTAAAAAAAATCATCACGGATAGCTCTCAAATTCTACAGGTGCTTCCGCACACGACAGACCAGTATCCTATTTAATTTTTGGTAGGTAGTGGTAGTTCACTCTGCATATTCGTATCGATTAATGGCCATATTATATACTTTGTTGAAAAGCCAATGTGATGTGAGTTGCCTAGATGTCTTGATTGGAATGTGCACCAACCAACTTGGGTGGTACTGCAGGTGTTCCTACAACTGAAAATTGAAGGCACCGCAGGCTATGCCTTTGCATATTTTTTGCAATTCTCATTCAAAATATTAAGTATAATATTGATTAAAAGTTTTATTTTGTGGAGGAAATCCAGTTCTTGACATAATTTTTTGGGTTTATCACCTTCCACAATCTGAAAATGAAAAAAATTTTTTAATCCAAAGAAATCTGTACAAGTGTAGAACGGCAAATTAATTAATTTGCCCGATAAGTTACTGCGTTCACAAGACTGTTGTCTTGAAAGAAATTAATTTTTGTCAGTAACGTACCCTACACTGAATTTATTATTTATTTATTTATAGATAGGCAAATTCAGTGTAGGGTACGTTACTGACAAAAATTAATTTCTTTCAAGACAACAGTCTTGTGAACGCAGTAACTTATCGGGCAAATTAATTAATTTGCCGTTCTACACTTGTACAGATTTCTTTGGATTAAAAAATTTTTTTCATTTTCAGATTGTGGAAGGTGATAAACCCAAAAAATTATGTCAAGAATTAAGTATAAGTTCGAATCTGATGGCGTAGGATACGGAAAAAATATTGAAAAAATTCTGGAATTTTCGGAAATATTTTTCGGCGGCTTTATGTGCTAGAATGCCGGATCCTAGCGAACCTTTTACATTTTTCGCATTTTGCGACCATAACGAGACACATTTGTTAAATACATAGGTATGCAGAAAGAAAGCTAAGAAATTTTCCTACAAGAGGATGTTATTGTTTATGGGTGATTTTGTGTGCTAGGATGTCGGATTCGTGCGATATAATTTTTGTTGCACATTTATCTTTGTTTTATGGTACACCGTGTATCCGAACATATTCGAATCATACATTTTCGAAATCAGCATAAAATTTTGAGTATATTCGAGTAAATCCGATGACTTTGGATTTTTTACGATTTTTAAGGTATAAGCTGAAAATTCATTTTGTGCCGATCGACTTGAAAATCACAGCATATACTAATATGGGCATGCTGAATCGATTGGCGTTCGCAGAATTACTCTATCTCGATTCGGTCGTCGGTTGAAAATGTTATCTAGATGTTGCAGCTGCCGTTTTCCCGCCAAGAAATTTTGTAATTTTTTTCTATGCTATTTTCGTGAAATTCAATCTATTTTCTATACGGTGACCGAATTTGAAATCGATTGCTTGTCAAACATAGATTTCGCGGGCGTTTTTACGAACGTGTGCACTTTGAGTTGAACCGATTTTTAAATTTATTATTTTCATTTTTCGATCACTGTGTCATGTTGAATTGATGGCGAAGAATACGGAAAAAATATTGAAAAAATTCTGGAATTTTCGGAAGTATTTTTCGTTGGCGGCTTTATGTGCTAGGATGCCGGATCCTAGCGAACCTTTTACATTTTTCGCATTTTGCGACCATAACGAGACACATTTGTTAAATACATAGGTATGTAGAAAGAAAGCTAAGAAAATTTCCTACAAGAGGATGTTATTGTTTGCTGGTAACAGTTCGCTTGTAGGTGTTATAGGTGATTTTGTGTGCTAGGATGTCGGATTCGTGCGATATAATTTTTGTTGCACATTTATCTTTGTTTTATGGTACACCTTGTATCCGAACATATTCGAATCATACATTTTCGGAATCAGCATAAAATTTTGGGTATATCGGTGGTAATTCGAGTAAATCCGATGACTTTGGATTTTTGACGATTTTTAAGGTATCCTCTGATGTTTTTTCGGCTGAAAATTCATTTTGTGCCGGTCGACTTGAAAATCACAGCATATACTAATTTCGGCATGCTGAATCGATTGGTGTTCGCAGAATTGATCTATCTCGATCTGGTCGTCGCGTCGGTTGAAAATCTAGAGGTTGCAGCTGCCGTTTTCCCGCCAAAAATGTTCTAATTTTGTTCTGTGCTATAGTCGTTAAATTCATTGTTTTTTCTCCCGTATATTGTATCGATGCACAATAATTAGTTTATCTTGAATGTGTTCTCCACACAATTACAAATTGAGAGACGCTGTTTTCGAAAATTCTGTAGTATACTGAAGCTTTCTTTAATGAAGAAATGTATTTTTTTATTTTCAGTTTGTATTCATTCATTATTCGTCAAGGTTTAGTTTTTCTTTGCCCAATTCGGTTCAGATAAGGATTCAGACAAACACAAGAAGCTGTGTATTCAGTATATTAGAATCCTGTTAAACCCTTTGAATATCAGACATTAGCAATTCTAAAAGGCGAAAGGACTGTTTATATTGACATAGCATCCAGTGTGGTGAATAACGAAATGTAATTTTAAAATTATACGGGTTGGTTACGGAATAACTTAATCTAGAAAGTGCAAGAATGCTGTAATGAGCCAGGTACTTTCATTAATATATGCGTTCGTGTTCGACCTCTTTATTCGGTATTCAGCAGAGCTAGGGTTTATTAGTTCGGATTAATTCAAATTTATGTTCCTGTCTCAAAAATATTCCCTAGGAAGTTTTTTTGAAAGCTTTACATCCAGAGGAACGATTTGTGACAACTCTTTTGATGTGTTTCGAAAATATCTCAGAAACACAGGAAAACTGGTGAAAATAATTTATAGTATGTGCTGCAGTAGTTCTATCTTGTCAAAAAGCTGACCTGGACCACCGAAAATTATGATTTGGGTCTCATTCGATTCGAAATGGCATCTAGAAGAAATGTTGAACTGTAAAATTGTGGTCGTCAAAAAGGGTGCATTGCGTTCTGCCCACATTCCATTACACCCAAATTGCGTTGTGCCAAAATTTCTTTACGCCCACATTTTTTTGTGCCCACAACCTGCGTTCCCGAATTATCTGAAGCAGTAATTGTGGGACTATCGATAATTGCGTTATACCCACATTCTATGAAATCGCGTTGTGTCCAAATTTTTTTACGCCATCATGTCCACGTATCGATACACTTATTAGACTTAAGTCGAAAATAAATGTCTCATAGTAAGATGTTCAAGGTCGTAAACATGTTTTTTGCTTTGAATGTATTGATGATCTCGGCACAACGCAATTTGGGTGTAACGTAATGTGTTGATAGTCCTACAAAATAGGTACTGTTTTAGAGAATTCGCGAATGCAGGTCAGTATTTGGCAACGGCGCTTTATTCGGCTATGTTCGGAGGCTGTCTAGCCGTACCATAAGTTTGTGTGTCAATTGCGAGCAAAAAACGAATTCACGAAGTTTCGACTGACTCGCAAGCTAGGTTAGCTTGCTCAGATTGAGTTTGTGTGTCAATTGCGAGCGAAAAACTAATTCACGCATTTTCGACTGACTCGCAAGCTAGGTTAGCTTGCTCAGATTAAGTTTGTGTGTCAATTGCGAGCGAAAAACTAATTCACGCATTTTCGACTGAGTCGCAAGCTAGGTTAGCTTGCTCAGGTTAGGTTTGTGTGTCAATTGCGAGCGAAAAACTAATTCACGCATTTTCGACTGACTCGCAAGCTAGGTTAGCTTGCTCAGATTAAGTTTGTGTGTCAATTGCGAGCGAAAAACTAATTCACGCATTATCGACTGACTCGCAAGCTAGGTTAGCTTGCTCAGATTAAGTTTGTGGGTCAATTGCGAGCGAAAAACTAATTCACGCATTTTCGACTGACTCGCAAGCTAGGATAGCTTGCTCAGGTAAAGTTTGTGTGTCAATTGCGAGCGAAAAACTAATTCACGCATTTTCGACTGACTCGCAAGCTAGGTTAGCTTGCTCAGGTTAGGTTTGTGTGTCAATTGCGAGCGAAAACTAATTCACGCATTTTCGACTGACTCGCAAGCTAGGTTAGCTTGCTCAGATTAAGTTTGTGTGTCAATTGCGAGCGAAAAACTGATTCACGCATTTTCGACTGACTCGCAAGCTAGGTTAGCTTGCTCAGGTTAGGTTTGTGTGTCAATTGCGAGCGAAAAACTAATTCACGCATTTTCGACTGACTCGCAAGCTAGGTTAGCTTGCTCAGATTAAGTTTGTGTGTCAATTGCGAGCGAAAAACTAATTCACGCATTTTCGACTGACTCGCAAGCTAGGTTAGCTTGCTCAGATTAAGTTTGTGTGTCAATTGCGAGCGAAAAACTAATTCACGCATTTTCGACTGACTCGCAAGCTAGGTTAGCTTGCTCAGGTTATGTTTGTGTGTCAATTGCGAGCGAAAAACTAATTCACTCATTTTCGACTGACTCGCAAGCTAGGTTAGCTTGCTCAGATTAAGTTTGTGTGTCAATTGCGAGCGAAAAACTAATTCACGCATTTTCGACTGACTCGCAAGCTAGGTTAGCTTGCTCAGATTAAGTTTGTGTGTCAATTGCGAGCGAAAAACTAACTAAAATTCACGCACTTTCGACTCAGCTTGATAATAATAATCGAAAATCAGAAGAATCATTTGCAGTGCAATTTCCATACTTGTTCATCTCTTCGGAAATTTCCTGATTCGGTCCTGGCGCTGTAAATTATGGGAGTCGCGAGTCGAACTTCCATCTCGTTGTGCGGTGGCTGCTTAGCCCCATCGACGTCGGACAATCGACAACACAGTCTGCCGCTAGTGTAGAACGACACCGCCAAAAGAGCCAGCCGCACAACGAACGACAGGAGACGAAAAAAACGACCGCAAAAAGAAAAGAGTTATTTTGCGAATTCGGAAGACCTCTCATTTCTATTCCGATGATGTGGGATTCGGTCGGTTTACCTAGAAAAATGTGCCGGTGATACATTCCTCGGACCGAAAGAATGTTATAGGAAATTAGTCCTTTATTGGATTCCTCCGACCAGTTGCTATCGATAGGATTTACGAGGGAAAATGTATCAAATATCCGTTGAATGTGCGTTATTGGAATAGCGCTATATAAAATATTATTGAAATGTAGAATAGTTTATTTATCACACGGTGCAATTAAATCAAATGATACATGAGCGATCTTGAACATATTCACTTCACAGGTAGCAAGCAGCTCATATTGGCTGAATCTTAATTTCATTTTGATTGTTGTTCGAAAATATTTATAGGATATTCATAAAATCTGTTGTGGAATCATCTGCGGCTGAAAGACACTTTAGTCGCTATTCATCGTTCAAGATAACCTCTTGGAAGGTATTCATGTTAAAAAGGGGAACATTCTCCATGAAAATTGAAAAATGAAAAATTTGATTTATTTGTAATATCTAACAGAAAGCAACTACATCTGATAGATATTGTAAAAAGACTAAAAAAAAAGTAGTTCATTTTTCAATTTCCATGGAGAATGTTCCCCTTTTCAACATGAATACCTCCCAAGAGGTTATCTTGAATGATGGAAAATAGAAAGTTTTATGTTTTATGAATATCCTATTCATATTTTCGAACAAAAATCAAAATGCAATCCCCATGACAGGTCTATGTCAAAAATAATTTTCAAAGTGTTACCTCCGAAGAAATATTTCCATCAATTTCGTCATTGATGTGTATAATTGCTTCTGAAGAGCCTGCTTTCCAATTTCATCAATCTCCCTGATGAGCTTGGCAAAGCGAAATAGATTTTCGTTGACTAAAATGTATCGCGGATTGAATGCGAGAGAAGCGAACCTTGTTTCAATAAAATGAACGATTTCTGTGAGTGATATTTTTTAATAACATTTATTTTTAACGATCGAGTTCAACTTTGGGGTTATTCATGCTGATAGATAGTTTCTATTAGAAAGTATTGTTGTAATATCGTAATGGTTTCTGACAATACCAATGATGAGTTAGTTTACTATAATACAAAGTGCAAGTACCTACTACTGTCACTCAATATAAAAAATATATATATATATATATATATATATATATATATATATATATATATATATTAGTTAGTTTTATTTCATCTTTGCAGGCATATTGAAAGGGTTCACATAAACTCTATTTTCTACTATCATATGACTATTCTTACAAGATTTTTACTTTTTACTTTTTACTTTTTTAATGACTTGTAGCATGATTTTAAAGTGTTTGTGTGATATACCAGAGTCTTGTCTGTCCTTTGTAAAATTTTGACATGCTACAAACATACAAAAATGTAACGTAGTTCAATAAACTTTACTTTACTTTACTTTACTATATGTTCGTCCTGGTACAAAAACCAAGCACAATCTGTGAAATGACACGAGTCATCAATTACTTTCCTTTATCAGTCCAGGAAAAGGTAATTACCAACACACATATTCAATTAATGTACTCCAAAAAAACCGAAACAAAAAACCCAAATGGTGGGAAACACTCTCAGATTTACATAATTTTAGTCATGTTCGTAGTCGCAGGTATAATACAAATCCGGTAAAGTTGAACATACACCAATAATCTATTCAAAATTGTTCTACACGGCGTTTGCGTGATTTATATTTATTTTATATTTAATGGACTTGATATGTTTTTACTCGGAACATTAATCACGCGTAGGAAAATACAAAAAAGCGTTTGTACTTTCAGTTGAGTAGATAAGTGTTAGAAGAAATTTGTTCATAGAAGAGTTGATGATTTTGAATATTTTTTTATGATGATTATTATATTATTATGAACGTCGTTGTTATGTATTGTTATGTCAGTTGAAAATATAGTTTTGAAAGAAAGCGTTCTCATTACTCTCACTTTTCTGATTTTGCTAATTTCCACTGAAATCCACTACTCTGCTATAGTATAACAACAATAAGTGCATACATTATTAAATCACTCATTTTGACAATTATTCATTTACATACGCTAACTATTCAGATATTAGGACAATTTTCATCGATACCTAATTTAATATTGGTAACATTCAAGCATATTAATTGTCGATGAATAGGTCATACAGTGTGTCCCAGCTAAAACTTGTCACTCCCAGATCTCCTTAGAAAAAATTGAAAATCACTCAGACCCGTCGATTTTTATTTCGAGAAGGAAATTTTCCAGCAAATACGTGTGCTGTCAACCCTTTCAGCACCCCCTACTTCAGAATAATTGTAGGTAGGACTACTATAAGTTTTGATACATCATTATGAAGAAAATTCAATCACATTTAAAATATAATTTGTAGGGTTTCATTCTATCTCTTCAATGGTTTGGAGTTTAATTCATACAGAGTGACTCAAAAAAACGCAGCAAACTAGCAATTTATTTTTTTAAATAGTACACCCTGTATATTCTGGCGGGTCGATAATTCTCCATCACACTCATTAAACTTATAAATTAAATAATATGCGATATGAATTTTTTAATTTTTGAATTTTCATGGAGAATGTTCCCCTTTTAAACATGAATACCTCCCAAGGGGTTATCTTGAACGATGGAAAATAGCGACTAAAGTTTGTCTTTCAGCCGCAGATGATTCCACAACAGATTCTATGAATATCCTATAAACCCAAAAAATTATGTCAAGAACTGGATTTCCTCCACAAAATCAAACTTTTAATCAATATCCTATTCATATTTTCGAACTAAAATCAGTTGGTTTTGTATTTGAACCTTGAGATAATTTGATAAAATACTGGAAAAAAGTTTTGTCCTACAAAAAGGATGGTAGGACTTAAGCGACCCCCACTCCCATCGTGTATCAATGACGAAGTAATAAAAAATCATTACTATCCAACGGATATTTTTACCGATGCTTAGTTAATGTTTGTATAATTAAATGGTCATATAGTCCGGAGCGCCACGGCAAATAATAATAATAGCCGTCCTTTACCCGCACAGGCCATGCCTTTGGGTACACTATACGAGTGTTTATGAGGGAGTATTATTATTATTATTATTATTATTATTATTATTATTATTATTATTATTATTATTATATTGAATGGTTTCCCAATCCTACGTTCAAAAAGCTGTAGTATACAGGGTAATTATTAAGTATTTGTACCAATTTCAAAGTGTGAAATTAAGAAGTATGGTTGCCGGGCTTTGGGGCTGTAGTCGGTTCACCTCCGTGGAGTCAGTTTCATTGGAGGTTTCGCTCACGATAAATCTTTTTTTTTTTGAAAAACGCCTCAGACACAAAGTCACAGTGGAAAACGGTGGCAGACTCGGTCCAAAGAATCCATACATAAAGTTTGGAGAGAGTATCTATCAGTAATTTTTTTTCCGATGGACACTATATGGCGAAAATAATAGGCTATAAGTCAATATAATAATATGTTACATTCAACGTACCTATTGAATCTGGTACCGTTGACCCTTACCAAAAATCCTCGAATGAACCCCAATCATTCATTTAATAATGTACTGGGTGTTCCATTTGGGGACATATTAATATAATCAAAGAAACAAGGAGAATATGCAATGAACATGTATACATTGCGGCTTTTAATAGACCACCCTGTTAGTTAGTTAGATAGAGGGTTGCTCGTAAGGGGGCAGCCGGATGATGGAAAAAATAATTTTAACATTTTTTTTTTCAACAACGTTTTCTACTTTTTGGGGGTAATACCATGACTGCTATATATGTCGATAGTAACTCTGTCAGAAATAAACGAGATCAAATTGCTTTGCAGAACACTTCGAACCCGGCCCTGTCCTTTTAGAACTCCCATAATTAACGGTAGCGCTGTTTCACTCGATCAATTAATTAACAAAGATATAGCATCGACACGATCCTTATCGTATATATTGAGCGCATAGCCGACGAAACCCAAAAGACAACTTAAATATCTCTCCGGACAAACTTTTACCGTGTAACATTACGAAATTTTGTAGTACGCGATGCCATATTGAAACGTCGGTGGTCGTTGTGCATGTTTACCGCTTTTTTTAAACATTTTGATGCTGACGCACGCTTATACCAACGGAACGACAACTCTGTGAATGGGTTTTTTACTGTACATGTCGTGTGTGGCATTCCTGCCTATTATGTCGTTTGTTTCAAAAGTACGGTTCAGATAATAGTCATCAGTCACGAAAATACGTTGGACTCTTCAAATTTGTTTTGAAAGTATTTTAACGATCTGATTCCTGACGTTTCGTAAGAAGCATCCACAAATTTCCAATCATTCCCGCATGGTTTGAAATTTGTGCCCGCAAAATCATGAATCTATTTATTTCAGGAAATAATTTTGCAAGTGACATACTTTTTGAGCATGGTAATTATACAGGGTGTTTCCGAAATTGGAGCAATAAATGAAATAGGAGTAGAAAATGACAAAACAAAACGAAATGAAAGAATACATTTTTGTCGAAAAAAAAATAAAAATATTTTGGGAGATAACTACTGAATTTTAAAGTTTTCAAGACTTTTTTTTGTAATCACCGATAAAAGGTCTATAGCCTGCGCAAAACGTGCTGAAATACTGCCAGCGGGCAGACAATCTGTGGCCTGGAGAATCAAACCAGTGCATCCGAAACAAAGGTAACTAAAAGCGATTTCATGAAATTTTAATAAAAAAATATTTGATTACGTCAAAAACGAAAATTTTTAACAAACAACAAAAAAAAAAACAACAATACATCTACATTCCATTGCTGGCCTGTATGCATTTTAAATTGTGTAGCGAATGGCGCACCTCTGGAGAGTGGCTGACAACTGAATGACTATCCATACGTCTGTAAGAATCTTTGGAAAACCTTTGCATCTTCCATTGTTCTGTTCTGTTTGGTAGGGGTGTTAATACACTGCGACCTATATATAAGATCCATTGTGTCCCCTTATACTGCCCAGCCATTTAGGATGCCCCAACGACTAAACCTATGACTAGTTCTATAACTTCCAAAAAGTTCAGGGTATCGGATAGCTTCAGGTTAAGGTGCATTCGTTCCGCATGAGCACCGAATGAGCACAAGTGCTGGTCGGTTCAAGCTCAGGCTGCGTGATGCTGCGAAATGTAAACACGCATTCTGATCGTGCTCAAATCAGCGTCTACACTATCCGAGCATTTGTTCGTTCGGTGCTCATTCGGTGCTCATGCGGAAAGAATACGCACCTTTAGGTGGATTTTTCTCTCCCATTTGATATTGTAGGTATCTTACCCTATAGGGTTTTGCGGGGTAATGCATTCTGTTGTAACATGGCTAGAGGTTTTGTCGTCTTCCTCGCAAAATCTGCATTCCTCTTCCTCGATTAGTCCGAGCTTCTTAGCGTTCCCTCCCAACCGGCAGTGGCCTGTTAGGACTCCCGTTAATATTCTGAGCTTGTTTTTACTCTTGCTGGTGTAGTTGATCTCCTCTGGTTTCCCAGTTATCCCTGGTTATCCATTATTGACATTTTTTGTGTAGTACTTCTTTTTTAAGTTCATAGAGTATTGTGCTGGTACTTATACCGCAGAAGAGTTCAGGACCCAGAAATGGTGTTTCAGCCCCGTTTTTTGCCAGTACATCTGCTATTTCATTCCCCTCCACTCCAGTGTGTACCGGGATCAATATGAGGGTAACAGTGTTGTTCTTAAGAGAGAAACAAGATGTCCTGCACTACCAAGACGACGCTTATTGCCATAATCCTATACAATAGGAATAATTGGGTCGAAAATCCATCAGAAAACAACTACTTTCCTGGCTAATACCACGACGAACGTTGAATTACATCTAATGAATTTCGTGCAGAGTCCTACAAGGATGTTTCCGCAATTGCTAGTTGCATGGAAATGTTCATTGAAACATTTGGACCACCTATAGATCGATTTCTGGGTTCTTGCCCTCATCAGTATAGGGTAGGTCTCTGCAGACAATAACATGTCTGCAACAAATGATTCAGCAAAATCTCCATGTAAAGGCAGAAGCTGAAACACCGCCCGCAGCCTGGCGTTATGGCAATAAGCGTCGTCCTGGTAGTGCAGGACATCTTGTTTCTCTCTTGACAAGCTTATTGTGAACAATGCAATGCATATTTCTTTAATTAGTGTTGTTCTTACCTAGTTCATTTAGTTTTTCTAGTTAGATACTCCCACATCTTTCAGTTCAAAGCATTAATTAATGTCTGCTTGGCTATCTGACATGAAAATGAAGAAATATGCATTGTTCACAATGAGCTTGTCAAGAGAGAAACAATGTAGATTTCTTCATTTGTATTGGTGGTTAAATTAATTACGCAAGTTTTGGATATTGCTTTGGTTAAGGCGCTGGAGTTAAGATGGCGCTCGTGGTTTAGTGAACGCTAGGCTGCGGGCGGTGTCTCAGCTTCTGCCTTGACATGGTGAGTTTGTTGAACCATTGTCTGCAGAGACCTACCCTATACTGATGAGGGCAAGAACCCAGAAATCGATCTATAGGTGGCCCAAATGTTTCAATCAACATCCTGGTATGGAAGAACATCAGTTTCTAACTTGATAAGCTCATTGTTAAATAGTAGATTCCTTTCTGGTACCAATTTTTTTACTAAAAGTTATCTCCTCCCTTTCCAAAATATCAGAGGATTCAAATTCAATTTATATCTAAGAATAAACTTAAATTTGCTAATGACTATAGTTAGATAAGAATCGTAGCTAACAACTAATTACAGTGTCTCTCAATCTAAAATATAAAAAAATTGTTCAAATCAGTGCAATGTGGGATTGTGGAGTTTCCGTAAGCAGCAATTTATCACCCGAGATCATTTATTAATTTACTTAAAAATCCACTACAAAACCCGATATATATTGCATTGTCATCCATTCGACTCACGTGTGCAGACGCGTTAATCAACCCGGAGACGATAAAAACAAAAGCCGCACGTTATAAGAACAGGTATATGATATTCATTTAAGCACGCAATTGTTTTATATTTGGTAAGTGGGCGTGGTACCGGGGCAGTCCTCATTGGCCGAACAATTGACAATAGTGACAGTTGGAGTTATTTCATGAATGGCAAACGATGAATTTCAAATTACCGAGCGCCATTGCTTGTTTTTGTCCGGCTGACGGCCTACTGCAGCACGAAGAAGACGCAGAAGAACGAGCGCGAATCGCTGAACCGTGATGACGGATGGGTCAGGCACAAAACAGGTAATGGTGAATGAATTAACTTGTTAGAAGGCGAATTCCGCGCGGTACTCGCGAAAAAATGTAGCAGTTTTTATTTTTATGCCAAGCGTCGAGAATTCAGAGGTTCTCCGTTTTAAAAACATGTGTGACGCTCGATTAGAATTGCTGATTTGATGGAATTTGATGCATGTGAGAAATTGAGTCGAGGTGAATCTTAATACGCCGTCTTCCATAGACTGTAAAGTGCGCACAAAAAACTCGGTGAGGTAATTAAGCTTTCATTCAATGTGTCTTTCGTTGCGATTGAAGAACCAAGCAATTGAAGGAAAATAATTGAATTACCTTAGGTTTTCCAGTACTCTTCTTAAATTAGGTGATTTTGAGTTAACATAAATAACAATTCCTTGACATTTGAATGGTCTTTCAAATTCTTAATAGCTTCCACCCGAACATGACCAACTGACATTCCATCTTTATTAAAAATTAAACTAAGATATTTAACCTCTTTGCATTTAAATTGAATTTTCAAAGGGGGGACAAACAAAGCCATTTTCCATAAGACTACGCGTGCCCTTCTTGTGGATTTTCTGCGCAAAAATTTCTAAAAATACGTTCTTGGCATTTTAGTCAGTATATAATGATTCTATAGTCTGAATTGAGTGCATAAGCCTGTAGAGGTGTTATGAACATGGATTTTCCAATTAAAAAATAAGTTATGATGATAGGTATCATACAAACAGTTTTCTCTTTTAGATTTGAGGACATAAATCATGAAGACTTGTGCTGTATAATAGGTTATTAAAACCGATACGATCCAGACCAGCTCGTGAAATTTTCAAATTTCCTTCTATACAAACAAGGCAGAGACAGGTAAAAACTGCTGGAGTACAGAAACATAATAGTCAGATCGTTCCGAACATCCTACCCAAAATATGTAGAAGAAAAGAAACGCTGGGAATTTACAGTTAATGAAAGGCGGAAAGTTTCGTATTACTAGTAGATATTTATTGTCAAAGAACAAAATATCAATAAATAATTGGATCACTAAATTTAATCAGCTGATCACCGCTGACAGGGCTCTATTATTTCATAGTTTGGTGAAGCAGCCAGGCGCCTGACGTCCTGAGCAATAACTAGGAACAAAAGAACGACCAATTATTGCTCAAATCAAATTAGATCAATGCGAACATGACAAACTAACAGGTTATGGAAGATCGAATAAGTTAGTTACAAAATATGTTCGACACATGTTGCTCTTATCAGACTGAATTGATCTGATTGAATTTACGTTAAATTACTGTGTACCCAATCAATAATATTAGTCTTGTTATTTGTCGTACACATATTGCACAGCATGCATTCGATGCTGGAACAATAACGTTGATCAAGGTCTTCTTGACCATATTGCAATTGCAATTCAGGTGACATTCCCATGACAGTTCGTCCTAACTGTCAAATTAATTCTATAAATAGTGTATATGTCACAGTCCGTTGCGCAGACTCAAATCGTGTTCAAAGTGATCTAATTATCTTCCTACGTTAGTTTATCAAATATAAGTTATCCATATGACTACAGCAGCAAAAATACCTCCAATTACCATGAGCAAGTTGTACGTGGGAAACCTGCCTAACGAAACCAGCGAGAACTCCTTGAGGCAGCTGTTCGTAGAGCAAAACTTGCCCTGCACCAGTATCCTAGTCAAACGTGGAGGTTACGCCTTTGTGGATTGTCCGGACCAGTCTTCAGCTGATAGAGCCATCGACAAACTGAACGGTGTGAATTTCAAAGGATCTGTTCTGATTGTGGAACCTTCCGTTGCTTCGGGCAAGAAAAAAGTGCACTCTGGTTTTCCTGAAGCTTCTTCGATACACATTGGAGGTACCTGGATGCGTGCTAGTGCTTCTGGCCGCTAAGAGAAACCGAGTAACGTTCTGAAAAAGTTAGAGGACTGTCTGAATGTATGTAATTATGAAGTTGTAAGTCTCAGCTGTAATCGTGTATCTCTACCACAAGTAATTTTCATAAATCTGCAAAATTTCAAATAATATCCATTTTTATTTCAATGCAGGAACTGACTATTTCTTGTAATATCAAAAATTATCAAACCCAAAATGTGGAAGATCGTTTCTTTCATTCCCTCAACTGTGAATGAAGCTTCTTTCTACACTGATATTGGGTGTTATGAATAAAAGCTAGCAAAAGCTTTTACTATAGGTGTGTCTTTCTCATTAATTAATAAAATGGATAGGTCTGTTTCAAGAAATCTGAGTAAAAGCATTTGCTCAAGGTTTATTCATTAGACCCAATGTGTGTAAACAAAAAATTATTGAAATTCATTCGGTCACTATTCTCAGAAGAGATGTAGTGATTTCACTATCAACTTATGTCAATCAATGTCAAGTGAATAATAATTTGGTGAACAACTTTTAGAAGTTTAGAAATAAATAAATAAATATCATAGGAAGGATGATAATGAAAAATTATTGCATCTTGAGTCCATGTGTCACGATCAATTTAGAGTGTGTGTCTGAGATTTTTCTTCTCAACCAAATGATAAGACGTTTATTCAATAAATAGTAGTCAATGGTGGAAAATGAACATGAAACAAAGTTTAGGCACATAAATAACATGAAAAAAAAAATAAAAAATAAATAAAGACAAACGCTTTGTGAAATAAATTATTGTATATAAAATAAACTACGATCTCTCGGGTACATTTTTATAAAATATTCACTTAATTGCCTGTGACTACCCATAAAATATTTTCGCCCCACTTTTATACTTTCAGGTGTTATTTTGAAGGATTGACAACTAATATTTTGACGATTCATGTATAAAATGATACTGGAGCTACCTGTATAAACTCTGATGATCTCTTCATGCAACTTCTGAATGATATTGTTTTCATTTATTACTACTTTTCTAAACCATTCATTGGTTTTTCGTAATCCGTTTAAGGCTCAAAAACTGATCTTAAAAGTCAACATGATTTTAACGTTCATTATGGTCAGGTACCATTTTTGGTTCTTTCTTTGAGCAACCTTACTTAATTAGTCTCCTCCAACAATGGATTGGCAAGGTAAATAAATACTTCTGTCATCAGATGTAATTCAATGTCCGTCGTGGTATTAGCCAGGAAAGTAGTTGTTTTCTGTCAGATGTTTGCCTCATATTTTACACATGATGGAAATATTTGGAAAGAAGGATACTTGGTCATTGTCGATTTTACTATTTCATTTAAGATAAGTAGGGGAGAGTGTGGTATAGTGGGGCAATATTATTCAAATGATCATAAATTCTTCATTTCAATCTTGAATCAGATTCTCATCTAATCAATGTGTTGGAAACATGAAAGTATTATCAAAAAATTATTAAAACTATGAAAAAATTGAAAAGGCGGATTGGAATAGGCTAGTAGTACAAGGACCTTTGCATACTCGGACAACCTGATAATAATGTGCGGTTAAGTTGAAATAAAATCATTATAATCCAGAAAAAATATACAAATTCATATTTTATTCTAAAACATTAAAAGAAAATTGCTATCATTGCAAAACATTGGCAACTGAAATATAAAAAAAAAACAAATGACGGTTTAACTGATGATAGAGGGCAGTTAGTACATGTCATTCTAATTAATTCGGATTTTTCCACAATTTAGTTTGCAGGAAATTTAAATTGTCCCAGTATGCAACCTATCCCAGTATACAACGATATACAACAGAATTCGACTATTGCCCACTTAGTTGCAAGACTGTGATTTTGTATAGGTGCGTCCTTCATTGCAAAATATTTTGGATGGTTTCATTCCTTATTTTTGTGATTTTTTGGAATATATTGATACATAATAATTCGATCTCTGAATAATATTATCATCAATACAGCAGACGCCTTCAGCTTGACTATGTTCAGTTAACTGTTCAGTAGCTCATTATCAGTGAAAATGCGAAAAATCCTTTTACTGAACCATTGTACAGTTCTGCTGAGGAATACCATGCATACCTCTGTTTCACTTCTGAGAATCTCTATTGATCAGTTCACGCTCAAATTATTCGATCACAACGGTCAAATCAACCGAGCACATCCATTCATTCATTCATTAAACTAATAAGGTGCTTTCATCGAAGCACCTCTAATCGAAGAAAATACCCACAATCCATCACCGCAAGAATTTTCAGTATTCGCAACGAATGTTGGTAAATTTGTTGTTTGAAAATTGTCCGTACTCCCGGTATACGATAAACGTCAACAATGGCAGTTAAGCCCAAGTACGTAATCTAGTTTTTCCTTGTAAAAGTCTCGTAGCCGGTCGAGGTGTTTGAAAAATGTTAACGCGCTCTGTCTTAATGCCATCGCAGATATGCCCGCCATCTAGAAACTACGAACAGAGATCAATGTTATGACCGGCTCCGGTGAGAATGATAATTTAACGATACCCCGGCGTAATATTATAGAAATCGTTCGAATTTGATGCGCCGAAGGTATATACATTTTATTTGGAAGTCGATGCGAAAATGCGAGCCTACTGGAGAAAAATTCCGGTCTGGTATTTCAATACGGCGATTCAGGTAACGTGACGGTATCCTAGTCCCTTTTGCTTTTGCTCACGCGTGGTAACGTAATGTTATTGTTCTCTTTGGGAATGCAACGGTCATTGGCTCAATTTTTATTTTCGTCAATCAAGTTTGGATAATTATTGAAAAATTGTTTTTACTATCAATAATAGTTTCGATATTGTGAAATAAATGGGACATTTTACTTTATAAACACACTTTCTTCCCTCAAACCAGGGAGGAAACTCATACTTTTTCTCCCTAGGGAGGAAAGTACTTTTCCTCCCCCTCATTTCAAGTAAGTTGTAAACGATGAAACTTGTGAATCTATTAAAATGAAATTGTTTCCGTAATTTTTAGAACATCTTATATATCCTGTATGATGATAAAAATCGAACATGAATGTTACTTCTACTTAAGTTCTTTAATAGCTATTTGTGTATTTAGAGCGCAAAGTGATTGATTGTCGCTCGACAAAAAGATTAATCTTTGGAGAACGAAAATAACACTTTGTATTCGAAATAAACACATTATTTTTTCTACAAGCGCAGCTTTTAGAAAAAAAAATTATCGACACTTCATTCAAATAGGCACATAACATTACTTATGAGAAAATCACTCAATAGCAATCCAAAATGTATAAGCTATCTAAATGTCCAATAATTCAAATTACTAACAAGAAAAAAGTTAAATAACCTTATTAAAAAAAAATAGTTGCAATTGCCAGGGATCTGAACACGGGACCTTCGGATGCTACCCATTGCACTACCGCAGATTCTCAGATGGACATAACTGTGTTGTCTATACTTTCCATCATGCAAGTATGGGTCCCTTTTAGACTAAAGCAGTTAAGATGCGAAATTTACAAAAAAAGGTTCATTAAGTGGTAAAAGGAAAAATCATATGTATTACATGAAAGTAATACAATGAGCTATTGTTTTCAAAGAATTGCAGGCTATTGGACAAAAAAATAACATCTACGCCTTCACTTATGTCTTGCGAATATATTGTTTCACTTCATCGATGACACAACGAAAATTGATAATTGACACGCAGTAATCCTAATTAATTAATCAACCTCCTATCCTCCCTTTTCCTGAGTTATAATAAATTTCAGAAGGATAACTGGAAGTAAATAGAAAAATATAGAAGAGAATACGTGTTGCGTCAAAATCAGTATCCCAACCCATCGTGAATAGAATAATACATAATCATACCATCAACCACATCAGCAATGTTTTACAAAAGGAAGAAGTTTCAATGGTACTCTGAATGAAATTCAAGAAATTCATGCCAAAAGCCACGGACATATTGCCAGAAATTGAATGCACATTTTGATAGATGGGTATTTATATACAGGGTGACCCAGGGTTAAACCGCCAAACGTTCACTATTGGTTTTTTAGGGGAAAATAAGAATTTTTCTTGAGTTAAGCATGTATCCCAACTTACTTCGTTTTCAAGATACAAGATGTCAAAATTTTTTCATTACCGCAAATAAGCATGCCAAGTTTTATCAAAATCAGCCAAAAAGTTTTTGAGTAATGAATAAAAAACTGATTTTTTCTAAAAACTTTGGCACCCTGTATCTCGAAATCGAAGCAAGTTGGGACACATGCTCATATGAAGAAAAGGTCTTATTTTTACCTAAAAAACCGATACTGATCGTTTGGCGGTTTAACCCTGGGTCACCCTGTATATTGGCCAAACATAGCCCTGGGTCACTACTTTAAGTTTGGTAACATACATGTGTTGGATCATGAAGGCAATGAATAATATACAGGGTGAGTCAGTTCCTCACCTCGAAATGAGGTGAGGAATCTGTAACGCGTAGCCAAAGTTCTCTAGGAAATTGTTTATTAACCATCCGTTTTTGAATGGACATTTGTAACGTAATGTACTATTATTTTTTGTCCTTCGACTCCTTCGCCATCTGCGGTTAATTCTAATTGTGAGCTTTTTTCTCACCGGAAAAAACACGATTGTGGCAAGAAAATCCAAGTTATCCAATAGATGTGCGCCCACTTGCATGGATAGGAGCCATATTGATGGACGTTTTTACCGCAGGTTTGACAACCAGTGTAAGAACTCGGTGAGAACTAGATTAGCTCAAGTTGTCCTCAAAAAATGTTTGGTTCACAGGATTTCAAAGAACAACTTCTCCGTCCATTCTATATTCAGAAACTTAACGCCATGTCACCAAATGACTAATCTGCCTGTTTTCTGGTTTTCACAGGAACTACAAGAATATAACAATAAAGCTGTATTTTCGGATGAAACTTTCGGAATTTGTAGCTGTTGGTTTCATCAACTCTCACAATTTCAGCCTTTGGGCCGAAGAAAATTGTCATGTATTCATCAAAACAAGGCTAGGAGAAAATAATTGACAATTACCTGATGGAGCCAGTGGTCTAGTTAGAGCTTTTAGACCAGGAGTTCCTTCTCACATGGATTGGCCACTACGGTTTCCTGATCTCAGTCGTATTCTTTCTTCAACTAGATGAACCAGGAGAGAGTTATTGAATAGTGTAATTACTTTCTTACTTGAAAATTTCGGGAGGTGTTGAATGGTTGCTATTTATTTTCGTTTCAATATACATGTTAATAATAATATCAATAATAAATAAGTGAGATGAAGGATGGATAACGTATTTTTCATTATTACACTAGTGGAATAAAGTAATTCCATTTTTTCACTAGGGGTTAAATTGGTACTTTATACTGTCTATAATTGTGGATAAAACTTCAATTATTAGATGATTGTTGATGGAAGTTTTTAAAAACACGTCGGCCCTTGTTCGAATACTCTAGTTATTTCGTCTAGGAATGCAACGTAGCGGTTCTCAAAAACAAACAGTTCCTTATCAGCGTGTGTGTTTGTTGATGTGGAGATTCCCATGTAGTTGCAGTAGTCTATTGAAGCAGCTCCAGTTCGGCAATAAATCCCGGTGGCTCTCCATAAAACTCATCGTGAATGGATCAGGCGGGCGGCGAACGGTTTCATCTCTTCTCCCCCATGTACAACACAAGTCACCATGAAAAGAGCCACATATCTTCTGGCCGGCCCGGCCGGTCGGATTATAATATAAAGAGGCTTGTCGCATGGCGTTATCTAGTGACTGAAATCTGGAATACGGGCCCCACTTGTCGCACCACAGATTTACGACTTTGTCTTGCTCGGTGTATCTTTCAGCAACGTACAATTCTGCTGCTGCGACTTTTATTCCTGCTGTTCGAACCCCGACGGAGATTTTATCGGTTCGGAACAGTAATCTCCTAATTTCCGCGAGATGGGTCATCACTCGATGGCAGGTGGGTTAATTCGCTCATTTATTCTACAGGCTGGCTCGCTATTGAATATGAATAAGGACCATGTATTAGATAAGAGAGGGAAATAAGCTGAAAATACCATTAGAAAAATATATGTGGACTTTTTTCTAGCAATATTCCAGAACTAACAAGTTTTATTTTAGTATGATATCATAGTTTCAGTCTTATCTATGCGATAAAAACGTATCATAATAGAAAGGAATCTATTATTTAAGAATGAGCTTATCAAGTTAGAAACTGATGTCGTTCCATACCAGGATGTTGATTGAAACATTTGGACCACCTATAGATGGATTTCTGGGTTCTTGCCCCTATCAGTATAGGGGCAGACAATAACTAATGTCTGCAACAAATGGTTCAATTATCAATCCATGTCAAGGCAAAAACCGAGACACCACCCGTAGATCGGTGTTAACCAAACTACGAGCGCCATCTCAACCTCAGCTCGACCACCCAATACCCACTTGTTCGCAAAGAACGCACGTATCATAACAGAAAGGAATCTATTATTTAACAATGAGCTTATCAAGTTAGAAACTAGATGTCCTGCCATACCAGGATGCTCACTGCAATTATCCTATACAATATAGGAATATATTTGGGTCAAAAATCAATCAGAAAATTACTACTTTCCTGGCTAATACCACGACGACCGTTGAGTTACATCCAATTATAAAAACGTATTTTGTTTCTTGATTACTTTATCTGTTTAAAATAGGAATTTGTAAAATTTGGATTACACTCAACGGCTATTCTATGAGCACCCCCATGTTTCACATTACCTGTAAATAAATCAAATTTTTTTGTCAAGAAGTATTCTGCATTACAAAGATGTTTTGGTGTTCATCCCACCTTGCTCGGTTTAAAAATGTGTGTACCGATCGTTACCACCACCTCAGGGCATAAATTACAACCGCGGTTGCAAAATATGCAGATACGCGTATCTGCATATTTTGCAACACAAAAAATCATTTATTTTTAATAAAATAGCAAATAGAACTGATAAATAAAAAATACCAGACATTAACAGCCGTATGCACCGATTTTATCATAAAATCAGATGAGCTAATCTAGATTAGGTGACTTGAAGAAGCTGTTGTGCAGCGAAACGATTATCGTGGTATCTTTAACCTCCCTTTTGTGAAAATCATTTAAACTATAGTTTTATTATAGATATTAACATAGAATTTCATCAAGTATTGGCTATATACAGTGCTAGTCTAAAGTCCGTTTCCCCCCCTACTAATTTTTGAACCACCTGGTATATCGCAACGAAATTTGGAATGTTCAAACAAGAGATAAAAACCTACTTTTTTCTGAAAAAATTCCAGCTAAAAGTTTCAAAATGGCAGCTGAGCGCCATCTTTAATCATTTTTTTTAAATAGAACACCCTTTATATCATTGCATGATCGGTTAGGGACGATCATAAGGAATCCATCAACACCAAGATTGATGCTATTATCTCCAAAGACTATGGAGATATCACCTATTACTTTCTCCATCTATTGAACCGCCAGAAAAAATTTCTCTCTCCCACTCATTCGGCTTATGGAGAAAGTAATAGGTGATATCTCCATAGTCTTTGGAGATAATAGCATCAATCTTGGTGTTGTTGGATTCCTTATGATCGTCCCTAACCGATCATGCAATGATATAACGGGTGTTTTATTTAAAAAAATTATTGAAGATGGCGCTCAGCTACCATTTTGAAACTTTTAGCTGGAATTTTCTCATGTAAAAGTAGGTTTTTATTTCCTATTTGAGCCTTCCAAATTTCGTTGCGATATACCAGGTCGTTCAAAAATTAGTAGGGGGGGACTTTAGACTGGCACTGTATATTTAATTCAAAACACGTAAGGATAATTATATTCAAGATAAACACTGATGATAATGTCTGTTCACAAAATTTCATCATTGAGCACAAAAATTACGAATGCAGAAAATAGCATAATGTTTTGATTATGTTTATTTTCTGTGTCTATTGAATGAACAGATATCACGAGTGATTCAAATTGCTTGCAATCAATCATAAATCAGTATTCAATTCCAATTGTTTGGTCGAACTTGGAATAAAGTAGCTACCTCTCCTGATCACATCTGTTCAACGTAAACAATGTTTAAAAAACCGAATTTTTTCAGGATGTACATTGGCAAGTAGAAAGAGCTCATACCTAAATATGCAATAGCAGAAGGAGGGCCTACAAGAAGTATATCTACACTTTCTTCAACTCGAGGATCTGTATTTCAATACGGTGCATGCAAATAAAGTAAAGAGTTGATCGAGATCAACTTTTGATCCAGTTGAAAGTACTTCGGTGCATACGACCGTAGTGTCGAACAGTAAGAGTTTTAGTGAAAAAACAAATTCACTAATTTTCAACTTTGCCTTTTTTTTGTCTGTATGGTCGGACCGGCCCCGAACGCTATATTAGTGAGCGGTCGGACCGTGCAAGAGTCAGTCTCTTTTTAAAATAATAATATTTTTTCCCGCTGAAAGTACTAAAAACAAATAAATGATGACATGTGTAAAATTTGAAGGACAAAAAAGAAAATTCGATCTGTCAAATGGTGAAATTTCACAACTAAACTTATTGGTCATATATAAGTTCACCATACTATAGTGTTAACCGTACAAAAAACCGAAAGATCATTATTGTCCAATGCTGACTTTCATGATTACCTATTTCGTTGTCTTTCATATTTACAGTTTTGGAAAACTATACAGTCTATACCATTCCGAGGTCGAGCCCTGTTCGAAATTCATAAATTATTTGGCTGATTTTGTCCAATAGAGAAGTCTTATATTTTTTTCTCTCTTATTACTGTCCACCTTCATATGGATATTAAGTCGGAACTCACCTGCTGGTAATTGCAACTGAAAAAACAATTAGTAATCAACAATCCTTTTGAAGAAAATATAAGAGAGGCCATTGTCTGAAAATACTCCATTACGCAAAATTAGTCACAAACAATAAATTCAACGAATCATATCTTCGTATATTACATATAATCGAGCAAGTACTCGTTCAGTATACTCGTATATTAAAGGTATGAATTATATGCCGCATTACAATGTAATTAGTGAGGTGCAAGAAGCCGTAATCGAAAGGGTCAGAAGCCAAATTGAAATTTTCTCATTTACATTTCGACGATTGGAAACGGTTTGTTTTCTTATTTTCATGTTGAGCAATATGCAGATATTCGGAAAAAAACGGGTATATAGGAAGGACTACTATAAACGATCATATTTACTGTGTCCGTAAAGTAACCCCCGCCCCCCTCTCAACTTTTGAACGGATATGAATTTTTCTTTGAAATTTTGATACCTCATTTGAAACTTCAATAAATTCTCGATTTTGCCATTTTGAAAAAAAAATATTTTAAACATTTTTTTTTCATTGTCAAAAAGTAGTTTATGAACCAAATAAAATTGCGAACAAAAATTCCGATCCGTTCAAAAGTAACCAGGGGTGGGGTTCCTCAATGAGAGTTATAATATTATGTATCGCCATATTGTTTTGAAATTGAAAGACGTTTCGAATGAAGTATCACTCGACCCACCTTGCCGTTTGAAAAAAATGTTTCAAATTGGCCAGACGCCATTATGAAAGATTCAAAGGAAAATTCCTATCCGTTCAAAAGTAAACAGGGAGGAGTTACTTTATGGACAGACTGTATACTCAAAAAGCTGTAAAGTATTGGGGGCTATCATTGGCAGGTAACAACAGGAACAAACAACCTGTTGGCAAAAAAAATAAGTGAAAGCTTGCATTGAGCTAACTCTGTTCTAAAGATTTTCAAACAATAGACCAGTGGTGGGTGATTTAGGGTGTATACAGTGTGTCCCACTTAACATGCTCCCATAGATACTTTTAACGAAAGAGATGCAAGGTCGGATGAATGACACCAAATGTAGAGTTTATGAAGTCGAACTATAAGTGAAAATTTTTTTCATAGAAACTATAAAAAAATATGAGATTCATACCGACTCTTCTAAATTTTTCCAAAAATTTTCAAAGAAGGTTATTTGGAAGAAGGCCCATTTACGTATGAAACCAACCTCATATTTTTCATATGTAATGAAGTAATATACATCAAAAGCAACTGAAAATAATTTGTATCTCTCATAAGTTTATAAGACCTCAAGACATCAAGGTCACATGAAGAACGATAGGAAAAGTACCTAAGTGAAATTGAATTAAAATTTGCACACTAATATATAAATAATTGTAATACGATCAAATAAGTAAATATTTTAAATATGCAGATCTAACAGTATTACTAATGAACATAACTCAACAACATTATTCCAATTTACATGTGACCTGATGTATAAATCAAAACTTTGATAGGATAAAAAACATTGGTGAACGTTTCATAGGTCACAGCTATTCATTAGAATGCATGTGATAAAGAAATATGAAGAAAAGTTGTAAACCCGAAACGAACCCATAAAAAATTGATAAAACCTTCTTATTCTCACTGCCTGGAATGTAATGCAAAAATGCTCAACAAGCAACTGAAATAGTCAACGGAACCTTTATATAATAGTAATTTTCTACGACAGTGCGTAAATTAATATTTTTCAGCACAAGTTCGTAAAAAAATCAACAGTGCGTAAAAACTTAAACTGTGCGTAATAGTATAATATTACGCAATAAGTGTTGTGAAGAGCATATTACGCATAAATGGAGAAATTACCCACGAAGTCTCGTAGCGGCGGGTGCGTAATTCACAACACGCATAACGTACTATACTTTACCTACGGCCATATACAGTGTGCCAAAAAAGTCATATGACAGGGTACTTCATTTCTTCAAATGAGATACCTGTATTTTATTGCATCTTATATAGATTTTCAAAAAATCTACGGACAAAAAAGTCGAGTAAGTCATGATAGATAATTTTTTGAACTTTTTAAATTTTAATTTTTCAAATTTAAAATTTTTATCCCCAAACGTATTTCGAAGTGTTGATTCCGAATCTTTGAACGAAAATGTCGAAAACTCATCATAAATATTTTTCGCGCCAAAAAAACCATTTGAAAACTAATTCAGAGCTTACCAACTCGAGAACAGTTAGAGATAGACGAAATCTGCGAACGCCAGTCGATTCAAAATAGCCGAATTGGTATGTATTGTAATTTTTGAGTCAATCAAAAGAAATTAAAAATTACTCGAAAAAGTTGCAAGGGGTTCACCCCTAAAAATCATAAAAAATACCAAGTTGTCTCATCGACTTGAAATTCACACTGTATACGTAAAATTTTATGCTCATTCCAAAAATGTATGATTTTTATATGCTTAGATATAAGATTTAGGCGAAAAAAGGTGTTTAAGATGAAAAATAAAATTTTCTGAGATTTTTTATTTTTCATTTTTTGAATTACAGATTTTTGTCCTCGAAATTAATTTGACGTGCTGATTCTGAATATTTCAACAATAATGTCGAAAACTCATCATAAAAATTTTTGGCGGCAAAAAAAACATCTAAAAACAGATTCAGAGCTGACCAACTCGAGAACGGTTAGAGATAGACAAATTCTGCGAACGCCAATCGATTCAGAATTGCCGAATTAGTATTATTGGGTATGTATTTGGGAATTATTTTATGACAAGGTACTAAAGTGAACCTTCAATTTATTTGATACTCGTTGTCGCCTACTTACACCAAAAATCATACGTGGGCATGAGCTTCGAACTTTCTGGATTTTATTTTTATACATAAGAGTTAAATTATGTCCATACAACGTATCCGCGTAATTGAATGGTAATTATCTTTCATTGCCACCTAAAACTTTTTCATTATTTTTCATTAGAGATAATTACTTCACTGCTTTCATTAGGTGTACAAAAAATTACTAGTTGTTTCCCCCTCGGTGTTACTTGACCATCGCAACTTTGAGGGGAAAAAATATCCACGTCTTCATTAAAAAAATATGTTGAGGGGGCCCAGACAGAATTAAACGTTTGATTCAATATCTGAAGTCGCTAGTACAAAGACCCAAAGAAAACTATGTAAGCCAACTTTTGAAAATAATAAAAAAAAAAAACGGAAAAATAAACAAAAAATCAAAATGTCAACTTGGTATTTTTCCATAAGACCAATCTTCTAATACTTATGGTTCAAAAGACACCAACACATTCCCATTGAACAAGAAGCAACGTTGTATATTAGGTAGGCCAGTGGAAATGGACATTCAATTCATAATGATTCCAAAAGTTTTCAGACTTTAATACAAGGTCGGGAAAGGTTTAAAAAGAAACCATATAATTTTGCAACCTGTTTCGGAGTCCGCAAAATTGTGAAAATTGCAATTAACTTGAATTTTGCTGTATACTCGTTGAAAAAATTCCAAACGTTCTGCAAACTTGGAGTAGTATTAAATATAATATTTCATATCACGAATCATGATTGTAACCAAGTCAAGTGTACGGGATTCTTTTTAAATCAAAAACTAATGTATTTATTTGATATACCAAAAGAAAAAATTCCCATAGTTCTGCAAACTCGACAGATTAGCAACCTTTTACATTGACCGGAACATATTTTTAATTCGTGGTAATTTTTTTGATCAAGGTGCTCTCGAAATAATTACAAAAGTTTTGAAACTTTGTTGCAAATTTTGAAAACGTATTTTTTGATGCGTGAATAAATTTGTAACATTGTAAAAATTTGCAAAAATCTAATTTTTCAAATTTTACAACAAAATTTCAAAACTTATTTCGAGACCACCTTGATCCAAAAAGTTACCACGAAATAAAAAAATGTATGTTCCGGTCAGCTTAAAAGGTTGCAAATCTGTACAACTGTTTGGAATATTTTTCCAATGTATCTGTCAAGTTTGCAGAACTTTTGCAATTTTTTCTTGTGGTAAATCAAATAAAAACATAGTTTTTGAAAAAAAAAAATCCGTACGCTTAAATTGGTTGCAAACTTGATTCGTGATATGAAATAATTTATTTGATACTACTACAAGTTTGCAGAACTTTTTCAACGAGTATTCAGCAAACTTTAGGTTAATTGACATTTTGACAATGTTTCGGACTTCGGAACAGGTTGCGAACTGAGATTTATTGCTCTCTCGATGTAGGTACCATTCAGTTGACCAAATTTTGAAAACTTTTGGAATTATTGTTAAATTTTCGATCTTTAATGTCTATCTACTGGCCTATATGACATTCTCATCGATATACTTCTGAGAAATCCGAATAAATTTACTGATAATGATTTTGAATGCCTGAAATGCATTACCTCTAATTAGAGTTTAACCCTCCATTCCTGAAGTGCTTTTCATCGCATCAAAAGCCTCGTTGACGTGGACAGCATGCGATGGTGGTTTATTATCGTTTGACGCGAAGAGACAACAATAAAAAAGTATTTTTTATTGATATTTGTCATGCACCGCTTACTGCATATGTGTAATTAAACACGCCTATTACTTAGTTCATTTGTTTTTTCTCGTATGGAGGGTGCAATTTGTCGCCAGTTTATTTTCCGAAAGGAAATATATATGCAAATTGATTGTGTTTCCATTTGTTTTGGTCGCTGGGAGTTCAGTCGCCTTTTCGTTGGTCGGTCAAATCTAAACATGGTGGTTTATGGTTCTAAGTAGAGGGGGCGCAAAGGCCTCTTTCACACTGTCAGGGTCTTCGTCCGTTCGAGTGTTTTCTTGGGTGGGCGACACCCGAATCTTGGCTTCACACTAGTGTCCGCTAGATCCGGACCTTGGTGCGGTAGTTCAGTTTGCCGCTAGCTAAGATGGACAATATACCATTGACACTTGCTCTAAGGCATCTTTCACACTGTCACGGTGTTCGTCCGTTCGAGTGTTTTCTTGGGTGGGCGACACCCGAATCTTGGCTTCACACTAGTGTCCGCTAGATCCGGACCTTGGTGCGGTAGTTCAGTTTGCCGCTAGCTAAGATGGACAATATACCATTGACACTTGCTCTAAGGCATCTTTCACACTGTCACGGTGTTCGTCCGTTCGAGTGTTTGCCCGGGTGCGTGACACCCCGATGCTGGCTTCAGACGAGTGTCTGCTAGATCCGGACCTCTTGGTGCGGCAATTCGGTTTGCCGCTAGCTACGATGGACAATATACGCATGACACTTGCTCTAGGACCTCTTTCACACGGCCAGGGTCTTCGTCCGTTCGAGTATTTTCTTGGGTGGGCGACACCCGAATCTTGGCTTCACACTAGTGTCCGCTAGATCCGGACCTTGGTGCGGTAGTTCAGTTTGCCGCTAGCTAAGATGGACAATATACCATTGACACTTGCTCTAAGGCATCTTTCACACTGTCACGGTGTTCGTCCGTTCGAGTGTTTGCCCGGTTGCGTGACACCCCGATGCTGGCTTCAGACGAGTGTCTGCTAGATCCGGACCTCTTGGTGCGGCAATTCGGTTTGCCGCTAGCTACGATGGACAATATACCATTGACACTTGCTCTAAGGCATCTTTCACACTGTCACGGTGTTCGTCCGTTCGAGTGTTTGCCCGCGTGCGTGACACCCCGATGCTGGCTTCAGACGAGTGTCTGCTAGATCCGGACCTCTTGGTGCGGCAATTCGGTTTGCCGCTAGCTACGATGGACAATATACGCATGACACTTGCTCTAGGACCTCTTTCACACGGCCAGGGTCTTCGTCTATTTCTTTTAAAAATGTTTTTATGGACTTTTTGTCTTATAGAATCACTCAAAAAATCACCCCTTTGGGTTTGGCCACGTACTTAGATAACACCCTGTATATATAACGGAGATGGATATTGGCTCCAAAATGTCTTTTGAAAAATAGGACTATTATTTAGCTATTTTAAACTTATTTTTCCAGATTCACACATTCAGAAGTTATTGACAAAATTGAATAATGTTTCAAAACAGCCTTGTAAAAGCAGTAACTTATTGGGTCAGATTGATTGATTTTTTTGTCTACATTTGTATAGATTTTCTCAGTTTTACATTATTTTATTTTCAGACTGTGCAAGGTAAAATCTAAAAAAAACAGTCAAAAAATAAGAGCCAGTATTGTACCTGTATAAATACCTGTCCAAGAATAATTCGTCGTCCATTCTTTCATCACAACATTTATTTTGATTTTATACCCTTTAGTAATTCTATCAAGTTATCTATGCTTATTTTTCATCTGAAGAAATAGCTCCAGTATAAGGAAAAACGTGGATTATCATTATGTAATTCACACTCTGACTGTTGATTGTATATAACCTGATCAATAGTTAGTACCTTCTGCATCAAATAACCATCCAGAAAATAATGATATACGAGATCTTTCCTTTTAAATGATGTTTAATTCTTAGTGAATCGCAATGTAGAATCTTTCATATGTATAATATCTGAATATGTAATTTAGGTATCCGATTAAATGGAAGTAAAAAAATAACGTAATAATAAGACAGGAAATTGTAAGTAGCCGTACACAAGAAAAATAAATTAAGTCTTACTGCTAGTGGAAGAGAATCTCTTGGATTACTGAAAAAAAAACTATCTAGTATTGAATCGATTTATAAAAAATAATTGGTATACTATTTTACAAGAGAAATAGGTAGAATATACTCTACCATGCAAAGGCAGAGTGAACCCTTACTTCCCGTGTAAAGTACAATATTTTTTTCACTATCAACACATATTCATCAATAATAATTTCATTTATTACATTTTTTAACAGTTATCTTCGCGTAGAAAAATACTTGTACGGTGGGTTTACACTATTCATGTGAATTGATAAGGTCAGTTGAATGCAAGGGAGTTGAATTGAGTTATTGTTTAAAAAATCTCAAGTAAGAATGTCAAAATTGGAAGATTTGGTGTCCACACTCTTTTTCCACATTCATTATAAATATGAGGTTCTCAAGACCCTAGAAATTTTTTTAAAAAAATACGTCAACTCTCAGTTTCAGTCAAATTAGAATAATTTCTGTTATAACCTTGATACTTTTTGCAACTTTCAAAAGTATTCGTTTTGCATTATTCAATAATCTCGTTAACGAAAAATTAGAATAAACGTACTGATATGTTTGTAATTGATTAATTACTAATATATGCCGAAAAAATAACGCAGTGATCTCATTTGAATTCAAATTGTTTTAATCTTGTTATTGAAAAACCGGCCGTTATTTCAATGAAAGGTTTTAGAATGTATATTTTTTATCTGTCTGCTGTTTATGATATAATAATACCAACAGAAAAAAAATGGTTGAAATTAATTATCTTTTAAATGAATTGAATTATTATGAATTGATTCAGATCAATCGATGCAACTATAGTCTTGTCGGTCATAGACCGCTCATCAACTTGCTCCCTCTTCCCCTCTCAAATTCCTCAGGATAGTCAGCGGATCTGAATCAATTTTATAAAAATATTTTCGCGATCGACTATCTTTTGCAATATGATCAATAGTTTCGCCCTTTACAGTTTCATCAAGAAATGGCCCAATGTTCAGTATCACTTTTTTTAAATCTGTCTTGGTGGTTGGCGTTGGGAAATCTCTTGGCTAGGGAAGGTATTTCTGTAGAAAAATAAATAAGTTCCTAAATTGAAAAATGGTACCAATCTTGAATTTAAAATGATACCAAATACACATTATTGTATTGTCATTGTATTGTAGTACTACTCATTCGATAATTTTATTGATGAGTGTTGAGAGTTGTGAAAAGGAAAATGGTTCGAAAACCAATCCGCTTTCGATGATTTGTCTCTTTGATTTCTATAGTCGATGCTTTTCATAGTTTCATCTTTTTTTTCTTAGTCCGTCAAAATTTGCCATCCCGGAGGCACTGCAGCCAAGAGGCTCATTATGGTTTCATGGTTCTCTTTCTTTGGTTCTCTTGTGAAACCTGGCGAGATTATTTTTTCAACAAAAGGCTAGTAAAAAATAATTAACCAAGGTTTCTTCCCCAAACTTAGAAAAAAACGTCTGCTGTTTACATTTCTTTCCCTTCTTTCCAGTAAAGCTTGGCTGCGATGCGAGTTTAAGACCTGGGAAAGTTGGAATGAACAACTTTCAGCTCGCGTTTTCTTCGAGACCTTTCCTCAGTCGCGTGTTTTCTCAGAGTTTCCGCTACAAATTCACTCATTCATAGTCGCCCTCTTGTATTTTTTTTCCCGCTGCCGACACTGCAAATAGTCCATACATGCTTAACAACAAAACAGGAAAATGGCCTATATCATTCGTTTACTAATTCATATTGATAACGGAATGTAAATAGTGTCATGTACATGCCTAGGGTAATAATGACTTTGACAAGTAATACCTTCAGCTTCATGTATATTAATTTTTAGGTTATGAAACTTTTTGAATATTATTGTTGGCTATTTATTTATTCGGTAACTTAGTTACGCGCAACTTAGAATGAAATAGCGGAACGAATAATCATGAAGGAAGGGTAAGAAAACAAACTTCAATCCAGGCAAATTCTGAGAAATTTCATCAAGCAGCGGGAAAAACGTAATAAGTAACACGGAATATGTATCGACTGTTAACATCCTCGGCAAGCGACAAGCCTCGGCTTTGCCTCGGCTCGTACTCGCTCACCTCAAATGTTAACATGTCTTTACATTCCTTGTTACCTAAATAACTATTATTATTACAATTGGAAGGTGCAATAAATTATGAAAAGGATCATAATTAAACCATACTCAACTAATGATCTATCATTAAGCCACACAAGTAGTTAATTATACGAATATTTGATTAAAGGATATCTCATACAAAAGTTGTTTCTGTAGGTGATAAAACTAGCGAACGTAAATATTAGTTTTCACAATCAGAGTAGAACTACAAGACATAAATTTCACCTTTATGGGATGTTCCAATTAGTTATGTACTATTGGAACTCGGCTGCCGGATACAAGTATACAAGCTCTTGCCATTGGCGTTCGTTCGGAACATATATATATCATATGTATATACAGGGTGACCCAGGGTTAGACCGCAAAGCGTTCGATATCGGTGTTTCAGGTGAAAATAAGATGTTTTCTTCATATATGCATGTGTCCCAACTTGCTGTGTTTTCGATATACAGGATTTCAAAATTTTCAGAAAAAAACAAATTTTCAAGAACTCAAGAACCTTTCGGTTGATTTCAATAAAAACTTTACCCCCTTATATTTTTTTTAATTCGTGGTCCTTTTTTTGATCAAGGTGGTCTCGAAATAATTCCAAAAGTTCTGCAACTTTATTCTGATGTTGCAACCTTGTACACGATCTGGAACTTTATGCAATTCGCAAAAATATAATTTGTAAAAATTGCATTCAGTAAATTGAGATTTATTGCTTTATCGATGTACCATTTACTTAACCAAAGTTTGAAAACTTTTGCAATTATTGTTAAATTTTCGATTTTCCATATCTACTGGCCTAATATATACGTGTATATTTTCCATATTGAAATACGTTGATGCTAATATGTAACATAGTTTTTTTCTCTTAACACTAATTGTTCTTACTGACGATACATAGTAAAGTTACTAATGAATATTTCCTGCTGGATTTCTAAAACTTCTTATTTAACAATACGAAGGATTTTAGTAATTTGATTGCCCCCCTTATCAGCTACTAACCTTATCCAACCAAACGATGGAAAAAGTCGTTTTGATAAGAATGATCCCATTTTCGCTAAAGCGATTTTGCAGTTCTTTATACGTGTTTTTTGTAAAGCGGCTAGCCTCATCCACGCAACTTTCTAGTGAGCAAGCGCCAAACTCGAAGCATGCTTAGTAGATTCCAAATATGGGCAAATATGGCTGCTCCATGGCTGCACTGTCTGAATTTTGGATAAATAGTCGTTAGTAACAATTTGATATTATGTTTAGGCAAGGTTAGGTCAGGTCAGGTATGGTTGGCTAGTTATTCACGCATTTTCAACTCTGTTTGCATGCAGCTGTTTGTGTAGCTAGGTTAGGTTTGTGTGTCAATTGCGAGGAAAAAACAAATTCTCGCATTTTCAACTCAGTTTGCCTTCTTGTTTCGTCATCTAAACACCCCGCCCCCCAATAAATGACCCGCTTGTTGTACACTATTTTCATTTGAGTTTGGCGCATGCTCACTAGAAAGTTGCATGCGTGTAGCTAGCCGCTTGTCATATTTTGACGTATTTTATTCCTATCAACTCCCCCTTAAAAAATCAGGTAGTACTTCGCTGGAACAGTAGTTCAACCTTCCTTGCTGCGGTGACTCGCTCGATGACTTGCTGCCGACCACTCTTAATTACGGAATTCTCCGTGATCTTGCAACTCTTTGGCTTTCCTGCCTCTTCCAATACCATTTCACTGTCATGGTATTTTATATTTCATTATTCTAAAATCAATCAATTGATTCTCCTCCGTATAGAGAAAATGGGGATTTTTTCTGTGCGGTTTTCAGCGTTACTATGTGAATGAAATATCTTCTTGGAGTTTCATTCTTCGGAAGTTGTTTGTTTTGTCGGGATCTAAAATGTTGTTGATAGTTTTCTGGTTCAAAGAATTTCAGAAGAATTGGACAAAAATTGTACGAGAGGAAAGTCAATCCCTCGAAAACTTTAAATTCCAAATATTTTTGAAATGGAGCAGGATCCACTTCAGTATGAAGGGAAAATGTCTATCTAATTTTTCGACGATTTCTATATGTCTTCCGTTATGATAATTTTGTTTAGAAAGTGACTAGTAGTCATCTGACAAAGCGGGAGACAATTCGATTGAGGCGCACTACACAAAACCTATTTTTGAAAATTTTGGGCCCTAACCACCGAGGAGGCTTTGAAAATAAAAATGCTGACGCCAGCAAAGAAATCTACGCGACCAACAAGGAACGCAATGATATGATGATACCACATAAATAAGAGAGACGCACTACTGTGCGCCTATCCTGTTACCCCACCCGACGAATTAACAGCTCACGGTCGATATCCCTTCCTCGAGCGAGTAGAGGAGAAATTATAATGAATCATAATGAATAAAATTCATTTTGTTTTTTAAAAGAAAACTGTTCTCTTTACGAAAAAAGTCAAGGAACCATTTTTATGAGTAGAGAGAGGATAATAATAAATATAATATTCATTTGAAAAAAACACAGTGGCGTATCATTACCATCTTTGTTTAATATCAACACCCTATATCGTCAACTATTGACGATACCTCAACACTCTACTACTTTCTTTGAGCGCTCCTTTTCGTGCCAGGCTGCAATCATGTACAACTCAATTAGCGATGATACCAAACAATTGTCACTATCTTCATTTAAGAGAAAACTTAGGGACACCTTGACCCGTAGACAGTGATCGCATCTCTTTTCAGCTTATTTAATTTATTTTCATTTTCATTTCGAATTTTCGCATATTTTTGTATTTAATTATTTTGTAAGTATTATGATATACTTTTATAATTGCACTATTATTTAAGTTAAATTTTATTATCTCGAATGTTACATTTCCATATGTGCTTGTACTTGGTTGAGTGGAAGAATAGCTCTGCTAAACTCCGCCAAGTAAAATAAAGACCATTTATTATTATTATTATTATTATTATTATATCTCAGAAATAAAGCGGTTGCGGACACATGTCTATAGGAAAAAAGACTTATTTTGACCCCAGGAATAAGCTTTCAAAATATTTGTATTGAATTCAGATATTAATATTTTCTGATGGCCATCATTGACATCAGTCTTCGCTAAAAAACAAATATTTTCTGTCAGATATTTCTTGATTAAAACACATTCAGCATAGAAATGTTCGATCAATGCAGACTTCTTTTGATCGCCTTGCCGTGACGATGATATCGATAATAAAAATAATAACTTTGTCACAAAAAGAACTGTAACAATCACATTATCACCAGATAGATGATTTAGAAAGTACTTAACCGCAACGATGACTTGAGCATACCATACATTATGAGTTCCAACACACCAAACAAAGCAAAAACCGGCAAAAAAGTGATTGGTCGCGCGTTCCATCGAATTTGGTAAGAAATTAATCCGCGCCTAGTCGACTATATCGATGTTCTCTTGTTCTTGTTCGGAAGCTAGACTGTATTTCGTTTTACGACTTCCTTTTTTTCAGAAGGCGCGCGATCATCGGGTTTTTTGTTTTCTCTTCTCGGTCCCGGTCGAGCATGAATCAGAGTGTGCCCGGCGATGCATAACTGTTTATCGGAGGTCGAGTCCACCGCATCCTAGATTTCTCTGTAGGAACTGTCTATTGTCTCAGATTGAATGGAATGGAAATATATTTTCGAGGATTTGGCTGGCTCGAAGTGAAATAGGAGAAATTATAAGAGGTGTTTGGTTCGTGTCGAATCTGTTTAGATTGAAAAAATATATATATTTTATTAACAGATTTCGATGAAATTACAGTCAGTGATATTTCGAGACTCCCTAATGGAGTGGTGTAGTCAATGTTCTGATAAAAGTTTTGAAATTGAATTGCCGGGTTGATTAAATGGCATATTCTCAAATTCCATTCCCTTATACTTTTTTATTGATTGACGCATTTCAACATAATTTACTTACTGACCATTTGAAAATATCGCAAATCCAGTGGTGTAGTTAGAATTTTTCTAATAAAAATTTTTCACCTTGAAAAATCAGATTATTTGGCCCTGGAAATGAAGATTTATTCATGAAATTTGGTGTCCTAGTGGACTTTTTTAATGTCACCTAAAAAAAAACATTCCAATCGATTGGATTTTTAATTATCAACCTTGCACAATGGAGAGGTGTGGCACCATCTCTTGGTATCGTCAGAAAGAATTAGTAAGGTTTGCTTTAAACTATCATAATTTCTAGATAACTATATCATATGCACCGCGTAAGCATCATATCTCTTCTGGATTAGAGAACCTATATCGTTGTTCGATATTTGAAATTTGGTGAAATTTTTACCCAAGTTTATTTGAAAATGTGTGCGAACCGATTTGGTCAAGAAAATATTGAAAAATTAACCTAATGTTAATGAAATACTAATGAATTAAATTGTTCTTCCTTTGATTTGTCCAATAAATAATCTCTCCAAATACTATTCGATCTTCAAATTTAATGAGATAAATTGTCATTTTCAAAACACTCAAACTTTTTTATTTTTGGACAAAAGCACTCAAACAGGCCGAATTAGATGAAATCACTCTTCCTACGGACTCGTGATTTTATCAATCGGTTTGTTTTCATACTTTTGCCAAATAAAAAAGTTTTCGTGGAAAATAAAAATGTATCGATAAAATTTGAAGGACTCGTGGCATTACCTTTGACTATCCCAACTCTGCTTCATTTGTTTTCTGAAAAACCACAATTACACATTGTCGTGTCACGAACGGCCTCTTCCATGAGCTCTGGCATTAATTTTAATGATTTCATTTTTCCTTCTTTTTTTCGGTAGTTTCATTCTATGGTCATTAGCTTTAAACATCCATGTTTCCTGCGTTACGCGTCACTCGAAATTTTATCGCGGTAATGATGATTATTCCACATTATTCCACGTTGGTCCACGTACAGATGGACCGTCTACTCAATTTTATCTCTCGAGTCGTTACTTGATTATAAGTTGTCAGCGAAAGATGCTATCTATCGTCTCATTCCGTTATTTTGTTTTTGTTTGATGTGGGTTGTCTCTACTGCTACCGACATACTGGGTGTTTTAAATGGTTACGTGGTTTATAACCAACATAGCAAGCTAATAAAGAGAATATATATTTTGGTTTAAAAAATTTGTAGTGGAGACCTATAACACCAACAAGCGAACTGTTAGGCCAGCAAACAATAACATCATCTTGTAGGAAATTTTCTTAGCTTTCTTTCTATATACCTATGTATTTAACGAATGTGTCTCGTTATGGTGGCAAAATGCGAAAAATGTTAAAGGTGCGTTAGGATCCGGTATCCTAGCACGTAAAACCGCCAACGAAAAATACTTCCGAAAATTCTAGAATTTTTTCAATATTTTTCCCGTATTCTACGTCATCAATTCAACACAACACAGTATTCGGAAAATGAAAAATAATAAATTTAAAAATCGGTCCAACTCAAAGTGCACACGTTCGTAAAAACGCCTACCAAATCTATGTTTGACAAGCAATCGATTTCAAATTCGGTCAGCGTATAGAAAAAAAATTGATTTTAACGAATATAATATAGAAAAAAATTTGAAAAATGTGTGCCGGGAAAACGGCACTGCAACCTTTAGATATCATTTTCAACCGACGACCGGATCGAGATAGAGCAATTCTGCGAACGCCAATCGATTCAGCATGCCAAAATTAGTATATGCTGTGATTTTCAAGTTGATCGGCACAAAATGAATTTTCAGCCGAAAAAATATGAAAGGGACCTTATTAAACATGGCCAAAAATCCAAAGTCATCAGATTCACTCGAAATTACCACCGATATACTCAAAATTTTATGCTGATTCCGAAAATGTATGATTTGAATATGTTCGGATACACGGTGTACCATAAAACAAAGACAAATGTGCAACAAAAATTTTATCGGACGAATCCGGCATCCTAGCACACAAAATCACCTATAACACCTACAAGCGAAGTGTTAGGCCAGCAAACAATAACATCCTCTTGTAGGCAATTTTCTTAGCTTCCGTTATATTTACCTATGTATCCAACGAATGTGTCTCGCTATGGTTGCAAAATGCGAAAAATGTAAAAGGTGCGCCAGGATCCGACATCCTAGCACATAAAACTGCCAACAAATAATACTTCCGAAAGTTCTAGAATTTTTTCAATATTTTTTCCGTATTCTACGCCAGCAATTCAACATGACACGGTATTCGAAAAACGAAAAATAATAAATTTAAAAATCGGTCCAACTCAAATTGCAAACGTTCGTAAAAACGCTTATCAAATCTATGTTTGACTAGGTGTTACAGCTATCTTAGGCAAAACATCATAATATTGATGATTTTAATACTTTGTTTTTGATTGTAATCAATGTTCGTATTTATAATGGAGAAAACTGGAATAGCAATATATTAAATTTCTTAGATATGAGAAATCTGTCAAGTTTGGTTTTTCCATGCCCTAAAGTTCACATTTGGTGTAATTTTTTTTAACTTTTTTTTCTGATTAGTGCAGAAACCGCATAGATGATTCCTGAAATTTTTCAGATTTTTCCTTTGAAATCTGACCGATGAAAATAATATGTTATATTGCAGGTACTTTCCAGTTACATAGTTGGTTCCCGGTAATATTCCTGAAACATAATCTGTAAGGTTATTGGAAGGTACATTCTGTATAGCAACCTTTTAATAACATATTACTTTCATCAGTCAAATGTGAATTTTAGGGCATGCGTGGTAAAACCAAACTTGACAGATTTCCCATACCTATATAAGAAATTAAATATATTACGATTCCAATTTGTGATGAAAAAAAAATTAAGTAACCACATTAATCATCGTTATTTTCCCGAAACTTTCATTCCTTTATGTTTTTCGCTAGTTTTCCAAATAAGCCGAGAAATTCACATTGAAGGATTAATGAGTAAGACGTCATATTGCTTTCCATGCGGTGTTGCCGATTTTCTCACCACGGCTCGGGAAATCGAGTCGGCTGTGCTTCTACGGTACACGGAATCGCACCGCTGCCGCTGGGATGATGGTGAAGCGCGCGTTGCATTCATAAATAATCCTGTTCCAACGAAATGCAAATGGGCACTTGCACTTGCATTAAGATGCTTCATATAAAAAACAACATACTTAATTGATAACTGTTATACTACAAGAAATATGTATATGCATAAATGATAATAGGTAAACCTAAACTTTCATCAAAAAATAATTTGTAGTGGCCTTCAAAACTATCAAAAAATATTGATAATCACCAAGCTTTCAGTAATTTCGAAAATTTCATCATATAGTTCACGATATTCATAATTCACCAGCAATATATTCAAGTAAAGACGCAATCATACATTTTCACACTTTGAAGTCCGAACTAAAATTGATGTACAGTTGTGTGCATAAAAAAGTCGTACAAGGCATTGCACTAACTTATTGAGCTAAAAAAAAATTTGAAAGCTCGTTACTGACAAAATTAGTTTGAATTTTGACTCTACTTGTCAAAATCGATAATTTAATTAAGATTGACAAGTCTGGCTCACAATAGCCTTCAATTGCTGTCCGATTTTTTTATGCACACAACCGTACAATGCAAACTGCAACCACAGTTACTCGCGCGTAAGACAAGCGCGGGAAGCGATACTATTGGCCGTTGGTGATGAGTTTGCGCATGCTCGTGATCTTCCTAATCAAACTGTAGGCTTATTATAAAACGGTGACTGATAGTTACTCTCACTCTGTTTATGACTATCAATGAAACTCCAATTATATATCTTTAAGTATGACAGGGAGCAAGTTATTTGTACCTAGTGCGGCCGTTGATTGAAGTATGGATAGTTTGTTAATGATAAATACTTCATTGTCAGGGTTCTTTTTTTATTTGTAGTAAATACTTCACCTTCGAGCTCGTAAGTAAAAAATGTATTGTTATTATTAAAACAGTGTCAAGTGCACTAGTTCATTTAGACCTTTTTTTCTCGGACTATCTGCACTTCGACTGATAGCGAGCCCCGCCGAACAACAATAATAATAAAACCTTCCGTGAAAAATTCTTTAAATTACAGTTAAAACCATATCAAAATTTGTAGCATGTGAAAACAACATTTTTTTTTTGGCAGCTTACGTGTTTCTTTAATTCATGCAAATAATTCGCCGTTTTCTTCGGCGATTCACAAATTTCATGGTACTTTATATCCAAATTTCATGGCAGAAATGATGTATCTACCACTTAAACAAATTATTCAATTTCCTGCGCGTAAAAAACCGTAGACACTGCCATCAAATGAATCGGTAAGTCATAGCAGACTGATTAATGGTCTGAAATCTAATTCCATTGAACGGCGATAGATAAAAAAGAAATAATATGTTAGGTATTTGTCGCGTTTTTATGTTATTAACATTTTTAATTATTCAACTTGAATCGTTTTGAGTATAAAAAAAGGTGAACACATGACATTCTTCATGAGCCTCAGTCAATAATTTAAATTTAATTGAGTCAGCAATTTACATCAACGTAGACAGTCTCAATCAAGATTATGCTTTCTGTTAGACATACGAAGGAAGTTATTAATAACTATTTTCTGTATGATTTATAACGCTTTTTCATTACTGCAGGTTCTTCTCTGTGACTGGTTCTATTTTTTCAATGAAAAACTGATTACGTTAGATTCACTGAACAGTAATGAAGATTTTCTCGTGTCTCGTTCGTGTATCCTGGAGTGCTATTCAACTGTTTCAGTTGCTCTTTCATATATGGCTGACCACCTGAGTTATCTAGTTATCCTTCAGGGAGATCGTTCAATTTATAGTTGGACGGAATTTCTCTGATAGTTCGTTTATTGACGCGGGTGTTCCTCAGGGTTACGTTCTGGCTCCCACGGTGTTTCTGGTACACATAATATCAGTGACCTGTTGGGACCATCAATAAAAACCTTGTGTATTGGGTTTGTTCACGCATACCAGCAGCCATAACAACAGGCTCAAAGTGACATATTGAAAAAATAAATGGGTGTCTCGAAAAACACGTTTGATCCACAGGTATCCAATAACTTTTAGACATCGATTAACTGAATACGTCGAAATAAATTCTCCTTAAATACCAGGCACTGTCATCCATTCAAATTTTACAGGTGTGTTTCTACATATAATTTTCGTTAAGTTAGTGGTAGTCCACCCTGTAATCCATTTCTCATTAGTGAAGTTTTTTCTAAGATAGAACATTGTTCAATCTTAATAAATTGGAAGTTGTTGAAATCTCAATAATCAGTAATTGATAGTACAGTAACCACAGACAAATGTAAGCCATAAGTGAAGAATGAATCGTAGCACTTTGAAATTCGGCACATTACTTCTTGTATTGTTGTTTACCAAAAAATCAGGGGTAGAACTATTTAAAAAAATTATATTTTTTTTTGCTGTTGTTTCGAAATGTATAAGATTTATCAAGAAACAATTTCAACAAGGTGAAAGATAATTCTCCACAAGAAATAAACTTAGTAATTTCTCACAAAATGCGCTCGTTTTCTCAGAAAACCTGATTGAATTCCGATATCAAAGGAGGGTATGCTCATCTGGGCCAACTGCACACTTTCAGGTCTATATAAAAAAAAAACATTTTCCTAAAATTTCAACTTCCAAACCATTCCGGAACATCTTCAAATACATTTTTTTTAAAGTAGAGTTTTTAAGGCAAAATAGGATAAAATAGACATTTTGGCAACAAATCGTATGTGTTTTGACAATTGTTGAAATAATTCAAGAGCAATGTTGCCACTTTGCATTATTTGAAAATATTTGATGAGAACATATCATAGAAAATAACTTATCCTACATTGAAAAACATTAAAATGTAGTACTACATTACTCATTTGAGAGAATTTATATGTTTTTTCCTGAATATCCCAAATTTCCCTATTAAAAGCATACCCTCCTTTCATGCTCGCTTTAACCCGCCACTGCCATTTCCGACAGGGCCGAAAATTGGATTTGTCATAACTTGTTGAAAATTATTAATTAAGGAAATAAAAGTGAATATCGTTCCTGAAGACTTCTACTTCCCCATGCAAATATAATGTTTGTTGATCTGAGTACCTATAATGTGTTTTATCCCATTTCACATAACCCTTCTACGGATATTTACGGAGGATCCGAAAGTCATGGATATTTTAGTTGATATGAAATAATTATATTGAAGCAGGAATCAGTACCCTCTTAGGACCATATGCAACGATTTGAGACTAGTGAGACAAGTCTCACTTATACATGCCAAAGAAAAAACTGGGTTTTACTCCTGCCTCAGTTCCAAACTCACCCATAATCTCGGCAGTTTCTTCAGTAAATGTTGAAAATAATCGCTCATACACATCCTACATAAAAAATGTAGTATCTGATTTCAAGCTTGAGGTTTCCGCTACACAACAGTGTTATTGAACATATACGCAGGATATGAATAAGCGATTTATTTCAACGTTTACTGAAGAGAATGCCGATTTTATGGGTAAGTGGAAAATGAGGCAGGAGTAAAACAAAGTTTTTTTTTGGCATGTATAAGTGGAACCTGTCACACTATTTCAAAATTGTTGCATATAGTTCAAAGAGGGTATGGGTTGCTGCTTTAGTATAATAATTCCATATTTATATTACATTATTCGTGATTTTCGGATCATCCGCAAACATCTCCGTGAAGTGCGACAAAACACATTTTAGGTACTCAAATACTAGCACATTATATTTGCATGAGAAGGTAGGAGTCTTCTGAAACGATATGAACTTTTCCTTTTCCTTCTCCGAGCATTTTTAGCAGAGTTATGACAAATCAAGTATTTGGCTCCGCCAGAACTTCCAGCGGCGTTCAATGAAGTTTTCTGAGAAAACGAGCGCATTTCATAAAAAATTACTAGGAATAATTTTTGTGGAGAATTATATTATCTTTCGCCTTGTTGAGTTGTTTTTTCGATAAATCATATACTTTCCAAGATTACAGCAAAAATTTATTTATTTATTTTGAAACGAAATAAAAATATATGTTCCACCCCTGGAATTTCGGTAAACAATTTTTTTTTTCGTGTTTATCATGGTTCCAACAACTAGCATATACCAAGTATGGTGGTGCTACAATCGATCCTCGTCTCAAAACCCAACCGTACTGGGTTATGACTACAAGACATCTTCAGTATATTTGTGATGAGTTCAACAGCATCGTTTCTACGATGAGATACGCATGTTTTCCTTAAAAAACAAATGGAAATGAATGTGGTCGTCGTCACCGCTGTGACATTAACACTAAACAATTAACCACAATGGGTTCATTACGACTCGGTATAAATTGTCCTGCGCTCGTATTATCTTCACGGCCAATTATTAGCGGGACAAGAAAAACCAGTTATTAATATTATTAATAACTATACGTACGTGAACTTGAACAAGGTTCAATAATTTTATAATTAGGTATTCTGTTGCGTAAACGAAATCGTACGTTGTATGTATGTGGAGTTCCGTACTGGCCTGAGGCCATTGCGAACTAGTGCAATTTACGAATGAACAATGATAATTGTAGCGATTGGACTCGGACGGTTAATTGATTTTAATTGAAGGGTATCGTAGGGTGTGGTGCGTGTTATGTCATTGTTGAAATGGTACCCCGTGTCCAGAAAGAAGCATTGCGTTTGAAGAAGGATACATTCTGGAATACAATTTATTTGTCTGATATAGAAATGATTCATTTAACGACCGCATTGCATAGATTATTCGACCTTTTCGTGTGAGTCGTCAATTTATGACTAAAGAAATCACACACTCTGTCTATCAACCTCTATGAACAGGCCTAAATTTAACTTATCTTGACTAGAGCAGTGCTGTACCATGTGTTGAGGTATTGCTTTTGGGAGTTCAATTACCTTTTTTGTGTTTTTCTCATGAAATACTCGACTTTTTTGTCCGTCGATTTTTCTTGTTCAAATTTTAAGTATATACTATTTCGGCCATTCTGAATCGATTGGCGTTCGCAGAATTCATCTATCTCTAACCGTTCTCAAGTTGGTCAGCTCTAAATCAGTTTTCAAATTGTTTTTTTGGCGCCAAAAATATTTCCGATGAGTTTTCGAAATTTTCGTTCAAAGATTCGGAATTAGCACGTTAAAATACGTTCTAGGACAAAAATTTTAAATTCGAAAAATGAAAAATAAAAAAGTTCAAAAAATTATCATCATGATATACTCGACTTTTTTGTCCGTCGATTTTTCTCGTTCAAATTTTAAGTATATACTATTTCGGCCATTCTGAATCGATTGGCGTTCGCAGAATTCATCTATCTCTAACCGTTCTCAAGTTGGTCAGCTCTAAATCAGTTTTCAAATTGTTTTTTTGGCGCCAAAAATATTTCCGATGAGTTTTCGAAATTTTCGTTCAAAGATTCGGAATTAGCACGTTAAAATACGTTCGAGGACAAAAATTTTAAATTCGAAAAATGAAAAATAAAAAAGTTCAAAAAATTATCATCATGATATACTCGACTTTTTTGTCCGTCGATTTTTCTCGTTCAAATTTTAAGTATATACTAATTCGGCCATTCTGAATCGATTGGCGTTCGCAGAATTCATCTATCTCTAACCGTTCTCAAGTTAGTCAGCTCTAAATCAGTTTTCAAATTGTTTTTTTGGCGCCAAAAATATTTCCGATGAGTTTTCGAAATTTTCGTTCAAAGATTCGGAATTAGCACGTTAAAATACGTTCGAGGACAAAAATTTGAAATTCGAAAAATGAAAAATAAAAAAGTTCAAAAAATTATCTATCATGATATACTCGACCTTTTTGTCCGTCGATTTTTCTCGTTCAAATTTTAAGTATATACTATTTCGGCCATTCTGAATCGATTGGCGTTCGCAGAATTCATCTATTTCTAACCGTTCTCAAGTTAGTCAGCTCTAAATCAGTTTTAAAATTGTTTTTTTGGCGCCAAAAATATTTCCGATGAGTTTTCGAAATTTTCGTTCAAAGATTCGGAATTAGCACATTAAAATACGTTCGAGGACAAAAATTTGAAATTCGAAAAATGAAAAATAAAAAAGTTCAAAAAATTATCTATCATGATATACTCGACCTTTTTGTCCGTCGATTTTTCTCGTTCAAATTTCAAGTATATACTAATTCGGCCATTCTGAATCGATTGGCGTTCGCAGAATTCATCTATCTCTAACCGTTCTCAAGTTAGTCAGCTCTAAATCAGTTTTCAAATTGTTTTTTTGGCGCCAAAAATATTTCCGATGAGTTTTCGAAATTTTCGTTCAAAGATTCGGAATTAGCACGTTAAAATACGTTCGAGGACAAAAATTTGAAATTCGAAAAATGAAAAATAAAAAAGTTCAAAAAATTATCTATCATGATATACTCGACCTTTTTGTCCGTCGATTTTTCTCGTTCAAATTTTAAGTATATACTATTTCGGCCATTCTGAATCGATTGGCGTTCGCAGAATTCATCTATCTCTAACCGTTCTCAAGTTAGTCAGCTCTAAATCAGTTTTCAAATTGTTTTTTTGGCGCCAAAAATATTTCCGATGAGTTTTCGAAATTTTCGTTCAAAGATTCGGAATTAGCACGTTAAAATACGTTCGAGGACAAAAATTTGAAATTCGAAAAATGAAAAATAAAAAAGTTCAAAAAATTATCTATCATGATATACTCGACCTTTTTGTCCGTCGATTTTTCTCGTTCAAATTTTAAGTATATACTATTTCGGCCATTCTGAATCGATTGGCGTTCGCAGAATTCATCTATCTCTAACCGTTCTCAAGTTGGTCAGCTCTAAATCAGTTTTCAAATTGTTTTTTTGGCGCCAAAAATATTTCCGATGAGTTTTCGAAATTTTCGTTCAAAGATTCGGAATTAGCACGTTAAAATACGTTCGAGGACAAAAATTTTAAATTCGAAAAATGAAAAATAAAAAAGTTCAAAAAATTATCTATCATGATATACTCGACCTTTTTGTCCGTCGATTTTTCTCGTTCAAATTTTAAGTATATACTAATTCGGCCATTCTGAATCGATTGGCGTTCGCAGAATTCATCTATCTCTAACCGTTCTCAAGTTAGTCAGCTCTAAATCAGTTTTCAAATTGTTTTTTTGGCGCCAAAAATATTTCCGATGAGTTTTCGAAATTTTCGTTCAAAGATTCGGAATTAGCACGTTAAAATACGTTCGAGGACAAAAATTTGAAATTCGAAAAATGAAAAATAAAAAAGTTCAAAAAATTATCATCATGATATACTCGACTTTTTTGTCCGTCGATTTTTCTCGTTCAAATTTTAAGTATATACTAATTCGGCCATTCTGAATCGATTGGCGTTCGCAGAATTCATCTATCTCTAACCGTTCTCAAGTTAGTCAGCTCTAAATCAGTTTTCAAATTGTTTTTTTGGCGCCAAAAATATTTCCGATGAGTTTTCGAAATTTTCGTTCAAAGATTCGGAATTAGCACGTTAAAATACGTTCGAGGACAAAAATTTGAAATTCGAAAAATGAAAAATAAAAAAGTTCAAAAAATTATCTATCATGATATACTCGACCTTTTTGTCCGTCGATTTTTCTCGTTCAAATTTTAAGTAGGTATATACTATTTCGGCCATTCTGAATCGATTGGCGTTCGCAGAATTCATCTATCTCTAACCGTTCTCAAGTTGGTCAGCTCTAAATCAGTTTTCAAATTAATTTTTTGGCGCCAAAAATATTTCCGATGAGTTTTCGAAATTTTCGTTCAAAGATTCGGAATTAGCACGTTAAAATACGTTCGAGGACAAAAATTTTAAATTCGAAAAATGAAAAATAAAAAAGTTCAAAAAATTATCATCATGATATACTCGACTTTTTTGTCCGTCGATTTTTCTCGTTCAAATTTTAAGTATATACTAATTCGGCCATTCTGAATCGATTGGCGTTCGCAGAATTCATCTATCTCTAACCGTTCTCAAGTTAGTCAGCTCTAAATCAGTTTTCAAATTGTTTTTTTGGCGCCAAAAATATTTCCGATGAGTTTTCGAAATTTTCGTTCAAAGATTCGGAATTAGCACGTTAAAATACGTTCGAGGACAAAAATTTGAAATTCGAAAAATGAAAAATAAAAAAGTTCAAAAAATTATCTATCATGATATACTCGACCTTTTTGTCCGTCGATTTTTCTCGTTCAAATTTTAAGTATATACTATTTCGGCCATTCTGAATCGATTGGCGTTCGCAGAATTCATCTATCTCTAACCGTTCTCAAGTTAGTCAGCTCTAAATCAGTTTTCAAATTGTTTTTTTGGCGCCAAAAATATTTCCGATGAGTTTTCGAAATTTTCGTTCAAAGATTCGGAATTAGCACGTTAAAATACGTTCTAGGACAAAAATTTTAAATTCGAAAAATGAAAAATAAAAAAGTTCAAAAAATTATCATCATGATATACTCGACTTTTTTGTCCGTCGATTTTTCTCGTTCAAATTTTAAGTATATACTATTTCGGCCATTCTGAATCGATTGGCGTTCGCAGAATTCATCTATCTCTAACCGTTCTCAAGTTGGTCAGCTCTAAATCAGTTTTCAAATTGTTTTTTTGGCGCCAAAAATATTTCCGATGAGTTTTCGAAATTTTCGTTCAAAGATTCGGAATTAGCACGTTAAAATACGTTCGAGGACAAAAATTTTAAATTCGAAAAATGAAAAATAAAAAAGTTCAAAAAATTATCATCATGATATACTCGACTTTTTTGTCCGTCGATTTTTCTCGTTCAAATTTTAAGTATATACTAATTCGGCCATTCTGAATCGATTGGCGTTCGCAGAATTCATCTATCTCTAACCGTTCTCAAGTTAGTCAGCTCTAAATCAGTTTTCAAATTGTTTTTTTGGCGCCAAAAATATTTCCAATAAGTTTTCGACATTTTCGTTCAAAGATTCGGAATTAGCACGTTGAAATACGTCCGAGGATAAACATTTGAAATTCGAAAAATAAAAAATAAAAAAGTTCAAAAAATTATCTATCATGATGTACTTGACTTTTTTGTCCGTTTTAAGAAACTTCGTTGCAACCACTTTAGCACTAGTTTCCAAGTGTCGGGAAGAAATTAGAGAGGATTTTTGTGTTTTCAAGTATCTCGTTGAATGATATCAAGAAGAACGAGCATAATATATTGAATGTGAATTTTTTTGGCAGAGGTAGAGAAGAGGTCTCTACTATAATATAACTACATGTTTTCCGAGATATTAGTTATTAGTAACCTTTCCTGAGCACCAACGCATTCACTCATATTGGTATTTTGTTCACTTATTATAAAAGCTGTCAGTCGTATTAATCCACTGAAGCTGTCATTCTACATTTGATAAAACGAGAGAAACGTTGAAAAAAAAAACCGTTTCGAGGGTTTCACCAATACTACTTTTTGAAAAAAATAATATGGTGATTGCTCAATAGGGGGCGCGGGGGAACCCATCGACTCAAAATTTTTAAATGGCATGGGGGATCAAGTGGCACATCGTTGAAAAGAGAATTCAATTCTCTTTACAACCATCTAAATATTTTTGAATTTTGTCTATAATTTTTTTCACAATTTCGATTTTTATGCCTTTCGAAATTTTTAAATTATCCCCAGCGCCATCTGTCGAGTAATCACAATGTTTCTTCTCTCAAAAAGTAGTATCGGTAATGCCCTTCAAAAAATTTTTGGTTTCATTGTTCCACATCAAACCGTCCAAATTTATCGAGGTATGAGTAGTATTCAGATCCGCATTTATTTTTGATATTTCGAATTTAAATTGCAAAAATAATATCAACGAAATTAAAAAAAAGTAGATGGTTGTAAAGAGAATTGAATTCTCTTTTCAACAATGTGCCACTTGACCCCCATGCCATTTAAAAATTTTGAGTCGATGGGTTCCCCCGCGCCCCCCATTGAGCAATCACCATATTTTTTTTTTCAAAAAGTAGTATTGGTGAAACCCTCGAAACGGTTTTTTTTCACGTTTCTACGTCGAACCGTTCAAAAGTTAACAGGAGGGGGGGGGACTATTAAAAGCCGCACTGTATAGAGTCTGTTTGCTTTACCTCCGTTGCTGAAACGAATAATCTGCATTTCACGTTTCTTTCGAGATATGGGTAGACCCATAGTAGCTTCTTCTAACCCTTCTTCTGAAATAATTATACAAAACCACAGCTTTCTCATCACTTCAGTCACTGTACGGTAAATTCCCTCACATTATATGACACTCGAGACTGGGAGAAATCTAATGGTGAGTTACTATGCCATAAATAAAGAGTAGCTTCATGTGCGAAACCCGTTTATACAGTGACCGCCAAAAAGTATGTACCATATGGGAAAAAACTTTATTATTAGAGTATTGGAAAAAATATTCTTGGGAAAAGTTTGTGCATGTCCGATAACCTAAAACTCGATTTTGACACATGTCACGTGATCGCTGGTATGGCGGCAAATTGAAAAAAATTACTATGAAAAGGCAAAAAGTGGGGTAAAATGGCAAGATATCAAAATAAGTTATTTCAAAAAGTTGCTTAGAAATGAATTTTATACACATATGCAAAGTTTGAAAACATAATGAGAGAAAATTGAAAATAGCTATTTTTTTTTAATATTTTCCTAACTGTATGAAAATATCAAATTATTATCTTATAAATAGCTTGACCATACTGAAACATTTGTGTTTCAATGAGAATGACAAAATTTTCTTATTTTCTCCATCAGTAAGCACTAAATTAAAAAAATTGGATTTTGTCAAAACCTTGGGTGTTACATTGGTTCTTATCTAACAGTTATCAGAATTCCACGACCATTGTGATGACATGACACTCCAGAAACATGGTGTTTTCCAGATTATAATCAAGTTTCGATGATGATCGTGCCAGAGCGTTTCACTTCTAGCCTCTTTAATTTGTGAAACGTTCGTGTACGATTATCAACAAAAATTGATTATAATCAGAAAAACACGATATTTTTTGATTTCTCCATCATCGCAATAATCGTGGAATTCTGATATAACTGTTAGATACGAACCAATGTAACATCAAGGGTTCTGACAAAATTCAATTTTTTTAATTTAGTGCTCTCTGGTGTGGAGAAAATGAGAAAGTTTTGTTATTATCATTGAAATATAAATATTTCGGTATGGTCAAGCTATTCATAAGAAAATAATTTGATATTTTTATAAAGCTAGGAAAATATTTAAAAAAAATTGCTATTTTCAATTTTCTCACATTATTTTGTCAATCTTTGTATATGTGTATAAAATTGAATTCTAAGCAACTTTTTCAAATTACTTTTTTCTATCTTGCCATTTTACTTGAATTTTTACCTATTCATAGTAATTTTTTTCAATTTGCCGCCATACCAGCGATCATGTGACATGTGTCAAAATCGATTTTTAGGTTATCGGACATGCACAAACTTTTCCCAAGAATCTTTTTTCCAATACTCTAATAATAAACTTTTTTCCCATATGGTACATACTTTTTGGCGGGCACTGTACTAGTTCATCTTTCCGTCACAAACCAGTAACTGTTTTAATGAGTAGCTCCGTGTGCGGGGGCGCTAAGGTCCTTCGCAACTTTCTTATATGGTGGACCTAAGGCAATTTTCCCTAGCTTATACCTATGCGGACATTGCCACTCCCCCTCCTAATATCTAGTAAAGTGGGTGAATCTTAAAAAAAACTATGTTCTTAATTATTTTTGTTTCAAATATAACCATTCATTATCTTTTCTTCTCCTCCCACACCACTGACTCGAAGAACTGTTGAAGGCCGGAACGAAGTCCAACTTATCGAAATGTAAATGGCATCTCATTTGTTTCGTTCGATTAGTTGGGATATTAATCGCCTCATGTATTTCTGTAATTTGGTTTTGATGCAAAATTTTCAACATCTGCGCATAACTTAAATATTAAATGAACGCGAGGCAAATGAAACGCGTTTTCATATCTGTTATATGAAGCGAAACGTTTTTTTTTTTTAGTTGAATGTGCTGTGACATTTATGTAGATATACTGGGTAACGAAAGTTCTGTAAACTATTGATTGAAAGTTTGATTTTGTGGAGGAAATCCAGTTCTTGACATAATTTTTTGTGTTTATGACCTTCCACAATCTGAAAATATAATATAATAATTCTGAAAATTAGGTGGGTGGGTATAAATGAATGTTTATCTTAGTGTCTCACTTTTTTAAATATATCTCACTACATGACTACACCACTGGATTTCAAATGGTTCGTATGTAAATTACGTTGAAATGCATCAATCAATAAAAAATGTATATAGGGGAATGAAATTTGAGAAATATCCCATTTAATCAACCCACCACTTCAATTTCAAAATTTTGACTGCACCACTGGATTCAGGGAGTCTCGAAATATAACAGACCATAATCTCATCGAATTTTGTTAATGAATGAAAAAAATTAAAAGTTATTAGATAAAATGATAATTTCCTGAAATTACATTAACATATTTTTCAAATTTCTTTCCCCTATACATTTTTTTATTGATTGACGCATTTCAACGTAATTCACATATAAACCATTTGAAAATGTCGCGAATCCAGAGGTGTAGTAATTTTTTTTTTGAAAAATTTTTTTGAATAGATTTTTGACCTTGAAAAATAACATTAGTTGGCCCTGAAAAAAGAGATTTATTCATGAAATTTGGTATCCTAGTAGACTTTTTGAATCTACCTAAGGAAAAAAGAATCATTCCAATCGGTTGAAAAATGTAAGTTTTATATGGGTGCTTCCATCTTAAATGGGTCACACATTATAAAATTTTTGTCAAAATGCATGAATACAAGAATGCGGCTCCGAGATGGCGAATTAGTATTGTGATTATGGTCCGATTCGATTCAAAATTTGTATGTGAAAGTTCAAGTGATCAGAAATTATGGATTTTTTGTCAAAAATATTGAACGCAAAATGACGGCTACAAAATGGAGGACTAGTTTTGTGATTGTGGTCCAATTCGATTCAAAATTGGTAATGGGAGTTTTCGTTGTCGGAATTTTTTTACAAAATTCCTAAATTCAAGACGTCGGGTCCAAGATACCGAAAATTCCTGTAATTATGGTTCAATTCCATTTAAATTTTGTGTATATCGGTTTTTGGGGTCGGAGAATATTTTATTGTCGTAGTTCACAAATCATAAAATTTAAAGGAAATATTTGATTCGGATGCGCTAAAAATTAGAAAATAATTTCTTTAGATGTGTAATCTAAGTAATTCTGTGATAGTTCGAATTTGGAACTCACAGAATAGCCATGCAATATTACACATCCAAAGATATTATTTTTTACTTTGTACCGCATTCAAATTAAAGCTTGTCTAAATTATTTTATTTTGCGTAACCTCCATAATCGCCTGTTCTAGAGATATTAATTGAAATCGAATATACATATCCTTTGACAGGTTAAAAAATATCCAATCCACTAATTTGCACTTATCCAAATTAAATTTTTCGAAATCCCCAATAATGTATAACATGACAGTCAACACCTTGACGATATCTTTAAAATTTTAAATTCACCGGTTGATTTTAGACCGCTTGCCACTTTCTTACCGACATAAAACCGTAAAATGCGTGAAAATTATGCCTGGAACCAGCTGGACATTATTTTGCCTCGCAACGGGGGGACTAGCGGAAGACATAATGTAAATATTCTAAATTCGGCTTGCCATTGTGCTTGGTGTTATTGCAGGTTATTACTTTAGGTATTTTGGAATGATATTGATCAGGATTAGCATGTTCTTCGACAAACTGAAAATGTTCGAAAACATTGACAACTTGCAAACAAGAAATCGTCGCTGTTTAAGCAGTTTCCACCAGGATTCCTGAATATTCAATAGAAAAATTCAAAAAAAGCTCAAGTCCCAACTTCTCACAATCGCATAGGTTCACTTCAATATAATATATATTTTTTTTAAATTGTATTTTCCGTTAACCAGCTGTCGTCCCCTTACGAACGACAGCCCTCAAAAGTCGAAACTTGTGCGAACCAAGGATTAACGAGGTCTGACCTTTTAACGTGCGATTCCTAGCACTTTCTCGGGCCATCAGATAAAAATCTGTAGTCGCTAAGGATTCGAACCTAGCCAACCAACAGTCAATGGTTTCGAACGCGAAAGTCTAAACCACTATAGCAATGTACCAGGAAACTCTGTTTAGCAAAAACCGTACGTAGTTTGAACAATGAGGTCACCGAGGTCTCCACCCAACAAGATTTTTTTCGAAACCAAATTATACTGAAAAGTAGAAATGGCTGTTTTAGTTATCATAAAGCTGATCAGGGTTATTTTTAAAAATTTTGTAATAGGAAAACGTTACGTTACATAAAGTAGGTAACGCATTTTATCAGTCAAACCCTTTCATTTCAAACACTTGTCAAGGAAGTTATGAAGGAAAAGGTGAGCCGCCATCTTGGGGCGTACGCCATATTGGATTTATAGAAGGAGTCGTGCTCTTCTTTTATTCTATTATTCCTTCCAATTATGTGAGACTATTTTGAGGGGGATAGTAACGATTGTATCCATACCTTCTTTATCGTTTGTGTTTTGGTAGTTTATTTTCTTGTTTTTCGGAATTATGAGTTTGTTGTTGTGTTTTTAGGCTACATTTTTAAAGTTTCGGTAATTCCTTTGGCATCACCTCTTTCATTCAACTCTTCGTATAGTCTTGTTCAGTGGTCTACAAAATAAATTATATTTGCAGTATCTCCGGGTTTTTTGTGGATGTCAACCTCGCAGACCTCATTATTAGTGATGAGTGACCTCTACTGAGTCTTGTCAGCGAATTTAGAGAAATTAGCAGAACCTCTAGTGTTTTGTTGGGTGGAACCTCTGTTGAGTGATGTCTGTGAATTTGGTAGAATATCAGTGCGCTTCCATATTTTTGTTTGGTGGAGACCACGAGGATGTCATTTTTTGAGAGCAGTGACCTCTGTTGAGTCATGTCTGTGAATTTGGTGAAAGTTGTAGTGCCTCTGGTTTTCGTTTGGTGGAGACCTCAGGGACCTCATTATCCGGATTCAGTTTCCCTAAAAGTGTCCTGTCTGCAAATTTCAGGAAATTTGCAGTTCCTTCAGATTTGTATTGGGTGGAGACCTCGTTTTTCTAACTCATCACCCCGTTCCGTCTCAAGTCTGCAAGTTTCGGTAAATTTGCGTAGTCTTAGTTTTGTAATGGGTGCGTAGATCACATTTTTCAGAAACAGTGATGAGTAGTCCTTGTCTGCAAATTTCGGTTGATTTGCAGAACATTCAGACTCACCATATATAGAGACCCACAAATAATCTTATTGGTGAATTCAAGCTTTATTTTTCATTTCTGTTTTGCATCCTGTTTCATTTCCAAAACTAAAATTTTAAATCGAAAAACTTAAATCATAAATCTTCAATTGTGTCTGAGTCTTCCACTGACAAATCCCGATCGACACAATTATTTTCATTTCCGTAAAAAGGAACAATTCACATCGGTTATCACTGTCTAGAACTACGCTGTACAGTGAATAGAATAGTGACAATAATTATGTGCAACATCTGGTGGAGAGAAGCACAACTATTTTTGTCGTTTTATTCATTTACTACAGAGGCAGCACTTATTGGAGCGAGGTCAGAGGTTTTGAAAATCATTATTGATAATCAAAATCATCTGATTTCAAGTCTGAAGTGTTCACTCTGCTAAATTTCATATAAATTTCATTTGCCAAAGCGATTCTTCTCAGATGTCTGATTTTATAACAAGCTTTTCTCATTTTTTTATAATTCTGAGAGAATGATGAAGAAAAACATTCTGAAAAAAGTTGTGATTTTCTCTTACTTTGACATTGATTTGCCATGATATTTTAAATGGAATCTGATATATTGTTTTTGAGAAAACTTGAAAAATCTTCTAAAAATTAAGTTTTTATTTTTTTCGCAAAAAATCAGATTTTCTTCTACATCTCTATAATAATATTATTTGAATGCCCAAATAACTCGAATTTTTACCAGAATTTATTAACTATTCGTTTATTTTTTCATGGGTTTTCATGAACCTTAATGTATCTTCAACTATGGAAATGAAGTTCTGAAATACAACATTTGACTTGTTCCAAGGTAATTATTATAAAGGAAATTCAAAATTCGAACCGAAGGCGTCTTTATGAAGGCCAACTTTCAACGGTCCCGCACTCATATTTTATCTCTCAGCAGCTGTCGGTCGCATCGAGCTGATAATGCGAGAGTGATTTCCGTCAATGATTTTTAATTCCATGGCAGAATACAAAACATCAAAAAAATTTCTTCATTTGCATCAACGCTGCACTGGCATCACACGTTACGACACTCTCTCTCCATTTCCTCAAATGGGAACGCTGTTACACACGTCATTCGCCATCGAATTGCATTTAGTGCAGTCGGTTTATGAAAAAATTCGGCGTATACAGTGTGGGCCATATGATGTTTGCAGCATATGGAAAAAAGTATTGTGATAGTTACAAAAAATACGTATAGGGGATCGTTTCTACATAAATAATCGATTTTGACATACGTCACTTTACTACCAATACGGCGGTAATTTAGAAAAATTGATTACGAATTGGCATGAGTGGGGCTATTTGTAAAGATAACAATAAAAGTTATTTAAGAAACTTGTGTATAATTTAATATTGGGCTATTGGAATTTGAAATATTTCATTTGAATAAATTAAAAATCGCATTTTTTTTACCTTAAAATTTTTTTATTATTTAAAAAAATGCTGCTTTTTGGTCTCTACTAATTTTTAGGGATCATTATATAGTGCAATACTTCACTATGACTCTTGCTGTTGCAATGGTTCATATCTACCAAAATCGTCTGACTTTTTCATACTTACTTTTTTAAATTTGAAGAGTCCATATAGAACACTTTTCTCAACGCAATCAAGTTTTCTTGAAAAAGAAGGAAAATAATCTGTATTTCACGGTACAAAGTGGAATACTATTCTGTACTTTAGCTTACTTTTTTATTATCTGCTCAAGTAATATACAGGATCACCCAGGGTTAAACCGCCAAACAATCAGTATCGGTTTTTCAGGTGGAAATAAGATTTTTTCTTCATATGAGCATGTGTCCCAACTTGCTTCGTTTTCGAGATACAGGGTGTCAAAATTTTAAGAAAAAATCAGTTTTTCATTCATTACTCAAAAACTTTTCGAAACTGTTTTGGCTGTTTTCCGGGTTTTCAGCTGATTTTGAGATAACTTGGCATGCTTATTTGCGGTAATGAAAGGCTTATCTGAAAGTACTCAGAATAAAAAAAAATATATTTTTTGTGAAAATTTTGTCACCCTGTATCTTGCAAACGATCCATGTTGCGACACATGCTTGTATGAAGAAAAACTCTTATTTTTACCTGAAAAACCGATGCTGAACGTTAAGCGATTTAACCCTGGGTCACCCTGTATATGTTTTCCTTCTTTTTCCACAAATCTTGATTGCGGTCCGGAAAAGTGTTGGATGTGTTTAAGAAAGTATATCGCAGACAAATCTGGAAGACATGAACCATTGCAACAGCATCAATAGTCGTAGTGAAATCTCAGAGGTGGAAGGCAAAAAAAAATATTTAAAAAAATTATAATTTTTTTTTTGCTGTTGTTTCGGAGAGTATACGATTTATCAAGAAACAATATCAACAAGGCGAAAGATAATTCAATTCTCCACAAGAAATATACCTTGTAATTTCTCATAAAATGCCCTCATTTTTTATTTTTTCAGAAAACCTGATTGAATTCCGATATCAAATTTCAGGCTCGCACTAACTCATCACTGCAATTTCGGGCAGGGTCGAAAATTATATTTATCATAACTTTGCTAAAAATTATGGTAAGTAGAAGGAAAAGAAAAAGTGTATATCGTTCCTGAAGACTTCCACTTCCTCATGCAAATATCTGAGTCTTCAGAAACGATATTAACTTTTCCTTTTCCTTCTCCGATCATTTTTAGCAGAGTCATAACCAATCAAATATTCGGCTCCGCGGCGGGAAGCGTGAACCCGAAAAGTCGGCGTTCAATCACATTTTCAGAGAAAAAGAGCGCGGGCATTTTTTCTGTCTGTGTTTACTGTACTATAGTTATTTTTTGACTTTACAATACTGGTTAGTTATCATGACTATTATTTGTAATCGTTCTAAAATTATTTTGTTCCCCCAAAGTTTGATCCAAACATCATTGTTATTTCAAAGGAACTAAGTTCAAATCTGAAAATAGTTTCTTTTTTCTTTACACCGAATAATCTGTGAAAGTGGGTACGGAGTCCCTTTCACGTTGTTTGTTTACGGGAGATCATGAGTGACGAATATTTTCCGTCATTAAAAAAAAAAGGCCAGTCACTACATCGCATCGTCAGTGTTTAATAGGAAATTGATATTATGAAAGGCAAAAGCAATTATGTCTATAATAGAACGAATAAATTGTGTAAAATAAAGCATTGTTTGAACCAGAGCCGCTACAATATCTCTGGTATGGGGAAAAACCGTGAAATTTCTTGATTTATATCACAATAAATAAAAATTTTGCTTAAACATGATAAAGGATAAGTTTCGTTCAATGAATTCCTTTCAACGTTCGATGTAATAATTATTATTTGAATCATGTTTCATTATAGTTCTATAATTTTGAAACTTCCTATCTCGAATATATACTTTTTTTATTTTCTGATTCCCACAAGAAGGAAAATCTTGTAATGTTCAGAGAACATCGTGAGAGCAGGGAAAAAGTAGATAGATATTGGTCTTGTTCTTGAATTGTAGGCTGTAGGTCTCTATCTTTCGAAACGGTGAGTTCCAAAGGTTTGCCCGAGGGGGAAACAACTAGTCATTTTTTGTACACCTAATGAAAGCAGTGAAGTAATTATCTCTAATGAAAAATAATGAAAAAGTTTTAGGGGGCAATGAAAGATAATTACCATTCAATTACGCGGATACGTTCTATGGACATAATTCAACTCTTAATAAGATCCAGAAAGTTCGAAGCTCATGCCCACGTATGATTTTTGGTGTAAGTAGGCGACAACGAGTATCAAATAAATTGAAGAAGATTGGATGGTTACACAAGGAGAACAGGAGAAAGGTTCTTTTTAGTACCTTGTCATAAAATAATTCCCAAATGCATACCCGATAATACTAATTCAGCCATTTTGAATCGATTAGCGTTCGCAGAATTTGTCTATCTCTAACCGTTCTCGAGTTGGTCAGCTCTGAATCAGTTTTCAAATGGTTTTTTTGGCCCCTTGCAACTTTTTCGAGTAATTTTTAATTTCTTTTGATTGACTCGAAATTCACAATACATACTATAATTCGACCATTCTGAATCGATTGGTGTTCGCAGAATTTGTCTATCTCTAACCGTTCTCGAGTTAGTCAGCTCTAAATCAGTTTTTTGATGTTTTTTTTGATGTCAAAAATATTTCTCATGAGTTTTCGACATTGTTGTTGAAAGATTCGGAATCAGCACGTCAAAATACGTCCAAGGACAAAAATTTGAAATTCAAAAAATGAAAAATAAAAAATCTCAGAAAATTATATTTTTCATCTTAAACACCTTTTTCTGCCTAAATCTTATATCTGAGCATATAAAAATCATACATTTTTGGAAAGAGCATAAAATTTTACGTATACACTGCGAATTTCAAGTCGATGTGACGACTTGGTATTTTTGATGATTTTTAGGGGTGAACCCCTTGCAACTTTTTCGAGTAATTTTTAATTTCTTTTGATCGACTTGAAATTCACTATACATACTAATTCGACCATTCTGAATCGATTGGCGTTCGCAGAATTTGTCTATCTCTAACCGTTCTCGAGTTGGTCAGCTCTAAATCAGTTTTTTGATGGTTTTTTTGCTGTCAAAAATATTTCTGATGAGTTTTCGACATTATTGTTAAAAGATTCGGAATCAGCACGTCAAAATACGTCCGAGGACAAAAATTTGAAATTCAAAAAATGAAAAATAAAAAATCTCAGAAAATTTCATTTTTCATCTTAAACACCTTTTTCCGCCTAAATCTTATATCTGAGCATATAAAAATCATACATTTTTGGAAAGAGCATAAAATTTTACGTATACACTGCGAATTTCAAGTCGATGTGACGACTTGGTATTTTTGATGATTTTTAGGGGTGAACCCCTTGCAACTTTTTCGAGTAATTTTTAATTTCTTTTGATCGACTTGAAATTCACTATACATACTAATTCGACCATTCTGAATCGATTGGCGTTCGCAGAATTTGTCTATCTCTAACCGTTCTCGAGTTGGTCAGCTCTAAATCAGTTTTTTGATGGTTTTTTTGCTGTCAAAAATATTTCTGATGAGTTTTCGACATTATTGTTAAAAGATTCGGAATCAGCACGTCAAAATACGTCCGAGGACAAAAATTTGAAATTCAAAAAATGAAAAATAAAAAATCTCAGAAAATTTCATTTTTCATCTTAAACACCTTTTTCCGCCTAAATCTTATATCTGAGCATATAAAAATCATACATTTTTGGAATGAGCATAAAATTTTACGTATACACTGCGAATTTCAAGTCGATGTGACGACTTGGTATTTTTGATGATTTTTAGGGGTGAACTTTTTCGAGTAATTTTTAATTTCTTTTGATCGACTCGAAATTCACAATACATACTAATTCGACCATTCTGAATCGATTGGCGTTCGCAGAATTTGTCTATCTCTAACCGTTCTCTAGTTGGTCAGCTCTAAATCAGTCTTTTGTTGTCAAAAATATTTCTGATGAGTTTTCGACATTATTGTTGAAAGATTCGGAATCAGCACGTCAAAATATGTCCGAGGACAAAAATTTGAAATTCAAAAAATGAAAAATAAAAAATCTTGGTATTTCTGATTCAACTTTTTCGAGCAATTTTCAATTTCTTTTGATTGACTCGAAAGTAACAATATATTCGGCCATTTTGAATCGACTGGCGTTCGCAGATTTCGTCTATCTCTCTCTCGAGTTGGTAAGCTCTGAATTGGTTTTCAAATGGTTTTTTTGGCGCGAAAAATATTTCTGATGAGTTTTCGACATTTTCGTTCAAAGATTCGGAATCAGCACGTTGAAATACGTTCGGGAATAAAAATTTGAAATTTGAAAAATTAAAATTTAAAAAGTTCAAAAAATTATTTATCATGATATACTTGCCATTTTTTCGTTCAAATTCCCAATATATACTAACTCAGCAATTCTGAATCGATTGGCGTTAGCAGAATTCGTCCATCTTTTAAACGTTCTCGAGTTGGTGAGCTCTGAATCAGTTTTAAAATCGGTTTTTTTTTTGCGCCAAAATTATTTCTGATGAGTTTTAGATATTTTCGTTCGAAAATTCGGAAGCAGCACGTCAAAATACGTTCGGGAACAAAAATTTGAAATTCGAAAAGTGAAAAAATTATCTATCATGACTTACTCGACTTTTTTGTCCGTAGATTTTTTTCGTTCAAATTCTCAGTATATACAACTTCGGCCATTCTGAATCGATTGGAGTTCGCAGAATTCGTCTATCTCTAACCGTTCTCAAGTTGGTCAGCTCTGAATCAGTTTTCAAATGTTCTTTCTTGCGCAAAAATAATTTCTGGCGAGTTTTCGACATTTCAAATAATGAATTTATTTAAAATTAATAATGAATTAATGAAAATGTTATGATGTACACCTAATGAAAGAGTAGTTTCCCCTTCGGGTTTGCCTTTGGTTGGAAGAACGAGCCTTGGAAGAAACATATTCGGTATGTCTCCAAACTGACGACAAATGGATTATAGAACAGATTAGATGATACGTCATACAATGCTACTCCCGAAATATTATTAAATTCTAAGTTGCTCTAAACTCGTTATTTTAACGTGCCATAAAAGTATGAAATTCAGGCGATCTGGCCATTTTACAATTCTATTATGTCATAACCACCTATCTGGGAATTTTCCATTAGGATTTTACATATTGCTCAGGTAAAGGGTGCGGGAAAGGGACTTTCACGTTCAACTTCAGCAGTATCTTAATTGCTCTAAACTCTCTGGGATCCACCAGAATCCAGAAATGTTCTGTCATTTCTGTTAAATGCTGGTGTTCCGCAGGGATATATTCTAGCACCAACACTGTTTCTTCACATCAATAATTTGTTGGGAGCTACCACATGTCCACTGAACAGCTTGGCAGATGATAATACCCTTCATACCGCTTTCTCTTCCAAAGCTCCATAAGAGCCAGTGAATGCAGAAATGAACGGAAAAGAATCGTGAATGAAATAAATGCAGACTCAGCCAAAATTCTAAATTGGGGAACCAATAATTTGGTGGAATTCAATGCGAATAAAATCCAAGCATGCCTTTTTCTAGAAAGGCCTATCTCACAGTAGCCAGCTAACTATGTCAGGAGTATCTATACCAATGAAATCTTCCATTTTAGTGCTTGTTATCACCATCAGCAGTACCCTTTCATGTGAGGTCCATTGCCAAGAGTGCCTCTCAAAAACTCTGTTTTCTGTTTCGCGCCAAGAAGTATTTTACTTCTCGTCAACTGATTATGAATTATAAGGCACAGATTCGACCTGTTTTTTGGAATACTGTTCCCGTATATGGAGTGCAACACCCAAAGACACATTGAAACTTTGAAAATGAAAAATATGATTTATTTGTAATATCTAACAGAAAACAAATACTCCCGGCTGAAGACACGCTGGACATTGAACTACATCTGATAGATATTGTGAAAAGACTCTAACTGAAAAGGAAAAATCTGAAAGTGAAAATTTATTTTTATCATTCCTTTCAATGTTATTCTATTGATGCATTCATTAATTTTTTTCTTATTATATTTTTGTAATTTGATTTTGTGAAACTTATGTTTTGATTTGAATTGTAAACCTATTGTTTATTCGCTTTATCAATGAATGAAACATGGTTTTCTGTTTATTAGTGACATTTATGACAAAATTGTTATTGCATCATTTAAATTTTTACCAATAAACAAACCTTCAATATTCAACATATATTATTACTATTAAAAAAATCGTTCCAACCGAAAAATACCCACCCTATTCTCCCGCCGTTCTTCTGTTTACCATTCGAAAGCCTCGACATCTCTACAACTTAACGATCATCCTAATGCATTTATCGAGTCGTCCTTGGCGATACGTTGTCCGGACGTGGACAAATGACGTGGGGGTGGTTCCCACCATTATCGTTAAGACGCTCGGGGCGCCCCCGCGACGGTGGGTGTATCTGCTGCCAAAGCAGTCATCAGCATCGGTCATTACGACGAGATGAGATGAGATCTTTGACTAGATGGAATCGTAATGTTGCGGAATTGAGATATATACGGGGATGTCGACCTGCGTGATAATAATAATAATAATATAATAAGATTCCGAAGACAAAAAAATTACCGAACATTGGGGGAGAGTTGGGCTCGGCAATTTTCTTATTAGTGTTCTTGCCACCATCATATTTCGTCAAAGCGTTCATGATCAAGAATAATTGAAGATCCCGTCGACATAAAAAAATCACCGAGCGGTGGGGGAGAGTTGGACTGAGGAATATTTTCATTGGAGGTCTCGTCACTACCATATTTCGTCAGATTGTTCATGATCCAGAATAATTGAAGATCCCGTCTACAGAAAAAAATTATCAGCAATTTTTCTACTAGAGGTCTTGATACCACCATATTCCGCCAGAGCGTTCATGATTGAGATTAGTTGAAGAATCCATCGACAGAAAAAAAATTCCGTCGATAGAAAAAAATTACCGAGCGTTGGGGGAGAGTTGTGCTCAGCAATTTTTTCATTAAAGGTCTTGCGACCACCATAATTCGTAGGAGCATTCATGATTGAGAATAATAAAAAAAACCATCAACAGGAAAAAATTACCGAGCGTTGGGGAAGACTAGGGCTTGGCAATATTCTTATTAGAGGTCTTGCCACCACCATATTTTGTCAAAGCATTCATGATTGAGAATAATTGAAGATCCCGTCGATAGAAAAAAATTATCGAGCGTTGGGGGAGAGTTGGGCTCAGCAATTTTTTTACTAGAGGTCTTGATACCACCATATTTCGCCAGAGCGTTCATGATTGAAATTAGTTGAAGAATCCATCGACAGAAAAAAAAATCCGTCGATAGAAAAAAATTACCGAGCATTGGGGGAGAGTAGTTGTGCTCAGCAATGTTTTCATTAGAGGTCTTGCGACCACCATATTTCGTCGGAGCATTCATGATTGAGAATAATAAAAAAAATACCAACAGAAAAAAATTACCGAGCGTTGGGAAAGAAAGAGTTGGGCTTGGCAATTTTCTTATTAGAGGTCTTGACTTCACCATATTTCGTCTAAGCCTTCATGATTGAGAATAATTGAAGATCCCGTCTACAGAAAAAAATTGCTGAGCGTTGGGAGAGAGTTGGGCTCAGCAATTTTTCTACTAGAGGTCTTGATACCACCATATTCCGCCAGAGCGTTCATGATTGAGATTAGTTAAAGAATCCATCGATAGATAAAAAATCCCGTCGATAGAAAATAATTACCGAGCATTGGGGGAGAGTTGTGCTCAGCAATTTTTTCATTAGAGGTCTTGTGACCACCAAATTTCGTCGGAGCATTCATTCATTATTGAGAATAACTGAAGATTCCGTCGACAGAAGGAAATTATCAGACGTTGAGGGAAAGTTGTGTTCAGCTATTTTTTTATTAGAGGTCTTGCCACCATCATATTTCGTCAGAGCGTTTATGATTGGGAATAATTTTAGATTATTTTTTTTTTTTTGGAAAAAGAACACAAAGTCGTCTCCACAAAATTTAATAGAGCAAAGGATATAAATCCAATCTCAAACAACAAGACATGTTTCGAACATATATATGTTCATCTTCAGTTGGGTACAATTAGTAATATAGAAAAGCTGAAAATGTTATAAGGTTAACAACATGTGGATAATTCATCATATTTTATACTTACAAAGTGTGGAGAGAAAAAATACAAAAATAGTAGGACTAACTAATTGAGCTAAAGGTACATGATGTACTTTTTCATGTTATTTATATGAAAATAGGGGTAGAACCCCAGAATATCAATTCAAAAGACATAATCTTGAACGTGATAACTATACCATACACGAAGCGACGCTTATTCTTTACAAAATGGAAGAGAAACAAAATTCCCAATGGCAGAATGACACTCCTTGGAGACAGAGATTATATCGACAGAAAAAATTGCCCATAGTACACCGTTTGGAAATTTGAAATTTTGACAACTCAGATGCAAGTATTTTGCAATGCACTAATTTTTATGGGGAATACAATTTTCTGACAAATCGATAATAAATGTTTTTCCATACGGTGAACACTGCATATAGTCTGGACCACATTTTGATAGGCAACCCATTTTAGGCGTATTCATCTATTTATGAAACTTTATGAGAAGTAATGTTTCATCCGTTAAACAGAACGGTTAAGGTCGACCTCTCTTCGGCTCTTAGATTAATTTAAGATAATATAATGAATAAATCATTTGTTTTTCACCTACTTTTAACTCAGAATATGTTCATGTTTTTTATTTATTTTTTTTGCTTGAGAATAATAAAGGCATTTTTTCGTAACTGTATATTAATTTTTCTTAACGTATTTATTTGTTATAGAAATTAAAGACCTATTATTATTATTATTAAAGAGAGATTTGGAAAGCTCTTCAGCTCACAGCTCTTGGACACACTCTATATCCTTACCATCGGTAGGTATATACGCATCTGATTTGTATGTAACTTATCAGCGATCGCCAAAAAGACGAACATCGAAAACAAATCAATGCCGCGCGCACACACAGGCATTAGCCGACTGGATATCTAGATCTGTCACAGATAGTTCGGCGGTCGGGAGACGATGCTGGGGACGCTGCGCTGCACCGGAAGTGACAGCACTGATGTCGTGACAAATGAACCGGCGCCGTCGTCTTTTGTCCTCGGCAGCTAGATAGCTTTTTTTCGTTCCCGCCATCTAGGATCGTTTATTTTTAAGCGGTCTTGTACCGTATCCGCCTTCTGATTGTTTTCGAAAATTGAACCGGAGGAAGTTCCGTAAGGGAGACACGATGGCTTAACTGATGAATTGAGAATTGGGATCGAATTAACGTTCGACTTAATGGAAGTACGGAAGATATAGACAGTGTGTCGTATTGAATTATGTTTTTTATGGGGGTTGTAATACATAATATCGCCCGCAGCAACGCTAAGGATTTGTTCACATACATCAACATCATGAGAATATAATAAAAACATTCATAATAATAATTATGATAATACTTATTTGCTCACTCATTCACATTATACAGAGTTTCAGAAAGTTTGCACCAAATGGGAAACTTTTTTATTATCAATTTTATTTCTCATGAAAATTGGTGCATTGCGGAATACTTGTAGGTATTTGAGTAATCAAAATTTTAAATTTCCAAATGGTATACAGGAGAAAAAAGAAACATTGAATTTTTATCAAGAGTAAACTACCATTTTTTCGGACAGAGACTTGGCTTAGCAATAGAGCACTGTCAGCTGACGTCACAACATGGGGTGTTCGTCCCCCATGCAAACAAAGAATTTTAGTTTGAAAAAAAAAATTCACAAAAGGGACACGCGTTTGTCCCCCCATCGAATGTTTGACAACTGTCAAATTACATCACTGACAGCTCTATTACTTGTTGACCTATATCCAGAGAATCTATACTCACCAGCTCATTCACCATTATTTTGATTTTTTTTTTAATAACAGATAGTATATAAGTTGTAATTGTAGATATTTGGAGAATTGCTGTAGCTTTTTCATAAGTAAGGTGCTTGTTTATGAAACCCAAATGATTGCTTTAAACTCCAAAATCCAAATTCTTGCATGTACTTATTACATAATTTTTTCGCTAGTATCGCTAGTTGTTTTCAGAAAAAAAATAATTTGCGTTCTGGTCTATTTATGGATATTCAGATGATATTGAGACAAAAAATAACATATGAGACAAAATGAACTCGCACTATACTGCCAGTTTGAGTTGATGATTCCTAATCGATAACGAAACGTCATGCAGTAATATATAATACTTATATCATCACGAGAAAGCTTATAAAATGTTGCTCTGAAGAAGTGTATTGTTTTGTACCAACCATGAAGATAACACAAACAGTAAATAATTTTTTTTTATTTTAGATTGATATAAGACTGCCCTTTCTGTTATACAACTTTTTTCCTTTTAACTAAAATTATACTTACCTATACCCTTATTTTCGACTGAACCCAGATCCAAATTGTATACAGAGTATTTCCGAAATTAGAGAGAGAAGTGGAAAGCTGGCAGACACGCTGTGGCCTGGAGAATCGAACCAGTGTCTCCCAAACAAAGGTAACTAAAAGCGCCAATATTTTAATAATATTTGAATGCTTCAAAAACAAAATTTCTTGCCATTCGCTGTTACAATAAAAAATTCAACATTGTCAAGAAAATCGAATTTGATGAATTGATACCATTAAATAGGATAACGAGAATATCCAAAATTACTATTAAAAACTCTTGACAAATAGTGTTGAAAAATTCCATATCATGATACTTTTTAATAATTACTTAACGGTTTTCGTAAAAATATAATATAGGTACCCATCTATTTATTAGTTGCCTATCAATAATCTGGATATAAACCAGCTCCTTCGCCATCATTTCAAATAATATGATGTCAAAATGAAAAAATTAAGAAACTCCTAAAATTGATGCTGCGTTACTTCCAATCAAAGATGTATTTAATCAAAAACTCGAATGATTGCTTTTCACCCTCAAAATCTTACATGTAATGCATAATTTTCTCGTTGGTAATGTTGATCATCGTCGTATATTATTAAAAAACTTTCACACAGTATCAGAATGACGAATCATTGTTTGTATCTGTGATCGAAACTTTTATAAAAATATAAAAAACAACAAAAACAAAGTAAAAACACTGAAGTTATCATTATTATTATTGTCTGTTGAATAAACCCAAGATCTTGTAAGAGGCAGAACGTACTCTTAATACAGGTATAGGTAGGTATGTAGTTCAAATTTCTCTCATTGACTGAACCAAAACGATCTTTTACAAATGTGCAGTTTGTGTTTGAAATAAATTCTGATCTGAGTACTGTTTGTTCTGTTTGAGCTCCAGGCGCTGATACAAGGTCTTAAGTGGGTCACACTGTATATTCGTGTCAGTTCAGTTATTTGGAATTCAATTCCTTACACTAGATGCCACCCACGTTTTGTCTTTCACTTCAATAGCTTCGAATCGAATCTATTTCTGACCAAATGAAACTAAAACAAAAACGTACCTAATAACAAGTTTGCGATCAGTTTGACATGTCATTCGACACATATTTTTCCGACTCACTTACCATTGCCCCCTTCACGAAAATTATGGTATTAGAAGTTGTTGGAATATTGGTTGCATTGAATTGACAATTCCATAACCCAAGAGAATATTGGCGTTCTTTATCGAAATTCCAATGGACTATGGGTGTAACTTCGAGTTTAATTGCTGTTCAATATACCAATTAAATAATTATATTCAGCCAATTCTACACACTCACAACTACATATCCTTAATAAAAACCCTCAAAACGCACACCTTCGCATCGACCCATCCTCCTAGCACCCAACCGATCGATCGATACCTACCAAACAGTAGCGACACCGGCTAGAAAAATAGCGGACTCGGCGAGCGGTGGGTGTGTAAAAAATGGGAGTGCACCTACCTACAACCCACCCACGCAGCCAATGAATGGATGGCGCGGGAACGCCCACTTCCTTCGCGCAGCCCATCCGGCTGACGTCAGGGCAGGTGCATTGGACTTACCTGCGGTGACCTGTCGAGGTTACAGTCACAGTCACGCAGCGTCGAGGAAGAAGAAGAGTCATTGAACGAAGGGAAGTCGAAGGTTTTGAGGATTGCCTGCTGACGTGACTGGCTTGCCGGCGGCGCGACCGATGGGTGTTTTGTTTTGAGAGTGTGAATATTGAATGAAACGATCGTTAGGATATGTTTGTTGTAGGTGATATAATGAATAATGCTAACATTTAGATTTCGTGATAGCAATGTGTAGTGTATTGGGAATGTCGAATACTTTTTCCTCGTGTTCCTCTAAATAAAAAGTGTTCGAGTACGATAGCGTTTCCTTCATGATAATATACTGCAAGACAAAAAAGTATAAACCAAAATTTTTCGATTATGAACAGATGGATGAGGCACCTCAAGGTCCAAAAATAATTGATCAAACACTAAGTTCGTTAGATAATAGGTTTGATATGTTATCTGATTACGACAACGTTTTTTTGTAATATCTTTTAATTCAATGACGAGGATCCTTCAAAAACCTGTCATACCCTACAAAAAGCTGACAGATGAGGAAAAGAAGGAGGATGAATTGGAAACAAATGATTTATTTAACGAGATAAAAGCCCTACGGTTATATTCCCTACTTGAAGCGTAAAATCCCCTCAATAGTCTACAACTCTACAGAATATTAGCATTTCTTTAAGAATCTTTCTCACTCTACCTGTATCTGTTGCTTCTGGTGAGAGATCCTTCTCGAAATTTTGAGATCTACAATGTTTCAAGAAAGATTATATGGTTTGGCAATCTTGAATAGGGAGCAAGAGATCCTCGATAAAATTGATTTTATAGTTATTTATGCAACAAGTGCAAAAAGTAAGTGTTTATTGCACTCGACATGTCGAGTGCAATAAACTCTTTTTGCACGAGTTTCATACAATATTTTTTCTACGTTCATACAAAAACCAGAAAATGTTTCAGTTAGGTGGCACTGAACTGTAAGGAAGACATTGTTTGTTTAAATCTATATGCTAAAAGTAATTCAAAAACATTTTGTGTAATTCAGATGAGATTCGAAGGAAATAATTTTATTTTTAACAAATTGCATTTTCTAGTAATTTCAGAGTCCATTATATAATGAATTTGATGAAACATGCAACTATTCAAAACGTAATACAATCTCACAGAAAATGGGCCAAATTTGGCGTCAATTTGAAAGTTTATGTCTGTCATGATGACAGAACGCTTTATTTCACTCAGTGCAATAAAGAGACAGTTTTTTCACCAAATATAGTTCAATAAAGTTTTGTTTTTTGCATGAACGTAGAAAAACAATATTATAAATGAATTTGCTGTAGCCAAATCTAGGAGAGTAAAAGTACTGATTCAATTTTTGGATTGGATCTGATGATATTTTTTACTCTGTTTAATTTGTTTATTGTTTAATTTGTGTTTTTGCCTTTGTAATTTATATAAGAATAAAGTCTTACTTTTGAAATATCTATTATTTCCTTACAAAATTAGATTAAAATGCGTTTTTACTCAGATGTTTAAATAGCCATGGAAGTATTATAGCAAACAGTGCCATTTAAAAAACGTAAGGGTATAGCAATTTCCTATACCCTATAAAGTGCTATACAGTATCGGAAAGTTTTCATCTGGGGTATGGTGGCTTTATGAGAGCGTAAAGAATAGCTTACTATATGTTGAGAGAGCATTACAATTTCTCCTCTACTCTCTCGAGGAAGGGATATCGACGTGAGCTGTTAATTCGTCGGACGAGGCAGGAGAGCCGCGCAGTAGTGCGGGGAAAGTTTTTTAATTCATCGATGATCCATCGATGAGCATTGCATCTTTCATCCTTATTTAACTGATGGAAAATGACAATAGCAGCACGAATGCATATCATATATGGATTTGAAAACTCGTTTTAAAGGGCGCTAAAATATTCCCGGCACGCTGGCGGCGGTAACCCTTGCGGGGGCCCTGCAAATATTTGCAAATGGAATAAGGAAAGTCATCATGTTATTGCCGGAAATAATAGAAAGCATTTCAGTCATCTCCATTAAAATAAATGAAACAACTTTTTGTCAAAATACCTTTTCTCTTATCTCCAAACTTTTACTCGAAGTGGAATATGAGGCAAATTTTTGAAAGAAAAAACAACCGCTTCCCTAGCTAATAAAAAAAATGTGATGACATGGCGTTTGTAGGAGAGAGACGTGTCGAGGGGAGGAGGAGCACTTACCCCCATTGCCCCCTCTTGGATTCGCAATGGTCAAATCCTTCGACACACGGAACTACTTGCATATTACGACAGATGTTTGTGAAATGTTCCTAAAGGCTGAACAGCAATATTCTAAACGGAAGCTAATCATTTTGAAACCGACTAATGACATCCTATGTATTTCTTTGTATGTTAATGATATTCGATATTTGATTTTCTTGAAGATCCTTTTATAATGGGCGTTTGGAAAAGACTGAGGCAATTCTTTGCTATGGATTCCTGGAATTGAGACGCCCGTTAAAATTATTGAAAAAAACTTGTTTTTTATGAATAATAACTCGATAAAATTTTCCATCGTATATTTTGGGAGCTTGCTTTAAAAAAGTTCAAAATGTGAGATGTTTACACTCGTGTTTCATAGAGGGCATTAGTTGTCTAGCCCCACCGATCAAATTTTCATTTCTAACTTTTTCGATACAGACTAAATTGTTGGATTGGATTTGATATCTTGTATATTTGAATACAAAAACGTTGAAGAGTTGCATGTGTACAAATATTTGGAACGATTGGTGTATGAATGCATTAAAAAAAGTATTCTCAACTATACGTCAATTATTTTACTCTATACGCGTGTTTCGCCACAAAAGTTGGCATCATTAGACGCTAGAATTAGAAAGGTTTGCTCCCGAGATTGAAAACTTTGTTGGCGACACACGCATCGACTTTTGATGTCTCATTTTAATTTTTTTGTTCCTTGTTTTTAATGTTCTAAAATCATCAAATTCAGTTTTCAGCTTGTAAAATTTGTTTTGTTATTATCCTTTGGATTTGGATTCAGTCCAAAATTAGGATACAGTTCTGGTTTAAATAGATAAAGTTGTATAACAAAAAGGCCAGTCGTTTACTGGTTTAAAATTTACAACAAAAGTATTTGGTTTAATTTCTGAAAATATGATTTATTCGATCTTAATGATGTATCATTTCATGACGGTCTAATCACGTTTTAGATTCTTTCCGTCCATCATCACGAATTTTGGAATATAGATTTTTCACCAATCTAAAACAACTTTTTTTCAAGCATTCGAAAATCTTTTCAAAAATTCGATACCGTCTGAAACGCAATGAATCCGTTATTAAATAAGAATGAAAAATGAAACGTGGCACAGTATAGAACTTCTCCAACTTTTGATGTGTTTTATTATTTTCCGAAATAACTTAAAAATCCATTTTTTTCAATCAATCATCTTCTGCAAGAAGATTTTTGTCCCATAAATCTCTTTTCTCACATATCCTTTATGTTGATAATTGGCATTCAACTTCCACCATATTCTGTCAAAACTATTTCTAAACGTTTTATTACATCTGAGGAACAGTGTTCTCATTAAATATTCAACTATCGCTGATAAATTAAAACTATACTTGTTAATACAGGCGTTATTTATCATTAAAAACTAAATGTCATTTCATATTTATGTCTGTTCCAACACATAACAAATCTATCATGAATTATGACTATGCATTAACAGTAAATGAAAAATTCAAATTATGCGTGTAATGTGAATGTTGTACCGTGGCTGATATCAATCTTGAGTGATGGTGGAAAATTTTGTTCCAATATGCAAATGCTGACATGAAGTATGCCTTAAATTTGTAGGTATCATTCGTAATTTGAAGTATATTCCACTTGTAGAATCACTCATGAAATAGTTTGAATTTACTAGACACACTGATAAAAAGGATATTTTGCATCAATGCATAATTGCATTGATTCAAGTCGATTGTATTCTTGAATAAGTCCAACCAAATATTAGTTTGATTTTTTGACAGAATCCTCTTGACCACTTAAAAGAAAACTGAACACTTTCTTCACTGAATAATGAGAGTTGTTTGGTGCAAGAATATTTCAACTTTGATAATGAACACTATTGGGAATACTTTCTTTGTTCGATGGTGTGAGTTGGTTGAGGCAAGAATATTTCAACTTCAATAACGAACAATATTCTTCTTTATAATGCAATACATTTTTGATTCGAGATTATCTGCATTTGGAGGCTCAGTACAAATGTGCACTTGGTTATAAAAATATGCCATGGAAGCCATGTTCATATGGTACATTTCAACAAACAGAGAAAACTGCAAACAATTGAGCTATAATGGTTATGAATGAGAATAGTTTTGTAATATTTTAATTTCAGAAGCTATATAATCAACGTAGGTACCTCTTCGGTGACGCATAGAAATGCGATCGAATATAGAAACGACAGCGTCATTCGCCATTATCACACACCTGTTGAAAACAAAAATATCTTCAACCTACCTCCACAACTGGTCCATAAATGAACTAAATTCAAATCGTGCAGATATAATTGGACCTCCATATTGCACTTCTGTAGCAGCACATTTGCACATAACCACTGTATCAAATACAAAACCTGTGCAAGAATGTCTTGATTCAAAGATCTTCCAGACATTGGCAGAAGAGATGATCTACAATAGCTGGCAAGATCTCCAGATCTGATGCCTCTTGGCTCCTTTCAGTGATGTTATTTGACACCAGCAGTGTTCTATAAAAGGTCTTCCGCAGATATTGAAGAGTTAGAAAGTAGGGTTACCTATTATTCTATGAAGATGTTTGAATCAAAAATGTTTCAAGAGTCTACGAAGAATTCGAAAGCTGGTTATAGTCTTGATAATAACGAAACCAAATTGGAATATTTGCTTTGATTTCATATCGTAAAACCCCGAATGTTTCCCTTGCCAGGAAGAGAAACCTAGAGACCAACAGAACTCTTTGAATTTTTTGTGAAAGTCCACAGATAACTGGAGAAACGAAATATTCGTTGTTAAACCTACACTCGAAGCTAGAACCTGAAAAAAATATCTGGAAAAAGTGCAAGGACATCATTTATAATGGCCAGGTGCTACTCTGACTTGGACCCAAACAATCCCTTTGGCTAGGCACAGCAATCAATAATAGTGAGACCTACGATAACGTATGGAGCCCTGCTATAGTGGCTAAACGTTGTTCAAGTGACAACCAAGAGATAGTCTGGCTACTTTACAAAGACTGGCCATGCTAGGTAAATTTTGAAAAGCTTTCGCGGCCATCGTTACTTACATGACGATTTTCCGGGTTTTTCGGCCGACGTTCATTTCGAGATTGCCTCGACGTGTCGCCAATGCGAGTGATTGGCATTGTCAAGAGAGAATTTTGCATACTGACAGCTACTCAATTCACTGTCGATTGATTGACATTTGATATTCGTTGGCGAAACGTCGAGGCAATCTCGAAATGAACGTCGGCCGAAAAACCCGGAAAATCGTCATGTAAATGCCATGCTAGGTGTCACTGGTGCTATGTCCAGCACATTTACTATTAGCCTGGAGCTAATTTTGAACCTTCCTTCTCTTCGCATATTCTAGCGGAGGCGAGGATAGAAGCCTTCACACTTATAGTCTAGTTCCTAAACTGTAGATAGTGACTCATCGTACATTTTCAGGTTTTTACGAGATTTGAAAGTGCGGAGAGGATGTATGAAAGTGGCAAAGTAAAACTTGATTTGGAGCCAAGAACCTAGCTGATCTCTGTTCTATTTCTTGACCTGCTTTATATGAATTATGAACCATAAAACCTGTGAGTCACTCTACAATTTAGGAACTAGACTATAGGTGTTTGGACCAAAGAGTTTATCAAACAACCGCAGTCAACATTCACAGACTATCTACTAAGCCAGAAGAGGAACACTACTAGAATAGTAGTAGGACTTCTCACAGGGCACTGTAGGCTGAACAAACATATGAGTACAATAGGCCTGGCAGAAGAAATGCTATGCAGGTTCTGTCAGGAAGAAGAGGAAACATCAGTACACATACTATGCCACTGCGAGGGCTTGTCAAGGCAAAGGTTTCTAACACTGGGAGAAGAAAAACCAAGAGCTCCCAGATTCATGGGAGTTCTAAAAACTAGCCTGTGGAGTCTCGTAAAGAAGACAGGGCTAGATAAAGAACTCTAAATGATCTCGAGGAAAAGGTCGCGGTGTAGAGGCTTGTAGCACGAGAGTCCCTAATATATAATCTAATAGGTGTTTGGACCAATTGAATGGCACCAACCGACACATCTGAGATGCCGTCATACACCACTATCAAACAAGATGGAGAAGTCACATCACAGACAATATACGTATGACTCCCATGTCCCACCTGGTGGACACGGCCATATACGCAGATGATATAGCTCTATACACGCATTCAGAGCATAGCGTTGTGGCCGCGTCCAGGTTGAGAACACACCTGGAGAGGGCAGCCATACCGTATATGGCGAGAAACAAAATTGAGTTGAATCCGGATAAAACAGAACTTATAACCTTCTCGAGGAGAGTGAAGGATGTATACCTACACAGGAGGTCAGTTTTCTGGGAAACCGGATAGACGAGTCCGACGCCGTGCGCGGTACCTTGGAGTACAGCTGGAGAGGCGCCTGTTCCTACACAAGCATGTCAACCAATATTTCACAAGGAAAGTATTTGAGAAAAACTGTATACTTAGATTGTATTTGAAATACGAAGCGCCTCCGAATGATTTTTATCTGAAAATAATACATATGACACTGGTCCTGTATACCTGCCAACGTTCAGATCACTGAATAGAAACCAGGCTACTATAAGTTTGAGTCACTCAGTACCCCGAAAAGAACATTTAATAGTCCTTAAACTTTTGTACTCAAAAACGTAACTCTCCATTATTCTATAGAACCATTCTAATCGTCGTAGTAGAAACCATGACTTTTATTGACAGGAAGTTTCGACAAACTAATTAATCGGCTAAAGGTGGCGCCAGTGAGAACAATACTAATAACCGCGTTTCCCCAGTAATCAATCCAAGAAAGAAAACTTGTTTCGTTTTTTAATCTCTGCGACCAAGAACTGATAGGTCACTCGACTCTTCAAATATAATGTAGCCAATAAAAATTAAGTACGACCCTTTTGTTGCTCTTTCAACCGTGTGACTAAACGAAGATAATTAATTTCTAATTGTACATTGTTTTTACGGAACGAGTCGGCTGTAGGATATTTTTCATTGACGATATATATGTAGTTCGTTTTATGCCAGTCGTAAACATAAACAGAAAACTTATTAAGTATAATTTTTAATAGATATTCATTATATATGTTAATATGATGGAAGATTTGTTTTCATTGAATACTTTTTTTTATTGCTTCCAAAGGAAATTACTATTATTGGCAATTATTATTGATATAACTGATAAAATTCAGACTGGCTGATGGTACTTTTACTCATAACAATATTTCAAGATCTGGAAATTTTCAGTAACTTTTGAAAATTTCTAGTTACTATTTGAACATTATTTTAGATGTGGCATGAAGGTATTCAGTGAGTTACAGATCTAAAAGCTTGCCGCGTAAAGTTTAGAGTTAGAATACAAAAGCGGCAAACTTTCGAATTTGTAACTCACAGAATAACCTACATTACACATCTAAAAGATTTTTTTTCACCATTTAGTATATTTGCATAAAGGCTTGACTGCAAAACGGTTTTTTTTTGCATTTTATTTTGTGATTTTTATTTCGCATTAACTATTTATGGATTTCTGATGACGCATAATTATTACCTGAGAATCATGATCACAAATTGGTATTCCATGTTGGATTTATGAGTTTGACAAAACAAATTCATAATGAATTGAACCATAATCACAAGCACAAGAATCGTCCGCCATCTTTGAGCGGCCATCTTGAATTTATCAATTTTTAACAAAAAATTCATAATTTCCTATACCGAAAATCCCCATCAAATTTTAATCGAATCAGCCAGAATCACAAAACTAGTCTGTCATTTTGACGACGCCATTTTGAATTTATGAATTTTGATTAAAAATCACAAATCTCGTTCGCCATTTTAAAGCCGCCATATTTTTTTATCCATCAAAAATTCTCTAATGTAAATATGTCTACCTGAATTATGAACACCTGCCAAATTTCAATGTTAATGGACGACTAGAAGTGGGCCAAAATGCAGTTGCAAAATTTGACCCCATACATAACATGGCAAAGTTAATATAAAAGCTTGTAAAAAATGGCATAATAAATACTCTTGTGTTAATAACATTCAGTATCACATATTATGAAATAACCTAAACCTATATCAGAAGTGAATACAGGAAATTTCCAGATAGTAACACAGTGCAGTGGTAGATAGATACAGGTGAAGCTAATAAACTCGTGTTCAAAATTCTAGAAGAATAAAAAAACATAAAACCCGAAAGCTCTCAATTACTTTTGTTAAATTCAACCGATAGTGACCCACTTGCAAAAACATTCTCCATATCGATTGTAATGGCAAATCCTGATTAGTTTTTGGAAGCATTTCAAACGTTATAATAAAAGTGAACGATTTGTTCTTGTTTTACTGATTTTCAGAATCATTCACTCATTCACGAACTATACTGTAACGATTTCTACTCAAGCCGGTCCTGACGGAGCTCGTAAACATCACACAAAACACCGCTATTTATAATCGATGATGTCACCATTCAACTTCGCCGCTGGAAATCTAGATAAGACCATTCGAGAGCGCCATCTAGTCGCGAATAGAAATTCACGATCATTCGAGAAACCACTTCACCATGCTATATAAAGAAATCTACACGGCGAGACGGGAGTTTTTTAATCAGAGCTGGAACTTAGCTATTCGAATAATAGAGAGTGCAGTGAATGGAATATTTGAATATTAATTATAACCGAACTGTTGACATAAATTAGAGTATAAGAGTTCAAATAAAGCAGATTGTAAACGTTAAGACTATTTTTGCCGTCACGATACTAATAAGACGTAAATCTGTTTTCAACCTTTTATACTTAATATTATGTATGTATACAGTGAAGACGTAAAAAGTCGTCCCCCCCTTTAACTTTTGAACGGAATAAGTTATCGAGGTACCATTTCTACTACTTTTTGGCATAACAATGATTGTGATCACGTGGCCTAGTGTCAAGAGGGCACCATCAACTTTTTGTTTCAAATTTAAAGGGGGTCACGTGGCACCTGGTTTTGAAGGCTTTCCGATTCTTTATCCAATACCGCGTGGCTTGTGGAAATCGGCCAAGTCGTTTCAAACTGGCAAGCGTTTGAAATTTGCTTGAAATATTTGACAAATACATTATTTCAATTTTAGTTCGAAAATATGAATAGGAAATTCATAAAATCTTTTGTGGAATCATCTGCGACTGAAAGACAAACTTTAGTCGCTATTTTCCATCGTTCAAGATAACCTCTTGGGAGGTATTCATGTTGAAAAGGGGAACATTCTCCATGAAAATTGAAAAATGAAAAATGTGACTTATTTGTAATATTTAACAGAAAACAACTACTTCCCCGGCACAAGCCACGCTGGACATTGAACTACATCTGATAGATATTGTGAAAAGACTCTAACTGAAATGGAAAGAAAAAATCTGAAAGTGAAAATTTGCATTTTCATTCAGATAGCTGACTTTTTTAATTCTTTCTAGTTTTCCTTGAACAAATAAAAAATTCCACAAATCGATTTTGCTGGGACGAAAACAGGGGTTTTCATCAACGAACTATCTTATAAAAATAAACATATAGGCCATTTGCGTCTTTTATTTTGTGGATGAAAAAACTTCTATATAGCTTGGTCTGATATTATGTGTGTGAAATTTGAGAACGATCTATTGATCACCGAGTATACAAATGAATCTTTCAGCATATCGGCCCAAATAAGTTTCCACCAAAAACAAGTCGAGATGCATTGCCGGTGTTCGAAACATATATAATGAATATCTATTAAAAATTATACTTAATAAATTTATTTAATGATTTGTTCAAGGAAAACTAGAAAGAATTAAACAAGTCAGCTACCTGAATGAAAATGCAAATTTTCACTTTCAGATTTTTTCTTTCCTTTTCAGTTAGATTCTTTTCACAATATCTATCAGATGTAGTTCAATATCCAGCGTGGCTTTTGCCGGGGAAGTAGTTGTTTTCTGTTAAATATTACAAATAAGTCACATTTTTCAATTTTCATGGAGAATGTTCCCCTTTTCAGATTATTTCAATTATTAATTACAGCAGAATTTTAACTTTGTTACTGATTTTGGTCTAAAAGCAAATTTTTACGACAAAAAATTAGCTAGGCCTTCAAAATGAGATGCCACCTGACCCCAGTTTACATTTGAATAAAAAAGTCGATGTTGCCCTCTTGACACTGGACCCCGTGATCGTCGTGATCACAATAATTTTTGTGCCAAAAAGTAGTGAAAGTGTTACCATTTTACGTGAATTGTACCCGACCTCGATAGCTCGATAGATTGTTTCGTTTTAAAGTTAAAGTGGGGGGAGGACTTTTCACGTCCTCACTGTATATATACCACCTGGAAAATCATCGTCGTATTATTCAAACCTGTTAAAAAATGCAGTCCACCAGAATGTATGTCGGTAACTATGTAAAATAAATATTCAGATAAGTATCAATCGCTGGTAACACGCATTTCTTGTAACTGTGATGACTGTTCTATTCAGTCGATAGACCATTTTATTCCCACACTCATATGACTAGTCAAAACAACATGCCGGAAGTGTTATAATATTTATATTCGAGAAACAACATGTTTCGAACACCGGCAATGCATCTCGACATGTTTTTGGTGGAAACTTATTTGGGCCGATATGCTGAAAGATTCATTTGTATACTCGGTGATCAATAGATCGTTCTCAAATTTCACACACATAATATCAGACCAAGCTACATAGAAGTTTTTTCATCCACAAAATAAAAGACGCAAATGGCCTATATGCTTATTTTTATAAGATAGTTCGTTGATGAAAACCCCTGTTTTCGTCCCAGCAAAATCGATTTGTGGAATTTTTTAAACAAGAAATAGTGAAAAAAATTACAACTTTTTTGTTTTTTTGCAAATTATTCCCAAAACTATTGAAGGAATTGTTCTCCACAGTCAATAGAACTTTTGTAGAGAATCATTAAACCTACAAATAGTTTTTTGTATGACCGGATCGGTGCATTTTCGTCCAAAGAAATCCTGGAACTTTAAAAAATAGACCATTTTTCAAAAATTCACAATTTTTATAAATCTGAAACTTGACAAACAATATTTCGAAAACTGATAGATATTAACAAGTGGTTCAGCTCTGCGCAAGATATTTTCTGTCCGATGTGTAGTTTTTGCACAATCGCGTTATAAACAATTCAAGGGCTTATCTTACATAGTCCGTAGATTTAAGGGAAATCATCCTATTCAAATTTTGTGAACGGCATCTGGAAGTACAGATCCAACACTACAATTTGTATATTTTGGATTTTCATCTGAGAGGTGGGAAATGTGTAGAAAATGCAACTGAAAGTTGCTCTAAGCGCTTGAAAGTGTGTTCATGACATAGTCGAGTAACAGAAGTGGGGGAACTATCGAGGAGAGGAGAGTATAGTATAACCGCGCGGCGATTTGAACAATGCAATTCCCCCACTACCGCTTCTCGATTCTGCTACAAACACACTTCCAAGCGTTTGGAGCAACTTTCAGTGACGTTTTTAACACATTTTCCACCTCTTAGGTGAAAATCCAAAATAGACAAATTATCGATATTGATATCTTTTTCCACGTGCCTTCAACATAATTTAAATAAGACGATGTCCCTTAAATCGGCACATATTGCAAGATGTGCTCTTAAATTTTTTATAACGCGATTGTACAAAAACTACATATCGGACAGAAAACATCTTGCGCACAGTTGAACCACATCTATCAGTTTTCACATTATTGTTTGTTCAGCTTCAGATTTGTACAAATTATGAATTTTTAATAGATGGTCGGTCTCTGTTTTTTTCAGTGGAAAATGCACCGATTCTGTCACTTAAAAAACTGTTTTGTAGGTTTCATAATTCTCTACAAAAGTTCTATCGACTGTAAAACGATTCTTTCAACACTTTTTGGAATATTTGCAAGAAACCATTTTTTACAATATATCATGGATATTTTAGTTGATATGAAATAATTTTACTGAAGCAGGAATCAGTACCCTCTTAGGACCATATGCAACGATTTAAGACTAGTGAGAGAAGTCTCACTTATACATGCCAAAGAAAAAACTGGGTTTTACTCCTGCCTCAGTTTTCAACCAACCCATAATCCCGGCAATTTCTTCAGTAAATGTTGACAGTAATCACTCATACATATCCTACATAAAAATTAAGTATGTGATTTCAAGCTTGAGGTTTGCACTTCACAATAGTGTCATTAAATATATATATATATATATATATATATGCAGGATATGAATAAGCGATTATTTTCAACATTCAGTGAAGAGAATGTCGATTTTATGGATAAGTTGAAAATGAGGCAGGAGTAAAAAAAACAAATTTTTTTTTGTCATGTGTAAGTGAGACCTGTCACACTACTCTAAAATTGTTGCATATAGTCCAAAGAGAGTATGGGTTGCTGCTTCAGTAAAATAATTCCATATTTACTAAATTATTCATGATTCTCGGATCATCCGCAAACATTTCCGTGAAGAGAATACATTTTAGGTACTCAAATACTCGCATGTTATATTTTCATGAGAAGGTAGGAGTCTTCAGAAACTATATGAACTTTTTCTTTTCCTTCTCCGATTATTTTTAGCATCAAATATGCGGCTCCGCCAGAACTTTCAGCGGCGGGTAAGGGTGAACCTGAAATTTGATGTCGGCGTTCAATCACGTTTTCTGAGAAAACGAGCGCATTTCATAAGAAATTACTAGGAATACGTTTTGTGGAAAATTGAATTGTTTTTCATATATTTTCCAAGATTACAGCAAAAATCTATTTATATACAGTGTGACCCATTTAAGATGGAAGCACCCTTAAAAAACTTACACTTTTTAACCGATCGGAATGATTTTTTTTCGGTAGGTAGACATCCAAGAAGTCTACTAGGACAACAAATTTCATGAATAAATCTCCATTTCCAGGCCAACTAATTTTATTTTTCAAGATCTAGAAAAATTACTAGCGATTTTTTCAGAAAAAATCCGACTACACCACTGGATTCGCGACATTTTCAAATGGTTCATATGTAAATTACGTTGAAATGCGTCAATGAATAAAAAAGTTATAAGGGAATGAAATTTGAAAAATATGCCGTTTAATTAACCTACCAATTCAATTTCAGAACTTTAATCAAAACTTTGACTACACCAGTGTATTGAGGGTGTCTCGAAATATCACTGACTATAATTTCATTGAAATCTGTTCATAAATAAAAATTATGAGATAAAATGACATTTTCCTAAGAATCCATTAATATATTTTTCAAATTTTATTAACTTATAATTTTTTTATTTATTTACAGATTTCGATAAAATTTTGACTAGTGATATATCGAAACCTCCTTAATACAGTGGTGTCTTCCGAATTTTGATAAAAGTTCTGAAATTGAATTGGTGGGTTGATTAAACGGCATATTTTTCAAATTTCATTTCCTTATAACTTTTTTATTGATTGACGTATTTCAACTTTATTTACATATAAACCGTTTGAAAATGGTGCGAATCCAATGGTGTAGTTAGATTTTTTCTAGTGCGGAAAAGTTACTTTCAATAATAAAATAATAAAAAACGATTTCCTAATCATAACCTTGTGGCATTTCTTTCCACATAATCCATGTCCGATTCCGTAATAACTAATTTGCATCTAATGTGATAATGTTCGCGTCCAAAAAAAAAATCCGCCGAGTACTGAAATTGGTACCTACATGCTGGCAAATTACAGCGAATAAACGTGTCTAATGATGCCACGATGGCATTATTTATTAATTTATTCAAATTGCTCGATAATGACTATGGTAATCGGCGAGAGAGACTGTGACAGATATTGGAATTATTCATGATGCCAGAGCGTTCTCGACGGTCTAATTGATATTCGTTTCGCGATAGTCGACTGTCGAACCTATATATAGGACTGCTTCAAAAATTTTATTAAAAAAACTACAGACTCAGATCAACACTCATTATCAATCAAACTTTTCTAGATGAGCTCTACTCCAAACTTTTTTAGATGAGCTCTACTTCATTAGTATATACTTAGGGGTATTGTTCTGTTTTGATTTATTGTAATGGATGTGTCCTAGGCATGCGGCGTTGAATGTCCAACACTTTGTCTAACCTTGTATAAAAAGCTACCTGCAAATGGTCCCCGAAGATTGAAATAAAAAACCTCCCAAAAATCACATACAAACCACCTACTTTTAATCCAGCAAACTCGAGCAAAAAGTGAAGAATGAATTGTAGCACTCTGAAACTCGGCACATGACATCTCGACATCATGTATTATTGAAAAAAAAATTGTGTACCAAAAAATCAGGGGTGGAACCTAAAAAATGTTTCATTTAAAAAAATATATTTTTTTTTGTTGAAAAACGATTTCAATAGGTTGAGAGATACCTAATTCAATTCTCCATAAGAATGATTTTCATTAATACCTGATGAAACACGCTTGTTCTCAGAAAACGTGGTTTAACGCCGACGTCACATTTCATGCTCGAGCTAACCCGCCACTGCAAGTTCAGGCAGGACCGAAAATTAGATTTGTCATAACTTTGCTAAAAATTATAGAGAAGGAAAAGAAAAAGTGCATATCGTTCCTAAAGACTTCTACTTCCTCATGCAAATATAACATGTGAGTATCTGAGTACCTAAAATGTGTTTTGTTCCACTTCACATAACCCTTCTACGATATTTACGGAGGATCCGAAAGTCATGGATATTTTAGTTGATATGAAATAATTATACTGAAGCAGGAATCAGTACCCTCTTTGGACTATATGCAACGATTTAAGACTAGTGAGACAAGTCTTACTCATACATGCCAAAGAAACAACTGGGTTTTACTCCTGCCTCAGTTTTCAACTCACTCATAATCCCAGCAGTTTCTTCAGTAAAAGTTGAAAATAATCGCTCAAACACATCCTATGGAAATCGCAAAAATAAATTATTTTTGCAGAGCATACATAACACATCATAAAATGAAAGTTGACCTAAATGAAGTTGATTCGAATGAACTTTCCGTGACGCAACACTATATTACCAATAATTCAACCTTTTCTTCATTTTTAGCAATGTTTTGTTATTTTTTCCTTCCTTGAACAGTTGAACATACTATTAAAGATTTTATCTTCGATCTTTCGAAAAATCACCTGCTCATCTCCAGTCATTCTTTTATCTCATTGAATATTTCTTCATCTTTTTTTAATTCCACTTTGAGTTCGAGTCATTCCAATGAAAATAAGGTATTCACATGAATATTACAATATTCAGAGTTTGCCTCATGTACATATTGAAACTAATTATAACTGAATTAGTTAATCATTGCTGATGGTTGCCTCACCCTCATGCATCTCACCAGGCAGTTTAATGTGAACATAAAATAGGATTTTCTGGTATTTAACTTTAATAACATTAAATATGGGTCAGGTGTTATAACCAGCAATCAACTGATAAAATATGTTCTCGTGGATGTTTTTTCGATCTCTCAATTACTGCAACTTTGTTGGAGAAATCGTCCGATCTCAGTTTTTTTGTACCATCACTGACTGTTTTGTTGATGCGTATATCTTTTTTTTTCAGTTAGATTACCCTTATATGATTGAAATGTGGAAATGGAAATGCTAATTAATTGAACAAAATTAATTCAATTCTCAATGTTCTCATTCCTGGCATCTGTCAATGTAATAAAGCTGTCAACTTCAAGATCTAGCTAGGGGTATGTTGACGATGAGGCTTTTATTATGCGTATGGATATGAGTAGAAATCTTTGAGTAACCTATTTTTTTTTCCATTACTCTAAGATTCAATTCAAGATGGTGTCGCTACTATCTCTAGGAAAATGGCGACTAAGGCAGTCTTCGTTTGTCTACATTTGTTTATGTGAAAATGTGAAATCAGCATCATTTGTAGATTCGTTCAATTTTATCGTGTTTGACTTATTATTGTAATCCCCTCGAGTGGTTTTTCATGTTCCTCAAGTATTAGATAGAAGGGTTATCAAAATATCGAAGTAAATAATAACTGTGATATTTACAAGTTAAGTTGAACAAAAACAAAAAATAGCTGACTTGCACGTGCTAGCACTTGCTCGACAGATTCAAATAATTTCCAAATTCCGTGTGTGAACTGTAAAAAAAATAATTAAATTAGTTTCAGAAATTGAAAATTACGATTTACTTACTTCAAACATGGACTAAAGAGTAAAAAATGATTTCAATGTAATTTCTTAAATACAAAAAACGTGGGTGGTCTTGACCTATATTCTTAGATTACTAATTTTATTTTCACTCTACTTAGCGATCAAGAGAACTCTTGTCGAGCACACCACATTTTTTTTTAATTTGAGTAATTACATTCATATTTAATTTTTACTTTCTAGTCCATTTTGGACTTAAACCGCGTTCTTTAGGTTTTTAAATCATAACTTTATTTTATTGTTTTTAGCCTTACGTTTGCATTATTTCGAAGTAATCGGAAGTAAACGAAAAAGGACAGAACTCTCGACTCATTCTTCAATGTTAATTTGTAACAGTACTCTTGATTTTATGGATCTTGAATAAAAAAATCAAAATTTCCGACTCCGAAATGCTGCACATACCTATTTTGAATGGAATCTGATCATAATCGTAAAACTTGTCCACCATCTTGGGCTGCCATCTTGAATTCATAAATTTTGAATCTAATTGGACCATAATCACACTCTCGTCTGCCATCTTCGAGCCGTAATTTGTTTTTTTCCGTCATTTCGTTTATTTCTCCTCGAAAATTGGCATGATACGTTGTCATCGGAATTAGGATCACCTGCCAAATTTTAAATCATTCGGACGTCTGAAAATGGGTGACAATCACGAGTAAAGATTATGTTACTTATATATTTTATTAAGTGCCATGAAGAAAATTCAATCGATTACGTCCCAGTGCTACCACATTGATTTTGGAAAAAAGTCCTTCTGAGCAGCCATTTCAGAAACAAATGTCTACTTGTCATTGAAAAGGGAATTATTTGCTCTATGGAATGGCGTAACATATCTAAAGGGTTCCATTCAAAATTCATGGTCTATTTCCGGTAAAATCGGAAGTGATATTCAATTGTTTAGTTTAATTCAAAAATAAACACTGAATGATGCTCTGCCCAATGAAGTCCTTTCACCCGGAATACTTATTAAAACTGCATTATTTATTTGCTATTTTGTTTCGGGTAACCACTTTTAGTGAACCAGTCGCCAGGAACTTGTATTTGTGAATAATAAATAGTACTCTACCACGTCTAAGAGATTTATATTGGTCCCGTTCTAAATTAATAATTAAAGAAATTAAAAATGTGTGTTCACTCTTAGATGTATGGCCATCTCGAAGTTCTGATTTGAATCATATCGACCACATCTCCAATATTTTTGACGACAGGTTGCAATACATTGAGAACCAACTCAACAACGTATACGAGGAACAGTAAAGACTGAAATTTAAAAAGGGAATCAAAGTTTAAAGTATTAGTTATCAATGAGGAGTAGTTATCCAGTATGAGTTTTCGGTGTAGGGTAATTCCAGTTATTGACATCGACCCATCGCATTATTTTTCCAGCTTCGTTTTTTCACATATATTCATTATGTTTTCACCTTTTTCAGTTACACATTTGTTTGTTGTACATATCTAAAGTTCGGTTCACTCAAGAACTTAATTGATTATAATTGATTGATTCTTCAACGTGCGATATTTTTTTTAACAGTGTGCTGGATCATTTCATGATATACTGGCTTGATAAAAATGTTACCATCCATCACAAAAATATTAAATAATTATCCTTTCTATATATTTCTTTCAAACCCATCCCACCCGTATGTTTGTAGTTTTCTTATGTCAACGCCACCAAGCGTGGAATACAGACACTAAAATTCGGCAACCCCCAAAATTACTTTTACTACCCTCCGTCAGAGCGCACTGATAGGGGTGAATCTTCTATTCTCTAATCTGAAGTCGATTCACTGCTAAGGTAGCGTATATTGTCTTATTTTGTTTGTCGTATAATTGCTGCTTGCTCTAAAGACTGATTGATCAGTTTATGGACATTGAATTTTGATTTGAAAGGTTAGGTTTAGGAATCTTTTTTTAATAGGAATTTAAAATAGAACATCAGTTTTCAAGATGTTAGAAGCTTCATACATTTTCTTCTTTGTCACGATTTTTCTTTGGGAAGTGTATTTCACATTTCTGATGAATTGAAAATTGAAGGTTATTTCAGGTTATTCATGCTCTTGAACTATTATCAGTTTTTTTTACTATTTACTATATTCAGTTTTGTATTTTAGATTATTCAAAATATTTCTAGTGGAATGTTCAATCCAAATAAAACATTGTTTGCTACCTCTCTTTAAAATTTTCCACTTATTTTAGTTATTCATCTGCGCTACCCTTTGCACAAGTTTGATGCGGAAACTATGGATTTTTGGACGCATCCCTTCGGGCAGTCATCTTCTTCGTGATGCTGCACATTTTAGGATGTGTTTCAGTCAGGATACAAGGTAGGGCGCCACTTGTTCCTTCGCTAGTTATTGATCTGTGCAAAGGGTTGAATTTGAAATTTGAGGTGCATCGCACCCTGACTTTTATTAGTTCTTAATAATTCTATCTTTTTCGATTGGTGAATATGTCGTCAAAATAGAATGCTAGTAAATATGAAATTTACGATTCTGAGATTATTGCCTTTTTAGAAATTCCTTGAATCTAGGAGAAGTTTTTCACATGTACCGCTAGTTCTTGATTTATTACGACAAATTTTATGCTTCACTGTTATTTACTAACAGTAGAAGCACAAAATCATTTTGAGTCCCATGTAATTGAAAAAAATTAAATAAATTGCTTCTAGGACTTAAATAAACTAACCACCTTTCTGATCATCAGCGACGTTAGGGTTCATATAAGGAAGTATTTTCGTAGATAATACCACAAGACCATGACAAATAGCCGACTATTATTTTTTTCCTAATTCTATCGAGAGCACTTTGAAGCCATGTGAACATTAATAATCAGAATAACTCCCGACAGCTTCAGCTGGAGGGAGTTATTCTATGATTTTTAATGTTTACATGGTCGAATTGAATTGCCTCAAAATACAAGTTACTCGAGGGGAATTAAAGAAAATAATAGTCTGTATTTGTCATGGTCATGGCTTTTGAGAAAAAATATTTTGCCTATTTCATTCCTTGACAATTTCCTTTTTAAAGAGCAAGATTATTCATGAATGCTTGAGCATCCTCACGATTTCCAGTTGTAGAAATCTGTGCTCACACTAACTCGATTTTCAACCCCAGCTGTACATCTTGAAATGTATTAAATCAGTAAAATAAAAAGTACTTAGGCAGATCATAAAGGGAACTGAACTATTGAAACAAAAATGTATCAAAAAGTCAACTGGTCATAAAGAGAAATACTGGAAATGAAATAGTGAAAAAATAATTGAGTGTGCATGCGAACAGTGGATAAAAAGCAACAGCAGCTCCCTCTTGTTAAGAAGGCAGTATATTTTAAACATTTGCAATTAAAAACACAACATAACTTGAATATTCATGTTGGCTGAAATAAAAACTCTTGATTCAGAAAGATCGGAATCCGAAATCAATGAATCAGAAAATAACAACACCAGCTGTTTTTTGTTGCCTCCCAGTAATGAAGAAATAATAATTGAAACTTGATGCGATAATCATACTTGATAATGAATGACCAATATCGATCACGTCTGCATCGATTTGCCACTGCGATTACCTTTTGGTCGTGTATAGTTCACCATCTGCGAGTGAGGAAATATTTGTATCACTCATGATGACACCAAACGTACAGCGATGAGCGCCATTATGGATCTTGGAGTTATTTGGGATTAGGTCGACTTTTGAACGGTGTGTCATCATCGAGATGTCATCTCGTCAAGATTGAGGGTCCATGCGAGCGAAAATTTTAAATTTTCAACTGGAGACCACTTTTTACCGGGTTTGACAGTAGTTCGTCAACGTCTACAGTTCCTCAAAAATTCCTTTGTTCTTCGACCGACCGTCTTTTATTTTTCTCCTTTTTGGACGCTTAAATATTTGCGCGCTTATAATTCAGCCATTTATATTTAGGATTCGAATTTTAGAAATACTTAGAGTCGTGCTACCAACTTCCAGACAGTTATTTGAGAAGACTAAGACTAGCATTTATTTTTTTCTTTGCTGCTTTATGGCGGTTTTTGTTTTTGTTTTGACAGCTGGTCATCTTTTGTTTCTCACCGACTGCTGACCGATTCTTCATCTGGTGGTGTTATAATCCAGTTATTGCATGGAATATTTCAAACAGAAAGTTTTAATTAGGTTATGTAGACAATTAAAAGCAGTAATTATGCTCTCAACTGAGCTTTTCGAAAATAGTTTTCAGTATCACTGACTGTATCAAGAATATTTTGATGTATGTTACGAAAATGGAAAAAAAACAGTAGGTGATATCTGAAAATGATACTTCTAATATTATAAAAGACTATGGATATGAATATGAATTTTTTTCGTGAACAACCTATATATCACTCTTTCTACGTAGGGCTTCGCGATATCAAGATATTAATCAGTCTTGGTCTTGTCTTGGACTTGATACAAGACCAAGATCAAGGCCATCACTTAATAAATCTTCTCAAGACCAAGACCAAGACTTGACCTTTGAGATCAAAATCAATTGGTCTCGAAAGAAAAACAATGAACTTAAATCTACTGAGTATTAAAAAAAATCTGAAGGAAAATGTTATGGCATTTTAATTCAATTATTTATTTTTCATAAGGTAGTTTTTTAATTTTTGGTCACTTAAAATCAGTATTGCAGTTTTACAGTTTACAACAAATAGGTGTATGTTGTAAGGTCACAGTGGTTTATACCTCCTACTATTGAAGATAGAAAAAAAAATTTATACAAAAGTTATTTGGTTTGAATTTGAAAGTTTTAGAAATATTTTTGATACTGCGTTTTTGTCACTTCCAGCTGAACTTGGCAACGATTTTGTATATATTTTATATTATATTATTATATTTTAAGATGCTGGTAATTCGCATTCTGAAATGGATGCATCCGCTTTTTGTCTTTTAAGTAATATCTTTAGCTTTTTAAATTGGACTGATGAAACACTGTTTTCGAAGATAGAAAGGAATAGGAAGAGAGAGAGAGAGAGAGAGAGAGAGACAGGATGAGAAAAAACTCATCGACTCAATTATTTAAATGTTTTAAATAATATCTGTTATTTATTGTTCAAAGTTGCATGGTAATCTGAGCCAACATACCAAATTACTTGGGTTTGCATACTTAATGCATTGATTTGTTGAAAAAATAAGATTTCGTTTTGGAAAAATATTATAATAATTTTCAACCGTATTTTTCAATCCTGAAAGTAAAAGATTATTTTCAAAACTATATATAGATGTGATAGTGACATCAGGGTCACAATGACTGGTCTATCACGACAGTGTCGATTCGTAGCTACCGGTGGTCTTGGGAAACCAACGTGTAATTAAAAATTAAACGGTTTTCACGGTAATTACCCCCATTCAGTTAATTCGTGTAACAGGTAATGGAAATGTTCGAATACTATCAGGAGTAACAGCATTTCCGATGTGTTTTCATTTGTAAATTTTTTCTGCGAAAGTTACTGGACAAGCTGATCATTATTGATCGGAAGATGATCTCATTAGTATCATACAGACTTTCATAAATACTCGTAAACTATTCACGGTGTAGCACGTTTTGTCAAAAAATTAAAAATATGTATTTTTATTTGTGGTTGGGCAATATCATCAACTATTACTGGTATTATATTAGCCCGTTTTCCTAATTTAATACCGAAATTCCAGGGATGGAAAATAAATCAATAGATTTTTGCTGTAATAATCTCATGCAAATATGATATGCGAGTATTTATATACCTAAAATGTGTTTTGTCGCACTTCACGCAGATGTTTGCGGATGATCCGAAAATCATGAATAATTCAGTAAATACGGAATTATTATACTGAGGCAGCAACCCATACCCTCTTTGGACTATATGCAACAATTTTAGAGTAGTGTGACAGGTCCCACTTATACATGCCAAAAAAAACTTTGTTTTACTCCTGTCTCATTTTCAACTTACCCATAAAATCTGCATTATCTTCACTAAATGTTGAAAATAATCGCTCATTCATATCCTGCATAAATATTTTCAATAACACTATTATGAAGTGCAAACCTCTAGCTTGAAATCACATACTTCATTTTTTATGTAGGATATGTATGAGCGATTATTTTCAACATTTATACTGAAGAAATTGCCGGGATTATGGGTGAGTTGAAAACTGAGGCAGGAGTGAAACCCAGTTTTTTCTTTGGCATGTATAAGTGAGGCTTGCCTCAGTATATAGCCTTAAATCGTTGCATATGGTCCAAAGAGGATACTGATTCCTGCTCCAGTATAATTATTTCATATCAACTAAAATATCCATGACTATCGGATCCTCCGTAAATATCGTAGAAGGGTTATGTGAAGTGGGACAAAACACATTTTTGGTACTGCCTGAACTTGCAGTGGCGGGTTAGCGCGAGCATGAAATGTGACGTCGCGGCGTTAAACCACGTTTTCTGCGAAAACGAGCGTATTTCATGGGGTATTACTGAAAAGACTAACTAAAAAGGAAAGAAAAATCTGAAAGTGAAAATTCTCATTTTCATTCAGATATCTGATTTTTTTAATTCTCTACAGTTTTCATTGAAAAAATCATTAAATAAATTAGATAAGAAGAATGTTATTAAAAATATATCACTCACAGAAATCGTTCATTTCATTGAAGCAAGATTCGCTTCTCTCGCATTTAATCCCCAACACATTTTGGTCGACAAAAATCTATTTCGCTTTGCCAAGCTTTTCAGGAGTCTTTTCACAATATCTATCAGATGTAGTTCAATGTCCAGCGTGGCTTGTGCCGAGGAAGTAGTTGTTTTCTGTTAGATATTACAAATAAATCACATTTTTCATTTTTCAATCTTCATGAAGAATGTTCCCCTTTTCAACATGAATTGTTTCGATTTTGATCGATCGTCAATCCTGTCATTACGCCTCACGCACCCAGCCGAAATTCGCAACTCGTCAGCAGTTCAGCGCCGTCTCTACCGTATCCACATAAAAAAGCAGCTTGACCTTTTACGCGTCGCGATCGATCAGCACCCCTAACAGACGACCTTCCCCTACGACTTGACCCAAATAAGGAACATGCTGAAAAGAATCGGGCATTTGTCATAACATTATTTTGTCGAAATTCGTTGCGGCAGGCCCACCCCCGACACAGAAAATCGTTTAATGCCCGAACAATTTCAGACGACGGTATCAGGGGGTGAACGTTGAACACGCACCGGGGATGCCGACAGTGGCGGCGTATATGGGGGGTGCTGGAGAAGTGATTAGCTTTCGAAACTTCAATCCTACTGAGTGGTTCACCAGTCCGTATCGATCACAGCTTTGAGATGACATATTTTTCGAACAATTTTGCTGACAATTCTTGTGACACACCATTTATTGGAAATATTCTATTTATGTTGAATTTCCGTAATTAAAGCAAAAATAAAAATATAAGCCTTAAGCCTACGCCTATGTCGCATAAGTCCGTGCACTAATTTTAGTTGTGCCTCACCTCGTCTAGCCTTAAAGGGAATGTTATCGTGAATTAATTTTTCAAATTGTTCCGTCTAAAAAAAAACATAATTGAAACGACGATTCGGCGTTGATAGTGGACAATCATTCGAGGGCGAATCTTCAGGTTCTCTGCATCTCAGCATCTTTTCAGATATAAAGCTCAAGGAATGACTTGGCCCAAAGGTCGAGAAGATAATTCGAGTATACAGGGTGTTTCCGAAATTGGAGCGATAAATGAAGTGGGAAGTAAAAAATAACAAAATAAAACGAAATGAGAGAATACTTGCTTGTTGAAACAAAAAAAAGTATTTTGGGATATATTGAATTTTATAGTTTTCAATTTTTCTTGATAATCTCTGAAAACAGGTCTACAGCCTGCGCCAACCGCGCTGAAGCGCTGCCAGCGGGCATGCTGTAACCTGGAGACTCAAACCAGTGCCTCCCAAACAAAGTTAACTGAAAGCGATTTCATAAAATTTCATAAAAATTTCGAATTTGTGATTACTTCAACAACGAAAATTCTTGCCAGTTATTGTTACATTATATTCTATATTACAACCCATTGGAAGACGCCACTAGATTCATGACATTTTCAAATGGTCGATGTGAAAATTACGTAGAAATGCATCCATCAATAAAAAAGTTATATGGGATTAAAATTTGGAAATTATGTCAATAAATCAACCCACCATTTCAATTTCAGAACTTTTATCAGAATTCTGTTTACACCACTGGATTCAGAATATTTCGAAATATGTTTGGTGAGAATTACATCAAAATCTGTTTATAAATAAACAAATTATAAAATGATAAAATAATTTTTTCCTAAAATTCCACCATACAACATTCCTTTCAAATGTTATTATTTTATAATTTTTTTTATTTATGAATAGATTTCGATGGAATTCTGGCCAAATATATTTCGAAATATGCTAAATCGAGTGGTGTAGTCAGAATTTTGATATAAGTTCTGAAATTGAAGTTTTGGGTTGATTAATTGACATAATTTTCAAAGTTTATTCCCATATAACTTTTTTATTGATGGACGCATTCCTATGTAATTTTTACTTACACCATTTGAAAATGTCGTGAGTCCAGTGGTGTCGTCAAATTCTAATTAAAAAAATCGCAAGTTTGTTTTTTGGGTTTTTGACCTTGAAAAAAATTCGAAGTAGGCCTTGAAATTTTTATATTTATTTCGAATTTATTGCTCTCAGCTAGAACTAGAGGGCTCTATCTATTGAAAAAAAAAACTTCTGAATCGGATAATAAATAACAGTTTTAGAGAGGTGGTCCGCTTTTAAATGGGTCACTCTGTAGATGTGGCAACAATGCACATGTTCATTCATAGCCGCTTCATCTTTTTACTGTCGAGTGTTCAGTGCGCGCTCCTGCCAAGTGATCATTGGTAAAGTCTGCAAAGTGTTATAGAGTTCTATTTTCTTTATAACTCTGTGTTGATTTTTGCAAAACTACTTATCTGTGGCATGGCAAAATCTTCATATTAATTTGATGATGATGATGAACAATTGTATTTTTGTGGATTTCAGTACTGCAAACAGTAAACGCCTCTTTCCCAAAACGATTTGAAATCATCCGTTGAAGTGTTGGCAGTCCTGTCCTCGGAGACCATGACTGAGACCTTATTTGAAGATTGAGGTCGAATCGGAATATCGCGGAAGCTTCAATGAAATGTTGAACCTTCCATGGTTCCTGTAATTCACGATTACAAAGTCTACAAAGTTACATGTTGTATAGAGACAGAACCTATTCATATCGTGAAATGTGGCCTTCATTGGTATAAAGTAGTAATTATCCATCTTCCTTATTCTCGAGACAACGTATTGCGTATGTCTGACATTGAGAATACACATATACGTAATGCATATTATTGATCAAATCGTGAAGGTGTTTATATACGAGCACTTCAATTCGAGGAGACCTTGGCACCTGCCAATTTTGAGTAAAATAAATACCGCCTGCTGCTAAAGAAATATTATAATAGGCTGAATTAAACACGTTGGTGTTGTTGGATAAAAAAAATGTTATTCTGCCGATGGGATCTCTCATAATACTTTTTAGGTATAATAAAAGAAAATAGAATTCATAAAATACCTACACCTTTGGTTTCCTGACATGGTATTTTTTGTGATTGGGTATGGAAACGAAAAAATGTAAAATTAATTATAAGTGTAGATGAACACATTTATTGTGAATATCTACTTCGATTTCATTCAGAAAAAGAATATGTAAAATATTCAGATTCAGACACAGGTCATGAACTCGCATTTCTTAAAATATTTGTAGAAGTTTGATTTTGTGGAGGAAATAAGATTCTCGACGTGGTTTTTTGAGTTTGTAACCTTCCACAATTTGAAAATGAAAAAAATGTTAATCCAAAGAAATCTGTAAAAGTGTAGAACGGCAAATTAATTAAATTGCCCGATAAGTTACTGCGTTCACAAGACTGCTGTCTTGAATCAAATTAATTTTTGTTCAAATAGTTTTCAGCGTCTTCAGCGATAACGGAGGCAGATACAGTCTCCAAAACGTCAACATTTTTCGAAAAAGAGAAGTATTTTTTGGTTAATTTGATCTCATTTTTTTCAGATAGGCAAATTCAGTGTAGGATACGTTACTGGCAAAAATTAATTTCATTCAAGGCAGCAGTCTTGTGAACGCAATAACTTATCAGCCAAAAATTAATACTTTTATGTGCCATTAAAAATCACTAATATTAAGCACTTAATACAAAAATAACTATTTTACTTTTCAGTTCGATAGTTTTTAAATAAAAGCTTGTTTTCAATAAAATTGTTCATTTTTATTTCTATTTTTGATGTTTGCAAATGAAAATATAGCGGGTTATCATTATCATCACTAATAATATTCTCTTTTTAGATATTCATACAATGCACGTAAAATGTCCATTTATTCAAAATCAATAATTAAAAGGGCAACATTCTCCATGAAAATTGAAAAAAGAAAAATGTAATACATTTGTAATATCTAACAGAAAACAACTACTTCTTCGGCTAAAGCCACGCTGGACATTGAACTACATCTGATAGATATTGTGAAAAGACTCTAACCGAAAAGAAAAAGTCTGAAAATGAAAATTTGCATTTTCATTCAGATAGTTGATTATCTTAATTTTCTCTAGTTTTCAATATAAATTCATTAAATAAATTAGATAGGGAGAATGTTATTAAAAAAATATCACTCACAGAAATCGTTCATTTCATTGAAGCAAAAGGTTCGCTTCTCTCGCATTTAATCCCCAATACATTTTGATCGACGAAAATCTATTTCGCTTTGCCAAGTTCATCAGGGAGATTGATAGAATTGGAAAGCAGGCTCTTGAGAAGCAATTATACACATCAAGGATGGAAATGATGCAAATATTTCTTCTGCGGTAACACTTTGAAAGTTATTTTTTGATAGGTCTTGTCGTGAGCATTATGCACAACAGATTCTATGAATATCCTATTTATATTTTTGAACTAAAAATCGAAACCTTAATAATAATATTTCACATGCCGCAATAATGATTCTCATGTTTACTTGAAATTAAAATCACAGGGGAGTTTTACTCATATAATTATCTTCATTACGAGTTTTGAAATCCCATAAAATGCATTTAATTATCTCGACTATTATAATTATCATCACAATTATTGTAATCTAGATGATATTTTGGAGTATAATGAGCATTTCATTTCACCGGGATCTGAAATGTGTGCAAACGTGTTAAAGCATCAAGTGACCAATCATCGGACATTTGGAAAATTTGTAATATCGAATTAACATTACTTATCGTCATATTTCTAGTCTCCAAAGTTCAATGGTGAGATTGCTTCATTCTTTCACTAGAACTTTTTCGGTTTTGTTCGAAATATAATTAGTTACAGTTACGACAGGCAGACCCTGTACACTAAAACGCTAGACGTTCAATACATGAAATACTGCTAGGATGCCTAATTAAAATAGTGGCTAATAAAAAAATTGCAGACTGACTCCCGCTATGCAAATCATCAAATCAGATTAATATGTAAATCGCTTAACGGTACATCCGGTATTAGAAAAAACAACGGTGCAAGCACCCAAACGAATTCGCCTTTCGAAAAATCGAGATGCATTAGTCGCTGATCCCACATTCGTCGAAAGAGACGAATCGATGGAATCCATCAAAATGTTAGAGACCTTTCTTTGCAGACCATGTTAATTATACGTTAGATCGAGTGAGGCTGTGCCCGTCTGCCCGTGGCTTTGAGGAAATGATAGAAGGACAACTTGTTAATCGAATTACTTAATCCGGTTCGATAGTGACGGCGAGCGGCTTATATAAGAGAACTGTTACACCGTGTCATTATTATTATCAAAATTAAAAAAATCAGCATCGTCACTGATAACTAATAAACTATACATACATGCTATAGTACATCTTAGCACGTTGTTTTCCAGTTGGAAAAAGCAATACAAAGTTAATTAACTAACTGAAACTCATATTAATTAAAGGGTATACATTTCTTATTCTGTTGTTTTTTCCAAATTTTCTTATATCTGAGGAAGCAAAGATTCAGTAGGCGGTGTCGGAGCGCCACGGCAAATAATATTAATATCTGTTCCTCACCCGCAAGGTTTCCGGAGGAAAAATATATATTTGACTTATTTAAACAAGCAATTCTTGTATATATTATTATTATTATTATTATTACATATAAATGAAGGCTGAGGATAGAGTCCTATATAAGCCTAAAAACTGAAGAGCGATCAACAACTTAATAAAATGCATGAAAAAAAAAATTAATATATGCATAGAAACAATTAAGCAAATAAGCAAATGTCTATTTTGTTTTTAAAACTATTCACTGAGTCAGAATTCACAACATCGTTGAATAAGTTATTACATGTTTCGAAAATTCGATTCCCCAAAATATATTGTCTCTGCTTTGTGGCAAATTTCTCCTTTTTTAATTTGAGAGTATGATTGACAACGGAGATCAGAGAGTTTCGGCAAATTTTTCGAGAAAAAATATTTAATATTTGATATATAAAAATATCCCGTATCACGATGTTTGTTCGAGCTGAACTCCGAAACAACTTAACCGATTTCAATGAAATTTTGCACACTATCTGTAATTTGATCCAATTTGAGAGCTGCGATAGTTTTTATGAAAAATATACAAATCGATAGGCACGATGAGGAGCAGTGACGATAGTACGACTCACCCTGTAGAATTTCTTCTTGGAATTACCAGGCGTGCCTTCCCATAAACTGGAGCTAAAGGTTGGCTTCCAGTTTTGTTCGTATTTAAACTCTCTACAATTATTCTCATTGGAGCAACCAGATTGCTGTATCAGTTTTTGTTTTTTTTGTATTTAAATGTTTATAACGAATTAGTAAGTGACAGTTGCGTGTCCAAAACATAAAATATGACTAGAGACTGTCTTCCATGTGATGGCACAGTCGGTTTTCTAATCGTATTTTTCTCATTTTATGCTCTATTCATTGGTGTACCTATTACTAGTCTATCATGTAGAAATACACCTGTGAAATTTCAGAGAAATCCGACATCATTCATATAATACTTTGTTCGCCCACCAACTAAAACGCGCTACTGAATGAACTAGCTGTATATTGTCCCTCCGCCAAGTAGGAACTCTCGATCCACAATATCTGTGGTTCCACGAGAATTAATAACTACACTTTGTCAGTTGAAGTTAATCGCCGAGTTTACCGAGACATTTATTTCGATGGACTTTTGTTAATTGATCGTTCGGAAGGCATTAATATCTTGGATCGAATGTGATTTGTGCTTAAAACATTGTATTCGCGTATACAGACAGTTCGTTTGACACCAAAGTATACTTTATACAGGGAGTCAATACCTACATTCAGCAGAAGTATACAGGGTGTTTCCGAAATTGGAGCAATAAATGAAATGGGAAAAACAAAACGAAATGTCGAAAATAAATTATTTTGTGGGATATTAAATTTTAAAGTTTTCAAGACTTTTTTTGGTAATTACTGATTAGAGGTCTACAGCCTGTGCAAACCGCTCTGAAACACTGCCAGCAGGCAGACACGCTGTGGCTGGAGATTCAAACCAGTGCCTCCCAAACAAAGGTAACTCAAAGCAATTCCATGAAATTTCATTAAAATTTCGAAAATTTTTGACTGCTTCAAAAACGAAAACTGTTGCCATTTATCGATACATTCTGTTCCATATAACAACCCATTTTCTTAAATGCTTCAATTTCGGAAACACCCTGTAGAAACTGAAGGTTTCATAGAATTTGTTAGATTGTCTTTTTCGAATAAAACTGAAGCTTCAGTCTCAGTTCTCTTTCTCTATATATAACTTGGCTTCCAAAAAGGCGCATTTGGCCACCTTCAGTCTCAGTTGCAGAGTCAAAGAAAAACACCTGAGATTCCTTCCATAACCGATATATCGATCGATACTGTTGAAACGATGACCGCGATGAATCTCAATTGTGGAAAAGTGCATGCTCATTCAGCGGAACCCACATGGCCGCGTAGAATTTCGAAATAAAAATTTCATTGCAATTTCCTCTCCGCTGAAACCGATTTGCTACTGAACCGCGGTAATCATCTAATATGAAATATTAACTTCGATATAATTCGCTTCGACCATGAACAGGTGGCGGTATTAAGAGTAAAAGTTGAAGGTCGACGTTATTCCCTTGTTTAACGTAATTACGAGCTGTTTCATTGGAATAAATACAGAAGCTGGTCGATTTTAATCAGCTTCGGTATTATTATAAATACGACGTACCAACATACTAGATCAATAATTATATTGTGGCTCTTAAGATATAGTACGGTCGGTATAGAAGTTTTCTACGCGAAAATTCGGCATAGCAATTTTCCTTCATAAACTGTTAGTAGAACATGCCTTCCCCTCTAAAAAACCAACCCTTTATTATACAAGCATGTTTTCGCCTTTAAGTCACCTTTCAAGAAATAGAAGCTACCCAAAACACCAAAACTACGTCACTTTCACTCGACGCGAGTTTCGCTAAGAAAGTTAGCATTCTTATTAACTTATGCATTTCTGTTACTTCCTTTTTAGCCGATAGCAAACTACGATTTTGGTACTCGCAAATGGGAATTATTATACATGAGTGAGATTGTTAGGTGTAATACCACGATAATACCACCGCGATAAGTCTGTCGATTTATTTCTGAACGAAACTGAATTGCTTCGTCCTGCGGACTCGTGGTGTTTTCTCAAAACAATTCAGTTGAGTTCCAGACATAAAAGACAGACTTATGAGGTATAAAGTTTCTTCATTAATATAAATACGAACAATGTATGACAGTCATAAACAAATTATTGAAATCGTCAATATTATAATGTTTCTTTTCATAATTTCATTTGAATTTTCAGTGAAGCGACGCATTCTGACATATCCAGTTATATTTATTATTGATCGAACTGTCAAACGTATTCATTTCGTCATGGTTACGTCGCTGAAAATACCGAAGCTGATGCTCCAATCAGAATTGAAAGACAGCTGGTGTAATCGCGATAACACGAGTTGTCTTTGGCTTCCGATTGGTCAGATCAGATCAGAATTTTAAAATGAGTGAAATAGTCATCAAAATACATTTCACGAGGTATGGAACTGTCACTTGTTTTGAATATTTCAATATTTTACTTCAGCGACTGTACTAATATATGTAATAAGACGTCTGTAGAATGTAGAAAGTACATACGCTTTTGCTAATGGCATGGGGAGAATAATTACCCAGATTGGATTTTATAAATACGGCGTATAAGACGAAGATAATTCGCGCTGTGATGCTGCCTCGTTCGATGTCGATAATTTCGCGCTAGATTCCAATCCTCGAACACATTTATTGATAGTAAGCAGGTGAATTCAATGTTTGCAAATATGAGGGTTACCACTAGATAAATCTAACCTTAGGGGGTGCTAGTGGTAGGTCGTAATTCCAACAGATGATAATTCGAATAAAAAAAAAATTTTTACACTGCGATCGTAAATTGTCCTCCACACCTGCTAACTTTTGAATCACTTGGTATATTGCTATAAAATGTTGATGAATTGAATAGGGCGAAAATGTAACATTAGCCGTTCAAACCGTATGAAATTTAAATTTCAGTTCATATGTAGCTAAAATTCCAAAACGCACGGACGCTAGGGCGGATCTATTATACCTTGGGGTAATTACCCACCCCCGTCCCTGACGGACACGATTCATAACAAACAATACTAAATCAAAAATTATCTTTATTTTCGATTTGTTACATGTTTTACCCCCCTTCAGAAAAGTTGCCTGGATCCGCCCTTTCCAAAACGAGCCCAGTTACTTGACGTTTAATAAGAGAAAAACTCTTGAGTTTGTCGAATTGTTGAATTGTCGAACGAAAATCTCTCAAATTTTTTAGTTGATTTCAGTAATGGACTCATTCTTGGCGTAGAATTCGAGTAGTAATGATTTCAGTTCATTTAACTCAATTCATTTGATTTGTTTATAGATAAGGCTAAGTTCAAATCAACGGACAATTATTCGACTAAAATCATTCACGTTTAACACGCAAGGAAACTGATATCCTATTTAAATGTATAAAATGAGTATGAGTAATTTTGATCTTGTTGTATCTCGATATGGAATAGTTATAACGGCTGGAACCTGAAGAATCAAACGTTGAATTAATACGATAAATTCTCTTAATTACTAACTACTCTGATATGGGCATTGAGCGAAGAGCACGATGACATTGAGACTACTATTTCACTCATTCAGGCGCCATTGCCACAAGTAAAGATAAGACTGAGTAGACAGACTTCAGTATATATGTATATTCACACATTTACTGTTGCCTTTCGAAGTAAGCGAAAAAATCATTTGAATTTATGGTTCTTGTGCCCTTCACATATGAAGACACCAAAATTGTCCAAACAGAGAAGGCAGAAACCGCAAAAATGACAGATATGTATTCTAAAGCAGAAACGAACGAGGAAGAATCGTGAATGAAATAAAAATAAACTTGAGTTGGTATAATACAATGTGAATAAAACTTAGCATGTCTTTTCTCTAGAAAGACCGATCTCACAGTGTCAGGGTAATTATATCAGGAATATCCATACCAACGAAATCTTCCATTTCAATGCTCGTTATTATTATCAGCAGTATCCTTCATGGGAAAACCATGTACGGTCCATTGCTTTTCAGAAACTTGGTTTTCTGTTTCGTACCAAGAAGTATTCCACTTCCTGTGAACTGATTATGATTTATAAGGCACAAATCCGACCTTTTCTGGAATAGTGTTTCTATATATGGTGTGCAGCACTTTTATACACAAATTAAAATTTCTATTCCACAAATTCCTCTTCCCAGAGAAAACCAAAAAGGAACGCAGCCAAGTACAACGGCTAAACAGCCAAGCTATTTGTACTCGTGAAAGCTCTAATTATAAATTAGAACAAGAAATAAGTTCTTATGGACTTATGGCCCGACACCCAAAAGGAATGATCTCTACTACAGAAGCACTTATACAGTAAGAATTAATCGTAGAAAACACAACTTCTTGCTTGAAACAATTTGTTTGTGCGGTGCACTCGGAGACATAAGTTAACTTGCTTGAAAAAGAAGAATAACTCTCCCAAATCATCATCATGCACCCCTAAGGTTGAGGCCCGGAAGAAGGAGCTCCCCGGCACTTTTTACGTGCTCGAACGCTCCCTCCCCCCTTCCACCGCCAGCGCTCACACTGAGCGGATCCTCATCCTGTGGATTAGCGATCAGCAGAATGCCATCTGATCGTTTTAATATGGAGTAATCAGCCTTTGCTCGCCTGAACTCCCTTATATCTAACATGAGTTGAATTTAACTGACTTGTGACTTTATTTACTGTGCATGATGCCCCCGAAACTGGCTAAAGGCCCTAATACCGTGGCTGATGGCCCTAGCTGGTCTGACTGGATTTTCGATGTGAGGAACCTGAAACATAAAAAAGAAAATATTATTAGTCATCGTGTGCTGTCCCTCAGTGAAGTAGACGTTGCAGTCGCCGGAGCTCCAGCCTTCATCTTACTTCTTCCAGGGTATCTTCTTGGTATCTCCCAAATGGCCAAATCGACTTATCTTCATAGTGAAGTCGCACATTCTGGCCGGCCAATAGGGTTACAGACCGCTGGTGGGCGGAGCCTATTGTAAATTTCTTGCCAGATTGGGTCTCGCTAAGAATCGAGACTTTTTGATATGTTTTTCAACAATAATGTTTGGTTTTTCTGTGGAAGCTTCTGACAATTATCGTTTACAGAGAGCACTTGCAATTGTTTCCTCTGCAATGAGGTACATTGCACAAGTATCTGTTGGATATAATTCAGTACCCGTCGTGGTATTAGCCAGGAGAGTAATCGAGTAATCGACTTATCTTCATAGTGAAGTCGTACATTCTGGCCGGCCAATAGGGTTACAGACCGCTGGTGGGCGGAGCCTATTGTAAATTTCTTGCCAGATTGGGTCTCGCTGAGAATCGAGACTTTTTGATATGTTTTTCAACAATAATGGTTTTTCTGTGGAAGCTTCTGACAATTATCGTTTACAGAGAGCACTTGAAATTGTTTCCTCTGCAATGAGGTACATTGCACAAGTATCTGTTGGATATAACTCAGTACCCGTCGTGGTATTAGCCAGGGGAGTAGTTGTTTTTGCCACAATAAGCCCACGTTGTAGGTGACTATGGGAGTGAAAAGGGTAAAAACATCGGTAGGCGACGACTATCGTTGTCAAACGATCTCCCAAAAAAATCTTATTGCCATAAGATGGAAGCATTCGACAGAAGAACATTACATTTCGAAGAACACTTTCAAAACCCAATGTTTCAACACTATGATTCATTTAATCGACATCTTAAGCTCTGTGCATGCAAAATAACTGCGTTCAAATTCTAGAAGCCCCTGTATTGACGAGAAACGCGAATATTGTTCAGCTGTGTGGAAAAACAAAGGCATTTTTAGTTCGACTGAAAAATTCATAAAGCAACATCAAAACCCCGAGAGAGTACACAAAGTGAAATTTCCTATAATGATGTTTGGGCAACGAAACAAGCATTTTTGTTTCACGAGGCCCTCGGCGTACAAAAGAGAAATTAAAATTTTTAATAAAATGAAATTTCTCCATAAAAATTTTTATCAGCGCTGCGACTGTAATACCAAGTATATATAGTCTTTCTTTTTTTGGCCTTATACTTTATTTTATGGTGATGTCTCTCTCTCCCTCTCTCTCTTTCTCGTCCGTCTGCAGAACGTCTAGCCACCGGTATCGATTCACCTCTGTTTTCTGATTTTTTTTTCTTTTTAACCCTTATTATTTTTTATTCAAAGCTCCGCCACTCTCATGATGGAATTTTCCTAAGCAGAACACACCGCACGTACACGATTTGAATTTTGCATCGGGATTGGAAACACAAATCGTGTTGTCGGACTTACATACAGCAAAAGCTATACGTTCACATCAGTGATACCGAATGTTTCGAGGAAAAATTGGTACATCCCAAAAATTGGGGCTACTTGTATAATAATAATGATAATAATGAGGTAGCTTTATGCGCGGTAGACATTAGTACAAAATTTAGATTTGTTTTATCTGTAGACTGGTAATTGTTCCATTGAATGAAAGAGCTGTATTTCGTGTAACATATTGACTACACGAAATACAACTAATTCATTCAATTAGCACAAACTCCGACCATCTTGTAGTGATAAAATAGACATCCAACAACTCGACTGTTGGCGGTTCTCATCAGCTTCCTTTCTATATACATATGTATTTAACGAATGTGTCTCATTATGGTCGCAAAATGCGAAAAATGTTGAAGGTGCGCTAGGATCCGGCATCCTAGCACATAAAACCGCAAAAACGATACTTCGGAAAGTTTTTTCAATATTTTTTCGGTATTCTACGCCAGCATCCTAGCACACAAAACCACCTATAACACCTACAAGCGAACTGTTAGGCCAGCAAACAAGAAGATCCTCTCGTAGGAAATTTTCTTAGCTTTCTTTCTATATACATATGGATTTAACAAATGTCTAGTTATGGTCACAAAATGCGAAAAATGTATTAGATGCGCTAGGATCCGCCATCCTAGCACACAAGACCACCTATAACACCTACAAGCGAACTGTTAGGCCAGCAAACAATAACATCCGGCATCCTAGCACATAACACCGCCAAAATAAAATACTTCCGAAAGCTCTAGAATTTTTTCAATATTTTTCCCGTATTCTACGCCATTAACTCAGTATAGGAGTGATTTTTCGAAGACATTTTGACAAGAGATGTTTTTTCGTCTGCTATATGTGTGATACAACGTTTGTTGCAAATTTATCTTTGTTTTATGGTACTTATTCGAACATATTCAAATCATACATTTTCGGAATCAGCATAAAATTTGAGTATATCGGTGGTAATTTCGAGTGAATCTGATGACTTTAGATTCTTGGCGATTTTTAAGGTAAAATTCATTTGTGCCGATCGACTTGAAAATCAAAGCATATACTAATTTCGGCATGCTGAATCGATTGGCGTTCGCAGAATTGCTCTATCCCGATTCGGTCGTCGGATGAAAATGTTATCTAGAGGTTGCAGGTGCCGTTTTCCCACCAAAAATTTTTCTAATTTTTTTCTATGTTATATTCGTTAAATTCAATCTTTTTTCTATACGCTGACCAAATTTGAAATCGATTGCCAGTCAAGCATAGATTTGGTAGGCGTTTTTACGAACGTGTGCACTTTAAGTTGGACCGATTTTTAAATTTATTATTTTTCATTTTTCTAGATCTTTCGAAAGTATTTTTCGTTGGCAGTTTTATGTGCTAGGATGCCGGATTCTAGCGCACCTTTTACATTTTTTGCATTTTGCGACCATAACCAGACACATTCGTTAAATACATATGTATACAGAAAGAAAGACAAGAATATTTCCTACACGAGGATGTTATTGTTTGTTGGCCTAAAAGTTCGCTTGTAGGTGTTATAGGTGGTTTTGTGTGCTAGGATGCCGGATGCATGTGATAAAATTTGGACCGATTCTGAAATGCTTTATTTTTCATTGTTCAAATAATGTGTCATGTTAAATTGATGGCCTAGAATACGAAAAAAATGTTGAAAAAATTCTAGAGCTTTCGGAAGTATTTTTTATGACGGTTTTATGTGCTATGATGCCGGATTCTAGCGCACCTTTAACATTTTTCGCATTTTGCCACCATAACGAGACACATTTGTTAAATACATATGCATATAGAAAGAAAGCTAAGAAAATTTCTTGCTGGCCTCATAGCTCGCTTGTAGGTGAAATAGGTGGTTTTGTGTGCTAGGATGCCGGATGCATGTGATAAAATTTGGACCGATTCTGAAATGCTTTATTTTTCATTGTTCAAATACTGTGTCATGTTAAATTGATGGCCTTGAATACGGGAAAAATGTTGAAAAAATTCTAGAACTTTCGGAAGTATTTTTTTTTGCGGTTTTATGTGCTATGATGCCGGATCCTATAGCGCACCTTTAACATTATTCGCATTTTGCCACCATAACGAGACACATTCGTTAAATATATATGTATATGGAAAGAAAGCTAAGAAAATTTCCTACAAGAGAATGTTATTTTTTGATGGCCTAAAAGTTCGCTTGTAGGTGTTAAAGGTGGTTTTGTGTGCTAGGATACCGGATGCATGTGATAAAATTTGGACCGATTCTGAAATGCTTTATTTTTCATTGTTCAAATACGTGTCATGTTAAATTGATGGCGTAGAATACGGAAAAAATGATGAAAAAATTCTAGAATTTTCGGAAGTATTTTTCGTTGGCAGTTTTATGTGCTAGGATGCCGGATCCTAGCGCACTTTAACATTTTTCGCATTTTGCCACCATAACAAGAAACATTCGTTAAATACTTATGCATATAGAAAGAAAGCTAAGGAAGTTTCCTACAAGAAGATGTTAGTGTGAGCTGGCCTAACGGTTCGCTTGTAGGAGTTATAGGCGGTTTTGTGTACTAGGATGCCGGATGCATGTGATAAAATTTGGACTGATTTTGAAATGCTTTATTTTTCATTATTGAAATACTGTGTCATGTTAAATTGATGGCGTAAAATACGGGAAAAATATTGAAAAAATTCTAGATTAACAAATTTTATACTACCTAATTTTATTTTTTGACGTTTGTAGAAAAAAGTTTGTGTATCATTTTTTAAATCGACTGCGCCTCGTTAAAAAAAAAACAGTTCTCTATCACCAAAACGTTTCGCAGCAAATCGCAAAAAACGTTTTCAACGCCTAAACTGCATCCCCATTTCACGATTTTGAGCGTTTTCGTGTTTAATTTTATTTTTTCCCCAAAGTTGGAACCTCATCAACATTTTCCTCCTAGGCCTGTAACTATTTTTTTTTCCTCAAAAATTATAGGCACTAGCCTATATACCTAGTCGTGAGAAATTTCTCACAATTCAACAATCAGCATAATGTCTCCTAGTTTGTTTACTCAACGATCATTAATAACTCTGATAATGGCCCATATGCCTACATATTTTACATAATCTCTCGCGAGGTCTGCACTCAAATTTGAATATGAACTTTTCCCTTTTACCTGCATCGGGTATCGGGTGGCTATAAATTCGAATACAGCTACTTAATATGTTGAATGAATTCTTTATGAAAAGCCCTTTTGTCACGTTACACCACAAACAGAGAACGAGGTGCACGATTACAATTGTAAAATATAAGTAAATACACTCCAGGAATTTATTGTCATTTTGTTTCTCTGGGCGTACATATTTGCCAAATTAGGTCGTATATATTTCCGTGTGAAATATTTTGAATGATACCGTATTTTGCGGTGCGAAGTGTCGGAAGATGCATTTTCATTCAAATTTTTAGGCGTATTGCTTTTGTGGATGATCTCAACGAACGATGACCCTAGACAAAAAGTTTTTATCAATTGTGATTCGAGAAGAAAACGTCTGGTAATTTAATATATGCAGAACTCAGAACGTAAGATTGAATTATTTTAACCAACACATGACAGTTATGTTGGATAAAACAGTTGTTGTACAGCTGTCATTAAAAATGACGTTTTTAATTCGTTGACATATTAAAAAAATTGACGTTTTCACAAAATCACTTTTAACACTAGTGTTGAAAATTCTTTTAACAATAGTGTTAAAAGTAAAATGACAGATGAGATGATGGAGATACTCAGAAATATAGATCTCTATAATAGAAACACTTCAAGCAGAAATTATAATGAGAACACCTACTCAAGAATCATTTTCACAAAAATTCACACATGCATTTGGACGTTTGTGTAATTGATAATACTAATTCCTTTTGTTAGTAGTATTTAGTCAAACAGTAGAATGTCGTTCATCACTGACAACACTTGTATTATAAATAAAATAACCATTATGCCACTCGTATATTATGTTTACTAAGTTACTTGAGAATTTATACCACTCGGTCTGACGGACTCGTAGTATAAATCTTTCTCGCGTGACTTATTTTCAACATAACACTCTAGTACCATAAATAACTATTATTGAATTAAATTATTCAGAATAGAAAAAAATAATTCACTTCAGCAGGGGTTGAAACCCAATTTTTTCTAAACGAAATTATTAGTGCAATAATATTAGTGCTAAAATACTAATTGTTTTGAAGGTTAATAATATGTGGTGAGAGAATTTATAAGAAGCAAAATGGTAGGTTTGTGTGATAGTGGTTGACAATAATATCAGTATGAGTAGACTTCTAGAAACAAATTAATTAATTAACACGCTTTTATTAGCTTCACATGTATCTATCTATCTATATATCTATGTATGTATGTAACGGAATATTTGAACGTAATTTTCACACACTTCCAGACGTCCGAATGATTTGATATTTGACAGGTGTTCATGGTTCCGGTGGCAATGCAATATGCCATTTTTGTTATAGAAAAAAACAATGGCGGACAAGATTTGTGATAACGGTCCGATACGATTCAAAATTGGTATGAAAGAGTTTTCGGGGTCAGACATTACCAATTTTTTGGCAAAATTTGTAAATTCAAAATGGCGGCTCCAATATGGCGAACAAGAGTTGTGATTAAGGTCTGATTCGATTCAAAATTAGTGTGTGAGGGTTTTCGAGGTCAGAGATTATGATTTTTTTTGTGAAATCATCCACGTAGCATAACTACTAGCTGGAAATTTTACAGCAGCGTATAACTTGAGCATGCATTTGAGTTTGAATTGTTTTTTAAAAATCATCTATGAAAATGAAGGTGTTCAACAGAAATCCATGACAAGATTATTTTGAAGACCGCATTACGTTTTCACATAAAACGTTACTTCATTATAAATGTATTTGAAAGAGCGAAATAAAAAACCATTGAATCAATTTCTTTCAATATCAAATACTCGTTATGGTTCTTGTTGACTCGATTACAGCAATATAGATTGGAAATGTATATTCGATTGTCGTGAATGCGTCGTTTCATATCGTTCAGAGTCATCAATAATAGGTTGCCGATCCGAAAGGAAATCATTATGGATAAAACAATAATATAATATTCCAGAACCACATTAAATTTAATGTCCGAAGACACGAAATAACGAGGGAACTCGATGAATGTTTGAAAAACTCGCGTTAAACATCGATAAGGCCCAAATTCGTTAGGTCGGACCTCAACATCGCTTATACTGCACAGCCTAACGTACTTTCAGTGTTATTACAAGCTGTTTTCTTTGAAAACAAACTAAAAAATGAAAAAATAACAATCCTGCGTCGAACATGAACGGAATACACCGCTCCGCCGTCCCAACGCTTTGTACTGAAAATACAGGCCGCGTCAAGCTCGAGTTGATTGGAATATGAAAAAATGGTATATTTGGTGGAACAACATTCGCGTATTTTTTCAAGAAGTTGTTTTCCCTAATTTGTACAGTCTGAATATATGCCAGACTCAACATAAATAAAACGGTATAAATATTGTCGTTAGAATAAGGAGACATCAGTTCTGAACTCAAATTAGGGACAAATATTGTTCGAGATGTCTGGACGTATGTCGGGTCATTGTTTCAAGTGCTCCATCTAGTAATGGATTCTCAAGAATATGTTTCTTTACAGTACAAAAGCTGGCTAAAATGGAAAACATTCACAAGTCACTATCGGATCATATGAAAGTATGAAACCAAACTAAAAGTTAATTAAAATAGGAATATGGAAAATCGTAGTTATAAGAATGATCATACAAGAAAAACTGGGCAGAATATGTAAAAAGAAAGAATATGATGATCAAAGGAGCAAAATAAAATAAAATAGTTATTTATTATACACGGGAAAAAAGTATTAGAGACTAAAAACGAGAGCTAAAATCTATTATTTTTCCAGTGTATAATAATACATTTTTTTCTGTGACGGAAAAAACGACGATTTAATAGTAAAAAAATCAAATATCTACGGCTTAAGACTTTTCGGTTCGCGAGATCTTTCACATTTTCTTTTATGAACAACCATTTCATCTACATACACAAACACGGTTCATAGCCACATCGATAGGATTGCGGCTTACTACGCCAAAGGTATGTGGTTCAAAACGACAGTTGAGGTATCTCATTGGTGAAAGGTTGGGTATGATGTTAATTTGATGGCGTAGAATATGGGAAAAATATTGAAAAAATTCTGATTCTTTCGGAAGTATTTTTTTTTGGCGGTTTAAAGGCTTGGATGGCGGATCCTAGCGCACCTTTTACAATTTTCGCATTTTGCGACCATAACGAGACACATTCGTTAAATACATAAGTATATATAAAGAAAGGTAACAAAATTTCTCACAAGAGGATGTTATTGTTTGCTGTCCTAACAGTTCGCTTGTATAGGTGTTATGGGTGGTTTTGTGTGCTGGGATGCCGGATTTGTGCCATACAATTTTTGTTGCACATTTATTTTTTTTATGGTACACCGTGCAGCCGAATATATTCAAATCATACATTTTCGGAATCAGCATAAAATTTTGAATATATCGGTGGTAATTGGTTAGAGCCCCGAGCTAAACATCGGATGCGTGCGAGATCAGCTTTTGCAATAGCAAATATCTACCTTTACCTATGTATATATCCGGGAAAAAAGTACTCACTTTTTTCCCGGGATAAAAAGTTATTCAGTACCTGTCAACAGAGATAAAATGTTAAACTTTTTTCTCGTCACAGAAAATAGTTATTTATGCAACAAGTGCAAAAAGTAAGTGTATATTGCACTCGACGTGAAATTGTTCGACGAGGCCGTCAGGCCGAGTTGGACAACACGTTGAGTGCAATAAACAATTTTTGCACGAGTTGCATACAACATTTTTTCTACGTTCTTGCAAAAAGCAAAAAAGTATTTATCAAGGTACGGCACTAGGTGTTGGAAAATGAAAAGCGTAACTTAATTGATTATTACTATCGATTTCCATTGAAACAGATCACTATCATCTATTTTCCATTAACAATACTCATTTTAAAACTTTCAATTTTGTAATTGTCAGAAATAATTTTTGACTGACGTTTCTATAACCACAATTGCATTATAAAAATCAAAATCATAGTAGCCGTGAGCGCGTATGTTATCACGAGGTGTGGTTATAGTATAGACAGTTTGCTCTATTCAGGTAGACGGTTCAGAACAAAGTGTATCATTTTTGATTATGGAATTTTTCTCGGAAAGGCATTGGTTTGGCTCTGGCTGCTAACATTAATACAAAATAATATAAAATATGTTTAACTGTTTAAAACGTATTGCCATTCTCACAGAATATCTTCTAAATATGTAGTGGGTTTGAATATTTATGTTTGTCATGATGACAGCACGTTGAAGTTAAATGAAGTTGAACTTTATTGCACTAGTGCAATAAAGAACTTCCTTTTCCACTAAATATGGTTCAATAAAGTTTTGCCTTTTGCATGAATGTAGAAAAAATATATTAATGATCGTATAACTCAACAGAAACAAAAATATGAGGACTGGCTTCTGTCAATTTCAAAAGTACTAACCATATAAAAGACGAATCATACTACGAAAGACAGATAGGGTGTTGAGACGACTCTGTCACTTGTTTAAGCATACATTTCACGAAAATGAAGTGACAGTTGAGGCACAATAAAAAAAATAAAGCAATTTTTTCAAATCGATGAAAAAAAAAGAATTCACCGTATGAATAAGGGAAAATTACCCGTATGGCCGATAAAAAAAAGTAGACGCGAATACAAACATAATCATTAATAATTATATATAAATGTGGATTCCTCACTTCATTAATTGCTTATAGCCTAATGAGCTCACTCATTAAGTGACATTTATTTATTTATAAAATCGCCAATTAAAAACTTAAGCAGGAAGCTCTCTACGGTTATCTCCTATCACTCTTCTGTTCCTTTTGCACTGCACTTGCGCCACTAGTCCTCGTCAGTGGTTGTTTTCGTTTCGTTGCATGACATCGACATGGTTTACAGTTAACTTTCTTACTTAAATCCGTTCCATTGGTTCTGTTCATGAGTAGCAGCCAAGTTTGTTCACCGGTGATCTGGTGAAAGGATACTTCGAAGTTACCACTAGAGTATGTACAATGGTTGAGATGGATATGACATATTATAGAAATAATAGATAGATACTCGAATCAAATATTTTTGCTAATGCAGCGATTTTCAACTGGACACATTTCTACAACTGCTTATTTATAAGTTGGTACAGGAACAGAAAAAGAAACTGAATATGCAGATCAGTATATATATATAATAATAATAATAATAATAATAATTTTATTGCCATAAATTTCGTATGAAACATCAGCAACGTCAGATACAGATTGTTAAGAAATACACATAAATATACACACTTGTATAAACAGCTACTAAACAGTTATATGCAAAAAAACACTTAAATGTATGAATAAAAACAATTGCATGGTAACTTGATTTGTCAGTAAGAAAAAAAAAATGTATAATAAATAATAATATATATATATAAAAAATATATATATACAGTGAATAGGGAACAGGCATGTGTCCCCGTTCTGATATACTTTTATTTGTGCATAAACATTACCATCCGAGAAGCTAGGTAACATACTCAGAATTTGAAAATTTTCGTTTCCTTTCCTAATTCGTAATTGAAAATGCAACTTTTTTCATCCCATTTGAAAACGTACTTCTAGCGCCTCTGACGGTTGTATACATCTATACTTCACAAAGTTCAATCTTTCACTGTTAGAGGGCTCTCAAAAGCTGTATAATATTGGCCTTGAACTGTCAAAATAACCCAATATTCCGGAAACAACCACAAGGAGCGCCAGTGTTTGGGGGAAGTTATTCGACGTCAAGGTCAACGTGTTTAAATCGAAGAGCAATTGCAAAACTTGAAATTTTGGGGATAAAACGGGATTTGAGGAATAATTTTCACTAAATTGATGCAGAAACCCCAAAAAATTAAATCATGCGTGTTCTCTATTTAAAAAATGGACACCATATAAAAAACTTTCTCATTATCTATTTGTCACAAAGTTTTATTCTTCATAAAAGCAATTCCATCCATGTGTATAATTGCTTCTGAAGAGCCTGCCTTCCAATATTTTCAATCTCCCTGATGAGCTTGGCAAAGCGACATAGATTTTCGTTGACAAAAATATATAGGGGATGAAAGGCGAGAGAGCAAACCTTGCTTCAATGAAATGAACGATTTCTGTGAGTTTTTTTTATTACATTCTCCCTATCTGATTTATTCAATGAGTTTCCAATGAAAACTAGAGATAATTAAAAAATCAACTATCTGAATGAAAATGCGAATAATCAATTTCTGATTTTTTCTTTTCAGTTAGGGTCTTTTCACAATATCCATCAGATGTAGTTCAATGTCCAGCGTTGCTTTAGCCGGAGAAGTAGTTGTTTTCTCTTAGGTATTACAAAAAAAAAAACATTTTCCATTTTTCAATTTTTATGGAGAATGTTCCCCTTTTCAATTTGCATATGATTTGTCAAAATTTCTAATTTCTGAACGGTGTACAGGGGGGAACAAAAAATAGAATTTGTATCAAGAGTAAACTATACGATGGCTGCAACTTTGAATATCCCGTTATTCTTTTAATTGTCATTCTGTAAAATTTCTAGATACTTTTTTAAATAGTGGTTTTGCTGGTTGTATTCCTTCTGGGTGTAGTTGAAGATACGTTTCTGCAGTTGTCAGTATTTCTCAGAATTTCAAATTTCAAAATTGGTGCGAGTATTTAGATGCCAATAATTTATTTTGAAGTCGCCCTAGATCCTCCCAATGTTTTTTGGAAAGTGCCTGAGAAAAATAATCCCACTCTGACACCAATTGTTTCAAACTACACTGATAAAAAGGATATTTTGCATCAATGCATAATTGCATTGATTCAAGTCGATATTGTATTCTTGAATAGGTTCAACCAAATATTAGTTTGATTTTTTGACGGATTCCTCTTGACCACTTGAAAGGAAACTGTTTTGAGACATATGAACACTTTCTTCGCTGAATAATGAGAGTTGTTTAGTGCAAGAATATTTCAACTTTGATAATGAACACTATTGTGAATACTTTCTTTGTTCGATGGTGTGAGTTGGTTGAGGCAAGAATATTTCAACTTCAATAACGAACAATATTCTTCTTTATAATGCAATACATTTTTGATTCAAGATTATCTGCATTTGGAGGCTCAGTACAAATGTGCACTTGGTTATAAAAATATGCCATGGAAGCCATGTTCATATGGTACAGTTCAACAAACAGAGAACAACTGCGAACAATTGAGGTATAATGGTTAAATATGAGAATAGTTTTGTAATATTTTAATTTCAGAAACTATATAATCAACGTAGGTACCTATTCGGTGACGCATAGAAATGCGATCGAATACAGAAACGACAGCGTCATTCGCCATTATCACACACCTGTTGATAACAAAAATATCTTCAACCTACCTCCACAACTGGCCCATAAATGACCTAAATTCAAATCGTGCAGAAATAATTGGACCTCCATGTTGCACTTCTGTAGCAGCACATTTGCACATAACCACTGTGTCAAATACAAAACTAACAACTTAAATTATGATTCAAACACAACCCCCAAACCAAAGACGGGCAAAAGCAAACAGGATAGAGGTCCCAGTCGGCAGTCGCAGTGCGCGCTTTCGCGTGGGTTCGGGTCGTTCCGGTAGCGGGGTTTCACCAAGAAATCATGTTCTTGAGTCAAAAGGAGCATTTTTCACAAGTAGGAGTTCTCTAGGGTAAAGGTTGGAATGTATTAATGCAAACAAATTCAGTTCAAGATAATTTATGTAAAGAAGCAAACAGTTCAATAAGTTTGAAATAAGAGTATATTCATCAATTAGAAATAATTATTCTTTTCAGAAGATGATTCTGTTCAAGAGGATATATATATTTGATTGAAGACATCCTTTTTATCAGTGTATACATGGGTTCCCCAAATAATACTATACTCAGTACACAAACTCAATAGCTTTCATTTCGAAACAAATGTAAATCAGGTATTCTAACTATCTGATTTTTACTTGTTGCCAACGGCCATACAGTGTTCTCTATCTGTTACAAAATGCCCTACACCTCGGTTACCTAGCAACCAATATAGTTTCGAGAATGATAATGAAAATGAACAATGAGTCCGACTTTGGAACAGACATTGCTGACATTCATCTTTGATCATAACGACATTGGTTTTGTTCTACTCGTCACCGTAATCAAGCTAAACCGTTCCACGTCGCAGTACATAAAATGAAGTGGGCCAAAAAGGCCGCGAACCTAATACCGTCGGTTCTTTTGTTGTCCGGTATTCTTCCGAAAAAGCGGAAGTAGTCGCGAAAATGCAAGGTGTATTTATTGGATGGGCGTCGAATCCAGCTAGACGTCGTCGTGCCGGCGTCGGGGGGCCGTGGCGGGGGCGAGCGGGGTTCTTTGCAGCCCCGTAAAGCATAAAACGCGGCGCGCACGGCGCCTGCTCCGACTCAAAAAAGCACAAAAACTTTATTTCAAGGAAAACACATAAAAATATATAACATCCGATGCACTTTATTTGCCCATTTTTGCAAGCGAATAAATTGCGTTCGGTGCTAGTTCTGAGTATAATGGAGTTTTCGGGCTTTTGAGATGCGGAGAAATATATGGCTGGAGTCAAATTGTTATTGTAATGTTTTATAACAATAAATATAAGATGGATGTGTTCCTAGAGCTAGAGGAATGTATGTGGATGTTAGAAAGGCAATCGAAGTTCTTGTCGTTTCAAAATAGAAACGAACGAAACTTTTGGAGTTTCTGTATGGAAATGTAATACGAAGATTGATATGTTGCAGTGTAGTATGAACTTTTTAAAAGTTAATACGCAACTAATTGCATGGTTATACTGGAATCTTATCCCAACATTACCCCCACCCCAAATTCAGAAACTATTCAGATATCCAGATGGTTATAAAATATGAATGCTTATGAAATTTAATCAAGAATGATCGGATAATTGATTTTGGAAATGCTGACTTTGAGAATTACATTACAAAGATCGGCTCAAGTCAGTGCCCGCCTTAACGATCCGAAAATTTGAATGCGAGGATGCAAGGGGGAAACAACTAGTCATTTTGTTTGGACATTATTTAACTCTTATGTATAAAAATAAGATCCAGAAAGTTCGCAACTCATGCCCACGTATGATTTTTGGTGTAAGTAGGCGACAACGAGTATCAAATAAATTGAAGGAGATTGGATGGTTACAAAAGGAGAACAGGAGAAAGGTGTCATAAAATAATTCCCAAATACATACCCAATACATACTAATTCAGCCATTTTGAATCGACTGGCGTTCACAGATTTTGTCTATCTCTAACCGTTCTAGAGTTGGTCAGCTCTGAATCAGTTTTCAAATGGTTTTTTTGGCACCAAAAATATTTCTGATGAGTTTTCGACATTTTCGTTCAAAGATTCGGAATCAGCACGTCAAAATACGTTCGAAGAGAAAATTTTGAATTTCGAAAAATGGAAAATAAAAAAGTTCAAAAAATTATGTGTGAATATTCGACTTTTTTGTCCGTTGATTTTTTCCGTTCAAATTATCAGTGTATACTAATTCGGCCATTTTGAATCGATTAGCGTTCGCAGAATTTGTCTACCTCTAACCGTTCTCGAGTTGGTCAGCTCTGAATCAGTTTTCAGATGTTTTTTTTTGCCGCCAAAAATATTTCTGATGAGTTTTCGACATTATTGTTAAAAGATTCAGAATCAGCACGTCAAATTACTTTCGAGGACAAAAATTTGAACTTCAAAAAATGAAAAATAAAAAATCTCAGAAAATTTTATTTTTCCATCTTAAACATCTTTTTCCGCCTAAAACTTATACCTGAGCATATAAAAATCATACATTTTTGGAATGAGCATGAAATTTTACGTACACAGTGCGAATTTCAAGTCGATGTGACAACTTGGTACTTTTAATGATTTTTATGGGTGAACCCCTTGCAACTTTTTCGAGTAATTTTTAATTTCTTTTGATTGACTCGAAAATAACAATACATACTAATTTGGCCATTTTGAATCGACTGGCGTTCGCAGATTTCGTTTATCTTTAACCGTTCTCGAGTTGGTCAGCTCTGAATCAGTTTTCAAATGGTTTTTTTGGCACCAAAAATATTTCTGATGAGTTTTCGACATTTTCGTTCAAAGATTCGGAATCAGCACATCAAAATACATTCGGGGACAAAAATTTGAAATTCGAAAAGTGAAAAATAAAGAAGTCCAAAAAATTATCTATCATGACTTACTTGACTTTTTTGTCTATATATATATACTAATTGGGCCATTCTGAATCGATTGGAGTTCGCAGAATTCGTCTATCTCTAACCTTCCTCAAGTTGGTCAGCTCTGAATCAGTTTTCAAATGTTTTTTTTGGCGCAAAAATAATTTCTGGCGAGTTTTCGACATTTCGAATAATGAATTTAATTAAAATTAATAATGAATTAATGAAAATGTTGTGATGTAAGTACACCTAATGAAAGAGTAGTTTCCCCCTCGCGAGAATGTATTGAAAAAGTCATAGAAACAAATACAATTTGAAAGTCAAAATATTTTAATATTCAAAATACAGTTGTACTAATATAGCTGACGCCCATAATGCGCATTTGTCGTACAACGGACTATATTAGTCTGTAATATACCCAGTGATAAGACACTCAACATGAGCGTTCGCGCAATAAATGAGAATTTCACATGTTCAACTATGTTGGTAGCAATGTTCTCCTCTCTCACTTCAATATATTCATTACAAGTAACCTATAGAACTCCTCCAGACCGTTAAAAAAAATATGTTTAACTGGCTCTGAGAACCAGGCCTCTACAGCTTCTATAACCTCATCGCTGGAAGAAAATTTACCACCTTTCAAACTTTTTTTCAGTCGAGGAAATAGATGATAGTCGGCCGGAGTCAAATCTGGTGAATTCAGACAGGAATGGTTCGTATGGCAAACTGCGTTTCGTGTACAGAGCCATTGTCCTGCAAAACAAAACACCTTTGGATAACGATAACTTCCCATCACTTTTCTCCTAATTTTTTTTTTCTCGCAGAGTGGTCAGCAACGTCGAATAGTAATTCCCAGTTCTCTTATTCAGATAATCAATCATGATTACTCCATGGCAATTCCAAAAAACTGAGGCAAGAACTTTTATAGCAGATTTTTTAACACGAAACCCAATTTTGCGAATAAACTGTATGGTCCTTTGTGAGCACACAGTTCTGCATGTATCTCTGAATTCGGACACTCGGAGTGCTTCTTGCTCTAATCGCAAGATGGGGCAGCCTAGACTGTTACATCGCGCGATACCAGAGTAAACAATTAACCAAAGTGATGTAATGATTCGGACGAGGAACAGATGGTCTCGAAGTTGACTGCATTAACATTCCCTTTTTTGATATCTGCTAGAAATTATTGTGTAATCAAACATATTCTTGCATCAGAAGTTTGAATGACTTATTATTTCTGTATCTGTATTCTATTTCGGGTTTGAATAATTTATATCATATATCGTTTCAAGTTTTTATGAAACATTCAGGCAAGTGCCATGGAAGAACATTCCTTTCAAACCCATCTGAAATATTTCCAGGATGTATCTATAAATGTGTTTGAAACATTTCTGAAACATTTGGCTATGTGTCACAATACATCGTAGATTTCTTTCAGTAATTTCATTTCAAGTATTTGGATGACTATTTTTGAAATGTGATAGAAAATGTATACTTGAAACAAACCAGAAATATACCAAGAATGTTTCATAGTATGCAAAGTTGTTTTCCAAACCTTTCTGAGGTCAGACATCTTCAGTTTCTTAGAACATCAACGCAATTTTCGGTAGATGGTTTCAAATATTAGAGTAGGATCTCAACTTGAAATGCCTCTTGAATATTCCTGAAATGGTAACATTACTATTGAAACGTTTCATTGAAACGTCTCTTCTCTCAGGAAGGACATATTCATTTTTGAATATGTACCTGAAAAAATAGGGCAACATAAGTTGGAATTATACAAGCTACTGTGTTTTTTTTTATAATGTTTGTACAAACACTATGGATTTCATCAAGTAACGGTCGAGTCAATCAGAAAAATAAGTTGGATTCTCCTCATAGCTTACAGATTATGTTTCAGGAATATTACCGGGAACCAACTAGGTAACTGGAAAGTACCTGCAATATAACCCCTGTAGGACGAATTCGATCAGGAACTTTCCACCATATTCTGAATGTAAACTCTCGCTCCTGAACCTCTCCTACAACCCCCGTCCGAACGGCGGGAAACTCCGTTCATTATCCTCCCTCCCCTTATTCTAATCAACACGTGCTTCTCCGCCAGAAGACTACTCGCTCCGTTCATCATTTGTCTCCACTGACCGCGACAACATTCATTTGTTTGCCACCGCAGCCAACTGCACTATAACATTTTTTGTCCCCCCTCCCACACCGTACAGCCCGGTCGGCGGCGCACATAGACTCCCCCACAAGGAAGAAAATACCCAATCAATATCATATTCTTACATGCACTCTAACCTTACTTCCGTATATGTACATACATTTTTTTAGCATTTTTTCCTTCCCAACGTCGTTGCAGTTCTTTTTCTTATTCTCTAACCTAGTTCCTGGCGTCGCGACGCCTTATACTCAGTCGACGGCGGGTTGTAGAACTATATGCAGTTTTGTTGCATCCTAGGAGGCCATGAACGACGTCTCGTGTAAATTCGCTCGCTTCGTTAATTAATCCTCGTTAGTCGTGTTGAATTAATTCAAAAGTGCTTAGAGTGGCTCGGAATTTTTGGTGGGGGTAAACGATCGTGCGGATGAGGTGCCCCCCACCACGGAATACGCGACGCGCGTAAATTAACGTCTCTAATTGCCGTTTTGCCGCTTTGAATGGGTTGACACCACGTGATCTCGCGATTGTTTTTAATGTTTATCGCTTGTTTCGGCGATAAACGTGTGGTTTACGATTGGAATTTAGAGTTTACCTGTTTATTGGTATTTGAAGCGTTTGTAAATGTTTATGTTGGTTCCAAATGATTCGTTTGATCGTTAAATTTTTGTCGCATTGAAGAGTTGCTTCGGGAATGTTCTCTGAATGTATTCAACAAATGAAATTATTCACGAGAAAAAATTTCGTGGAATGTTTGGATGGAAAAATTGGTGAATCTGTAAATTTGGTCCTAAATTATTAAAATCGTTATTGACACCAAGAAGCATAAATGTTTTTAAGGACCTAAATCACTAATACAAAAAATAAAAAATAAAAGGTATTGAAAGCATCATTGTGTCAATTTTATTGTATGATCATACATTTTCGGGTATATTTTTAAATATCAAAATTCCTTTATATAAAATAGATTTTTTCCAAAATTTGTCTTTAATCTATGCGTGATTATTTGATTGTCTAGTTTCGACAGTATCGGTTGAATGAAATTCCAGAGATGAATGTTTCCCATTATTGATAAAAGAATGAATGAATATGTATATTTTCAATTCGTATAAATTGATTTCCAAAACATTGTTTGTAGAATATGAATAAAAAATAAATGGGATTTAGATTATAGGAATGGTAATTTAAAAATACATTTAATACTCTTATTTTGCAAAGATTTAAGTGGACGCGCAAGATATAGAATGCCAATTCTGATATTAAATATTGTAATTTTGAATAAATTGAACTCAAATATATAATTTTGAGATATTTCAAAGGAATTTAATATCGAACTTTGAACAAACTACCAATCATTTTTTTCCGAAGATTTTCAGTATTGATTCTCCAAAAAAGTTTTTCATCATTAATATACCAAAAATTTTATTTTTTCTGAATATTTTATATATTTTTTTCATTGAAAACTAATGAATTTCCGATGTGTCTGGTTTTTCTTTTTGACGAAAGCCCTAAGAAAAATTCACCAATTTTCATAGTCAGCTTATATGGTTGTTTAACTAAAGCGAAATTATTTTTAAATCTGATTATTATTCCCAAAATAAATAAATTTTGTCATCTGCAAATAATTTGAGCTCGCCATACAAATTCAAATTGAATATTGAATTGAAGTATATCAGAAACAATACAGGTACAAGAATTGAACCTTGTGGTGTAGCACATGTTATATAATTTTTTTTCCATTTCCTATAAAAACATACTGTTTTCCGCCAGATAAATAATTTTGGAACCATACAAGTTCAAGCTTGAAATTATCTAAACATATCTAGACCCCCGAATTCTTCCACGATTTTTTCAGTGAGGAACACGCTAACTTGGGGGTCAAATTTTTATTTGAATATAGTTAGAATATTTTTAATGTTATTTTGATATAGGGTGAGCCCAAAAAGACTATTTCTCGAAATCTCTCGAAATCATGGATACATTGAAATTACATATCGCATTGTGCCTAAATGGCCAGACAAAAAACATTGATTCAATGGAGATACTCCCCATTACTAGTGAATTTTCTGCTTATTTTTCATTCTGACATTCTTTAGTGCATATGATGTTCAACTTTTGTGTAACCGTAGGAACTTATTTGATCTCAAAAAAAGTTATTTTTCATGTTGGCAATCGAGTACATGATATTCAAAATAGTAATGAAATGAAGGCTACCTCTTTCCAGACTGGGTATAGTAATATTTTCCACTTTTTACTCTCTAGTTTTCTAGTTTTGGTAATATAATAGTAAGTACTCACTAAACTTTCTAAATTTCATAACCTCAAAATTCAATTTCAAATTCAAATTTCTTCAATTAAAGTATTTACTTTCAGGTAAGCACTGAAGATGACGCAAGTCGAAAGCGCTTTGCAATAAATAATAAATTTATACACATATATATAAATTCTTCGCTTCATTCATTACTAACAAGTGTATTCAGCTTCCCGCATTCATTCATATAATTCCAATACTATCGATATTTCATTAGCCTGATTTCCCCTTCATAATTTCCAGTGATGCATCAACTGATTTTTTCCTGCTACATGGAAAGTTCTCAAAAGTCAGTTTCATAGACAAAACTCAGGAAATATTTTTTAAGAGCCCCGAAATTTGCATAATCATTTGTGAAATTTATTCTCCATACTAATTTTGTTCATACTTCCGCGTTTTTAGTACATTCCGTTTTGATTTTCGTGGTGAAAATTTCATTAATTCATTAAACAGTTAGGCATGGCAAATAACGTATTTCATTAACTTTTTCAAATCCGTGGCATAAAAACTATAAATTCAGTACCAAAGAATTTTCGCATCATCATAGTAAATATTATAATTTCCCCTATTCAATCATTCATTTTATAATAATTCATATTCATCAATTATTATATGCATTCTGATTTGATCAAAATTTAATAACGAATTATTTGGAACTTTTTAATTAAAATCTATCGAATATATTGGTGAAACGTATAATGAGAATTATATGAATTTTCCGATTGCAGAACATATCCGAGAATATGGCCGTACAATCCAAACTCAGCCACTGAAGTTCCACGAAAGTCGTAGCAAATATTTGAAGATGGGCTAGATCAACCTAACAATCGGCATTAATCAAAGTTCCTCGATACAAAAAGTTCCTACTAGTGAAATATCTCCTTATATATTTTGATATCCTCGTAGTTTAACTAGAGTTCGCTTAATATACAAGTGTATTTATGTCTGACCAAAAACTGACGAAGAAAATGACTGCCATCCGCCCGATTCCAGAAGCAGCCATGGAGAGCTCGGATAGCAGCGATTCTTGCACGACCACAACCAATAACGACATGAACTTGAGTTTGTACAAACCGAGCTTTAAGTATAACGACTTCGTCAATAAGCTCGACTCGTATAACAATAATCAACTGCTTTTGCCTACTCAATTCTACAAGACTTTGTTGGCCAAAGCCGTGTTTTCTAGCAACGATGATAAGAGCAACGTTTATAAGAATATGTTCTTTCCGAAAGATAGGGACTTCGATCAGGTAGGTTCATTAGTTTTTTCATACCACGCACTACTAGTAAGATACTTATGAGGTGTGAAATTCATATTTGTTATTTATGGCAAAACACGTTAGTTTTTTTTTACACTTTTTTGACGATAAATCGATTGACGCCGGCTGCACGCACGAAAAAGTATGACTCATTGGGTCTAATGAATAAACCATAAGCAATTGCTTTTACTTAGATTTCTTGGAACAGATTTATCTATTTTGTTAATTAATGAGAGAGACAAACCTATAGTAAAAGCTTTTGCTAGGTTTTATTCATACCACCCATTGTCACGTTCGGTCTGAGCCGAGCGTGCAAGCGGAAGCGCGGAACAAGCGAAAAAATAGTTCCTTATTTTTCATAATAAGTGGCAAGCAAAAATTGTTATTTAACGAATGCCAATCGATTCAGAATTGCCGAATTAGTAGGTACCGAGAATTTGAACGGGAAAAATCGACGGACAAACAAGTCGAGTAGATCATGGTAGATAATTTTTTGAAGTGTTTTATTTTTCATTTTTCGAATTTAAAATTTTTGTCCCCGAACGTATTTTGACGTGCTGATTCCGAATATTTGAAAGAAAATGTCGAAAACCCATCAGAAATATTTTTGACACCAAAAAAACCATTTGAAAACTGATTCAGAGCTGACCAACTCGAGAACGATCAGAGTTAGACAAATTCTGCAAACGCCAATCCTTTCAGAATGGCCGAATCAATATATACCGATCTTTTAGAATTAAAATTCGATGCGAGTGGTTCTGAGCGCGAGCCAGAGGCGAGCGTAAGGAACCACGAGCATAACGAATTTTCATTCTAAACGATTAACAGACTATGCTTTCTCCACAATCACAAATTTTGCATATAATCAAATGGAAAGCCAACGGAAAATTATTTGACATTGACATATGCCATTTTGACTATGATGCCAGTCAAGGCCAACGGTATTATTGCTATATCCATTCCTAAACAAGTGATGGAATGAAATACACACAAAATGCATAAGCAAGTGTTGTAGAATATTTGTTCCGAGGGGAAAACAACTAGTTAGTTTTTGTACACCTAATGAAATCAGTGAAGTTATTATCTCTAATGAAAAATAGTGAAAAAGTTTTAGGGGGCATTGAAAGATAATTACCATTCAATTACGCGGATACGTTGTATGGATATTATTTGAGTCTTATGTATAAAAATAAGATCCAGAAAGTTCGAAACTCATGCCCACGTATGATTTTTGGTGTAAGTAGGCAACAAAGGTATCAAATAAATTGAAGGAGATTGGATGGTTACATAAGGGAACAGGAGAAAGGTTCATTTTAAAACCTTGTCATGAAATAATTCCCAAATACACACCCAATACATACTAATTTAGCCATTCTGAATCGATTGGAGTTCGCAAAATTCGTCTATCTCTAACCGTTCCCGAGTTGGTCAGCTCTGAATCAGTTTTCAAATGTTTTTTTTGGCGCCAAAAATATTTCTGATGAGTTTTCGACATTTTCGTTCAGAGATTCGGAATCAGCACGTCAAAATACGTTCGAAGAGAAAATTTTGAATTTCGAAAAATGGAAAATAAAAAAGTTCAAAAAATTATGTGTGATGATATATATTCGGCTTTTTTGTCCGTTGATTTTATCCGTTCAAATATTCAGTGTATACTAATTCGGCCATTTTGAATCGATTAGCGTTCGCAGAATTTGTCTATCTCTAACCGTTCTCGAGTTGGTCAGGTCTAAATCAGTTTTTGATGTTTTTTTTGCCGTCAAAAATATTTCTGATGAGTTTTCGACATTATTGTTAAAAGATTCGGAATCAGCACGTCAAATTACTTTCGAGGGCAAAAATTTGAAATTCAAAAAATGAAAAATAAAAAATCTCAGAAAATTTTATTTTTCATCTTAAACACCTTCTTCCGCCTAAATCTTACATCTGAGCATATAAAAATCATACATTTTTGGAATGAGCATAAAATTTTACGTATACAGTACGAATTTCAAGTCGATGTGACGACTTGGTATTTTTGATGATTTTTAGGGGTGAACCCCTTGCAACTTTTTCGAGTAAATTTTAATTTCTTTCGATTGAATCTAAATTCACAAAACATACTAATTCGACCATTCTGAATCGATTGGCGTTCGCAGAATTTGTCTATCTCTAACCGTTCTCGAGTTGGCCAGGTCTAAATCAGTTTTTGATGTTTTTTTGCCGTTAAAAATATTTCTGATGAGTTTTCGACATTATTGTTAAAAGATTCGGAATCAACACGTCAAAATACGTCCGAGGACAAAAATTTTAAATTCGAAAAATGAAAAATAAAAAATCTCAAAAAATTTAATGTTTTATCTTAAACACTTTTTTCCGGCTAAATCTTATATCTGAACATAGAAAATCATACATTTTTGGAATGAGCATAAAATTTTACGTACACAGTGCGAATTTCAAGTCGATGTGACAACTTGGTACTTTTAATGATTTTTAGGGGTGAACCCCTTGCAACTTTTTCGAGTAATTTTTAATTTCTTTTGATTGACTCGGAAATAACAATACATACTAATTCGGCCATTTTGAATCGACTGGCGTTCGCAGATTTCGCCTATCTTTAACCGTTCTCGAGTTGGTCAGCTCTGAATCAGTTTTCAAATGATTTTTTTGGCACCAAAAATATTTCTGATGAGTTTTTGACATTTTCGTTCAAAGATTCAGAATCAGCACATCAAAATACGTTCGGGGACAAAAAGTTTTAATTCGAAAAAAGAAAAATAAATAAGTTTTGTCCGTAGATTTTTTTTCCTTCAGTATATACTAATTCAGCCATTCTGAATCGATTGGAGTTCGCAGAATTCGTCTATCTCTAACCGTTCTCAAGTTGGTCAGCTCTGAATCAGTTTTCAAATGTTTTTTTTTTTGCGCAAAAATAATTTCTGGCGAGTTTTCGACATTTCAAATAATGATTTTAATTAAAATTAATAATGATTTAATGAAAATGTTGTGATGTCCACCTAATGAAAGAGTAGTTTTCCCCTCGATTTGTTCAATATCAAGATCGAGAATGTTACCATTCTGTTATCAAATTTGATTTCAGAATTGGCAAATAATTGAGAAATTCTGTAAAGATTGTGGGAAAAAAAAAAGTGAATTGAATAGTCGTCTTTTGCTGCTATATTGATACACTTTTTGTTTAATATTCTATAGTCATTCTCCTTTCACTGTTGCAGAAGATGGAAATTTTGTGTACCTTCAATCATGGAAGAGAAGATACACGGTTGCCTCATTATTATTGAATATGTTAATGCACTGGTAAATTATTTCGGGAATTTTTTCATCAGCACGGACCAGCTAATGTTTTATATTCGAGGTATATTTAATCAGCATGACTTTTTATTTGGTCCCAAAATTTAATGGGAGTAATTGAAGCTCACATAGTAATTTGGTGACCAATAAAGTATTGATAATTTCTGATGGACCAAAGGGAGTGGAAGCCGGTTTTTGGTTTATTTATGGGCACAAAAAATTAGAGTTTTTAATTTTGTGCTGCTGGATTCACAACTTTTTATGCGCCTTATCGGTCAAGATATTGAACGATGTGGAAAATATTGCGAGAAAACACCGTTACAGGAAAAGTTATAATGGAAAATGAACTAATCATCAGATCAGAAAAGTATTTCTGAATGAATATTCGTTCGATATTTTCCATGAAAATTGATTTATTGTAATATCTAATAGAAAACAACTACTTCTTTTCGACTCGCGTCCTAAGATGGTGGACGAGTTTTGTGATTATGATTCGATTCAAAATTGGTATGGTTTTCGGGGTCGGAGATTTCGATTATTTATCTATAAAAAAATAATTATGTAAGAAAACTGAAGAACACGATGGACTAAAAAGTAAAAAATAAATGATAATTTATTTTCATGGCTATTAAGCATTCACAATGAGAAATTTTTAACAATCTGTATGGGGTTAGGATTCTGTATGAGAAATTATTAAGTATTTTCTCTTCAGTCCGTTTCAAAAACGTAGTAGATAATTTTATTTCATTAAAACACTTGAAAATCAGATAATTTCAATTTCAGTATGAACATTAATTTATCGAAATTCAATCCAATCAATTCCACTTAAATTATAAGTTATAACTAGGTGTGTCTAATTATGACGATTTAGAATGAGTTTCTAATCTCTGAAATCTATCTTGAAGAGAAACATGCAACCGACAAAAAATTTACTATTCATCTACAGAAATGAACTTTTGTATTGTTTTATGTATTATTATCTAGCAATTATTGATTTTTTCAATTTTTTTTCAGAAGGCAGCTTTTGGATGGGACGGCGGTCAAACGGGTGGGAGTCCTTCAGGGCCCCAATCTGGGGGCGTTGGTGGCCAAGGAGCGCAGGGCCTCGTTCACTGGATGAGCGTTATGGCCGAGCACATGGATCCCGCGATGTCCCATTATATGTCCTGGAATCAAGAGGTGTGTACTGTTTTATATAATTTAAAATCGGATAATGTTGGGCGTCAATTGAATATTCTAGTCATTTTCTTTTCTACGCAGGGGAATAAATTCTATTGTCTCTATAATTTCCAATGATTAGGAAAAAACAACCAAGAGAGTCAGGAACAGATTTTCTCTAACTACGAAGCCCAAAGTTTCAAAATAGATAATTTTTTTCTATACGTTGCAACATTACAAATCAAGACCCTATTCATATTTTCGAACAAAAATCATAGTGTTTTGTATTCTTTTTTCTACCTAGTAGATCTTTAAAGTATTTACGTTGTAAGATTTTAAATCAGTTCACTTCTACATAACATTGTTTCCAACCTGAGGCACTCATACCTTCCCAATCGAAGGTAAACCTTCTCTTACCTTTATATATTTTAAAATAAGTACATGATGAATAGATAATACGGATGCCAGACAACATTCCTTCAAAAAGTCTTCCATTTATAGGCTTCGTCAGATTGCAATCTCAGATGACCATGTTATTCATGGCTTCCTTAATGACAACACCATTATCTTTAATTTCGTCGGAGCTATTATAAATGTTCTCGACAACTTCATTTCTTGTATAATATTTGCATATACGGTTCATTTCAAATGGCCCCATAAATAATAAACCTGGCGATTTTTTTTTCTCGATATTCACACGAGAAGTAGCCTGTAATGACATGATATCATTATTATATTCTCTGTCTCTATGAATGACTCACCGATCGGAATGCACCACAAGCATGAAACACCTCTCTCTATAAAAACTTAGTTCGTTTGGAAAATGTATTTCTAGGATACCATTCGTAAATTCTACAAAACATTGCCGGAAAATATAGTATAGTGTAGGATTTGAACTCGAAATATTTTTACATTCCTAATATGGTTATTTGACCTATTTCGAGAAAATTATGATCGATAATGCAATCCAACGGAAAACAAATTATTTAACCAAACTAATCGATTTTTTTAAATAGAATTTTTTATTTGAATGTCTACAAGATATACAATGATATATACAGCGCCAAGGACAAGTATGCGTGATCTACACCCTCCATTCCATTTGTCAGTGAACTTGCATCATCAAGAAAAGTGTAGGGTTGACTTTCAAATCTCAAATAGTGAATTGAAGTCGAAAAGTGAACTACCCCTATCTTTCGAAAAATTGAATAGAGTACTGGTCTGAAATCAGCGCAAAAACCTCTAAAATTTTGAGAGCTATCCGTGCTGATCTAAGCAATTATTTTGTATCGTAGCCTCCATAGAAACGCCACTGAGTTATGGTCCCAGTACGTCAGAAATATTTACAGGCTAATTAAACACACTCAATTTATAAATTATGAGAAACCCATTCAGCCGAAATTCGGAGAACAGCGGTCCCCTGAGGTTGGCAAATTTTTGTTTACCACTCTTATTTGTTTCAAGTTGACATTTGGCATATGACAGAATCAGGTAGCCGAATGGTTAAGAGATTATTCTGGCTGCCGGTCGTCGGAGGTTCAAAGCCTAGCTATTGCAGATTGTTTTTTCTGATGACCCGAGAAAGTGCTAAGAATCGCACGTAAAAAGGAGAGACTTTGTTAATCCCTAACTCGCACATTTTTCGACTTCTACCGTTAAAAATACTTTTAACACTAGTGTTAACAGTAAAATGACAGATGTTATGATGGATACTCAGTAATATAGATCTCTCTAATAGAAACACTTCAACCAGATGTTATAATCAGAACACCTACTCAAGAGGAATCATTTATAAAAGTTCACACATGTATTTGACCGTTTGTGCAATTGGTAAAACTAATTCCTTTTGAAGTTACAAACGAAGTAGTATTCAGTCCAACTGTAGAATGTCAGAATGTCCTTCATCACTGACAAATAATGTCATTCATAAATAAAGTGAGTTGTGGTTTATTATATTTGGAGCACCCTACCAGTTAGCCTTGTAACCCAAAGATCGTGTGTTCGAATCCTTTTGGATCTTATATAGTTTTTTTTTTTACTAGCAGTAACTGTTGTATAAAAAAATTTGTATGATACTCCCCACTCACAAAATTAAATGCCACTTTTAACACTTGTATCATAAATAACTATCAAACAATTTTGATTTACAGCCCAATTCCATATAAATTATTATTGAAAGTTTTTCCCATATGATGCCAACTCTTTGGAGGACACAATGGTTTTCTCTGGCTTTGACTAATAGTGGATATGTTAACTTTATAAACTATGCATTCCCTCACAAAACTGTATGTTCATTGAATAAAACTTATATCCCCTTCGTCGTAGAACACCATGCATAAATGAAAACAAATAATGTGTTCCCTTCAGCACACACTTTTATACAAATTCCTAAATGCATTTTTCGATAACAAGGTAATCATTATTTGGTATAAATATGGTATAACACCACATGAGTCCCTAATACCAGTTCACCTTGTATACACACTCTTTTATTCATAGTATGGTTTTTTGTGGATTTAAAATTAGTTTCGACACATCCACCTGAAAAGTGCAGTATGAAATAGCAATTATCGGGCACACAGGACCTCACAATTCATTGCTTTCATAATATTTTTCGGGTAATAATGTATATAATTAAGTTTACGCCTAATTGGTTTTTATAAATACTTGCACGCTTTGGATGTTTTCATTAATTAAATTTATTTTAATTAGAGCTTTGAATTGTATATTTCATTTTGCGGGCATCATTCTACATGTCCGGAATAAATGATGCAAAATTAATAGTAATTTTAGCATTTGAAATTCATTGATTGCGGTGGCGTGAGTCAGACTATTTACGAAATATTTGTCTATACAGTGTGTTTCCAGAGAAATCTCTCGGAAGCTTCCAAGAGCTTGTGCGAACAAGAAACAGACCGGCGACCATTGGTTAGGATGAGAAGCGATGTCACGATTTTGAAGTAATTTGAATTGAAATCATTAATTTGGGATGAAATAATAAAAACAGCCCCGACACTGGCTTTGGTCGAAGTCGCTACTTGTTTGTTTTAGGTTTATAATTGGACCGCAAAGGGTCAATGAAGGAACCAAAGAATCTGGGGATATTCGGACATACTCTTTGCCAACCTCAACTCGAAATATTGATTTTTCTCCTATTTCGGAACTAAACCTGTAAGATAACAATTTTTTTGTGTTCATACACTAAATATTATTTTTACTTTTCAGTTTAATAGTTTATAAATGAAACTTTGTTTTTGAAAATATTTTTTAGGTTTATTTTATTATAATTACGAATTATATCAAGCTTTAACAAACTTTCCACATTGTTTTTCAGAAACAATAACTTTCAGTGAAGAATTGAGGAAAAATAGAATATGATTCTATAAGATTCACCGCTTACCAGCAACGTATTGATAAAACCAGAAATACGACAGAAGTTATCCTAGTGGTAATTTCGTCTTTTTCGTTCTCCTGAAACATTATCTTCTTTCCACAATCCTGTAACAATGTTTAGTCGTCGCAGAACCGATACGAAACTTATGGAAGTCTTCGCATCTCCCCTAATGATGTTAATGACTTTGCTGGTCGTCAACAGTATGAGACACTTACTGGGACCACATGTGTTCGAATGTTAAATGACGGAGATGCCGTGAAAAAACGCACTAAAAAACGTCTATTTCGGAATTCTAATGAGCTCCAGCGTGTAATATTATACCAAACAGAGATGCGCATTCGAAGCGTTACCGGCCGCGTTTAAAAAATATGTTACAAACATATTTAGGGGGAAATAGTTTATTTTCGGGACGGTTATATGGGCATTGTGTTGAATACGAGAGGATTGGATGGCGTACACTTGTTGATACGGATGCTGGAGATGTATTTGTATTGGTTGGTTTCTTTGGTTTGAAATGAATCAACATACAGGTTCGGAGAATGGAAAAGAAACCGGTCCAATTTTTTGAAGTTCTTGTTATTTTGGAAAAATGTTTGTACCTTTCAACTTTTATTCAAGGTGAACACTGTTTCCGTTCACATGGTGCACTACCACCACCTCTTAAAGAAAATTAAACGGGGTATAGAGCACTATCAGTGACGTAATTTGACAGTTGTCAAACATTCGATGGGGGGACAAACAAAGCCATTTATCATGTCCTTTTTGTGAATTTTCTGCAAAAAAAATTCTAAAAACATGTTCTTGGCATTTTAGTGAGTATTAATTGTGTATACTCTGAATCGAGTGCATAAATAAATCTGTAGAGGTGTTGCAAACATGGATTTTCCATTCAGTCAAGCTATCAGCAACACTGTCAATTATAAAAAATCGTACTTAAAAGCGTTTATGGTGAGCATTATTGAAATGCTCAACATGCAAAGGCGTGATTGCTAAATTTCATTTAAGATCGAGAAAGAAAAATTTTATTACCATTCAGGCTCTCGAAATGAGTTGTAAATTTTCACAAAATTCTTGTATGATCCTTGAATCAGTGCCCTGTGTACATTTTTAACAAAAAATTATGAATATATTTTCACCTGAAGGTTCAATGGAAGAGCAGGAATTTATGTCCAGAGGGTTCTCCCCAGCTTCTCGACCAACACTATCAACACCTTCTTTCTCTGTTTTACAGTGAACTGTACTCATTGAAAAATGCTCAGGAAAATTGAACAATCCTTTCTCTTGCATTGTAACTTCTGCAACAATAATTATAATCTTTATATTTTTCTATGAAATTTGAGTCTATGATCAGGAATCTGATCTGTGTTTTGAAAAATAATCTTTCATATACTTCTTGACTTTGAATCAGTGCCTTTCATATAACTCTTGAACCAACTCAACTTTAAAAGAATATTCTTTGTTTGTCTTTCTTTTTTCAAAGAATTTTTCGCAGAATTATATTTTCCAATTTCGTAGGAATATGTGGAGAGACGGATATTTTCGATTTTGTCGGAATATTGAATTGATACTGTCCAACATACACATTCGTTCGTTTTGTATGGGTGTTTCTTACAACATATTGGCAGCAAGTTGTTCGGTTGCTTCATGAGTATTCCTTAAATATCTGCAAGTAGTTTTCTGACTGACTTCTGAATATTCCTTACACGTCCAGATTTACTACAATAACCTCGAAACTGGTCTGATGCAGGTCAATCAGCCCCATCAAAGCTTAACCTCTGTCTTTTGATTATACAAGAAACATTTGCAATTGTGTCAGTTCCTCATTGAGAAAGGTTGCACAAATATCTGTCAGAAATAGATCAATGTCGGTTGTGGAAAGCAGTTGTTTTCTGTTAGATATTTGCCTAATATAAATTATTCCTTTCATCAATTTGTCACTCACTCGTTTGGGTAGCAGCTGTCTTACTCCCCAAATACCACCAATTGCAATGCCAAAATGGATCGGTTATACGCTCTCATTACGTTCAACATTCTTCGAAACAATTATCATCAAACCGCGCAATAATCGTCAGGCCTTTCGTGAATTAGCCCAATTAAGATTAATATTTCTCCACGAGATTGACTGTTTCTCTGATATCTTCTGATGAAGACATTATTATGTCGGAATTTGAAACGGTAAATTCCGAAGTAAATTCTTTGCGGAAAAAGTATCTAATTGGGTTCTGGAAATTGGATAATTCTTTCCGTTTTTGTTAGTAAATTAACTATAGTTTGAATCTGTTGTGTTGAGATAGATTGATTTATGTTTTGTTGCTGAATGAGTCGAGGCAATCAATTACTTTTTACTTCATTGAAATAGTTGAAGTTGATTAAATTGGTATCAGCACGTTCGTCAAGTGGATGATTGGATAGTTTCGCGGTTGTCACTTATTTTTGTTAGTACAGATTTCTAGAACTGTACTCTCTATTTTTCGAGATCTGCAAAACCAGTCAGTATACTTTTCTGAAAATACATTCGATGATTAATTGATTCTCTACTGAAAATTTGTTGACCATGCACTGTAAATTATATTTTTGAAAACTCACCAGCAGACAAAAAAATCTAATCTATCAATTGCAGTCATTTGAATAGCAAACGTGAAAGCAGCAAGACGTCCAATAATTGCACCGGTTGTCTTCAATGTATTCTCAATATGGCGAAATATATGTCCATTCGAACTTTTTTTATGTAATATTGCGTTTTCTTTCAAGAAAGAGATAAGAAAACCTCATATAAAAAGGAAATTTAATCTAAATAGTTGGAGCTGTTTCCGACCAAAATGTAAATGAATTAATAAACAAATAAATGAATAAATGAATAAATGGTGCTTCCCAAAAATATAAGGATAGTACATTCAAAAACATTGGGGTGTACATCAGTTGGACCATATCACAGCAAGTTTTCTCCTTACTCTGATTCATATACTACTTACTCTGACATATTGCTATTTCCTAACTCTTGAATCCGTTTCAAATGTTTGGTATAAAATCGTTGTTACACTTTTCATCTGACTTTGTGAATATAAGCGATATGCTAAATTCCATAACTCCTCCTGGTTTGACCTACATATTTCTTGTTACATTCATCACAACTAATTTCACAAATCTTTTAATTCTTGGGTATTATTCAATATTTGTTTTATACTTGTTAATACGAAAAGTTTAATAGTCAACATTCGATTAATCACGATATGTGAGTTGTTTTCCTTTATTGGAAGGGTGAAGGGTAACTAAAGGTTTTCTTGATTCTCTATGTTTTCTGAGCTAAATCTCACGATATCTCACCAAGGGGGAAGGGGGGTCAAAAAATCGCCAAAATTGTCTCACGTAATTAATGGATGCACCCTAGGATATAAAAAGAAGTTTCTAGAATATGAGAAAGAAAAGTCTAGAATGTTCTCGAAGCTCCTGGATAGTTCTGGAAATATCAATATCTCCATGGAATAAGCTAGAAGAGTATCCGTGATGTTGCACAACGTACTGATAAGACACTCAAGTAAAGTTCTCGGAAGTTCGGCGAACAGAATGAAGGGCGTGGTCATAACACTTTTCGGGGAATTTAAAAAAAAATCTAGAATATTCTCGACGCTTCTGTAGATCTCTGAAAAATTCTCGTAGAAATAGTGAAATGAACCTGAGCAGAGTGTTCGGAACGTTGAAGAACGTACGGTAGAAACCACTGAAGTGAAATTGTCTAAGATCATATTTCATCATAATCTCTTACCATATCAATCACACCATCTAAACGAATTACGTAAAGATACATTAAACAACACAGTACTGTCATGCATTTTACAACAACAGCAACATTCAAAATCATGTACAATACATGAAAAGTTTTTGTTTTCTTTTTGGAGTTTTAGGATATAATAAAACGTGTTACGGAAAAACCCGAATAACGTTACTTATTATGTACACTACTATTATGGAAAAAAATTATCAATTAGACGTGCACCAAATTTCCGTCAACGCCCTTGCCCTTGTTGAATTATCAGCTTTTTTGAGTGATAAATTAGTTTTTCATGTCTCATTACTTCATGTTCAAGTATCCTTAACTGACTCATTAATTTTGTTTGTTTGCTAAAAGTTAATTCGTTTGTATTGAACGCTTTTTTTTCAACAAAGAAATATATTGTGAAAAATAAACTTGCTTTTATGTTCTTTAATCTAGGGATATACTTACCTAGCTTCTCGCTCTCCCTAGATAAATATGTACATTTAAGAATCAAACGCAGTATGAAAATTATCAGAAAGAAACATTTAAAACAGGTAGGCAGTGACTCTGCTAGATTATCACTAAAACGCTACACGCTGAGCCTCACAAAGCAAGTAACAACTTCCCATGTGGACAGAAACAAATTTTCTCAAAATTCATACTCCTCCCTATGATTTATTAGGCTGATGTTTTCATTCAAGGCCTACTGGGATAAATTAAAATGTCAATGGGGCTGGTCCACACACAATTTTGGTGCCGTAAATCTCGATACAAAAGCCACTATTTTCACATTTAAATGTGTTACAAAAGGGCGAATATAATTGATAGTCTATAGAATCGGACAGGAAGGGGTTGAATAGGTGTGTCGTCGGTCCTAATGTGTTTTTTGTCATTTTTTACGGTTTGTGATTTTTGGGTTACCTTTGATGTGCAGTTGAACGTATGACGATATCTATAATAAAAAAATAAAAAGTTTATTTTGACGCGTCTTAGAGGGATTTTTATACCAATTCATTTCACACGTACAAGAATAATTCATCACCATTCGTGATATGCAGAAAAAAGTTCCATGGGAGATCATTAGTTTCGAAAAATTTCCAATCCAACTTTCGCTAATATCAAGTTAAAAAATCTGCTGTATCCCGTGTTAATTTTATGAATTTTTTCGCTGTAAGTTCAGTTGCTCATATGCCTAACTCTCATTACGGAAAAATATACTTTACCCTGGCGTATAATCAGATCCAAAAGTCCACCCTCATAGTAAATGTTCAAAATGTGCTTCATCCTCTTCCTGACTGTTGAACAACCTTCTGATACTGAAACATTAATTCTCTATTGCTAAACTTATATCGTACAGCTTGGCAAATCTCTAAATGGATATATGAAATCGGCACGTCTATCGATTCGCGGTATAAATGAATGTACAATTTATACCACCCTCTTTATCTTCCGAATACTTTCTCATTCTAATTCGCGCAGCTTGCACTTTTATCCAGGTGCTGTAGCGCAAACCTTAGATTTAATTTACGGAAAAAATTTAAATGTGTCAGCTCCGGTAACCGAGGTGGCCAATTCTATCGGACCTCATCAACCAATCTATCGACACGATATTCCTCATCCAACTAACGTCTTACTGCAACATAACAAAACGAAAAAGCGCTGTTTGGTTGGGAAGTTATTTAATTTCAAAATTATCAAATTCATTTTGATTCTATTCCAGAATTTTGAGAATTAGGGACTTGATTACGGTGTCTACCATCCTCAGGTACACTTCAAGTTGAGGTGGCATTCAAAAATATATGCCCAACCACGTGTCCAACTATTTGGTTCCCTAGAATACCTGCCCAGACATTAACTTTATCTGGAAACTGTGTATGCTATTTTTTATGAACGGCCCAGAATTGTGAACCATCGACAATATGATTTCCATTATCAGAAGGTCAACTGATCACCTGTGTGTTTCCTCACATCTATGGCAGCAGAAACTCTGGCTGGCATTAGTTATTCCTTTGGCATTTGCTCACATTTGGCACCAAAGTGATTTATATCCTGATATTTTTGTTTAGTTAATTTTATATAAATAAATTATTCAACTGTTAGGAGATAGGAAACTTTATTGTTATTTTAGTTTTGCTTACTATAAAAATAAATATTGAGTTACATTACTTGTATTCTTTAAATTTGTGCAGTTGTAGAAATAGTGTGCACCTTTGTGGGGAAAGTTACTTTTCTCACTCGTAGATTTGCGGCACTCGCCCTTCAGGCTTGTGCTACAAACCACACTAGTGAGAAAAGTTGAAATTTCCCTACTTGTTGCACAATATACAATTTTTTTCTGTAGTCAGAATGATGAATAAATATATATATAAATAATTGACGATTACATTCTGAAACTAAAGAATTTGAGAAATGAAAAATGTATTGGACCTGTTGAGATGAAAACTCGTATTCGAAGCATTCTTATTTTCGCGAAATTTTAGATCTGAGAAGTCAATAAAATACCTGGTAAATGATTAATTATTTGCACTTGAAGTCAGTGGAACAGAAACGTGGTAGATATATTTTACCACCAGTTTTTGTTCTATATAAGAGTGTTTGCATAATATTATGCCTACCAATTACGCGAGTAAAAAAAATATAGATATGGGTTAATTGCAGTTTCATTTTTGTTTTTGTTATCGACAATTAATTGTTGGATGCTAATTAAAAATAATGACAGTAATGAAAGCTATAAAATATGTATAGCGTTACGTAGATGCTATACCTGTGATATGAGTGAATTTTTGAAATTCATATGAAATTCACATGCATGAGATTAATACTTATCATATTATGGACTGGAAACTAGTGTGAAAGTAATCGAATTTGTGCATGTAGGATAAAGCAATGGAAGTTGTTATCTCATGGAAAAAATTGAACAGGGTTATGTTCCATTTGAAATGTGATGAATCTACCTGGGATCAGTTTACTGAATAATAAAAACAGTCGTAAGAACAGGCTAGACAACCTTACAATTTGCAAGGGTCAACCTATGAAAGTAACAAAAAAAGAGATTATGTATGGTGATGACAGAGCTGTGCCGAGCACTGGCAGAAAGTGCTTCGAGCACTAAGCTCTGAGCACTCTTGAAAAGTTCTCCGAAATCTCGAGCACTAAACACTTTAATTTACGAAATGCTCGCGATTACTAAGCACTTTCAAAAAGTAATTCCAGTCAGGGAGCACTAAGCAGACTGTTACATACTTAAGTTACCGAAACTTAATCAAACACGTAATATTTTCACAAATAATATTACATCACGACATGTTTCGCTACACTGTCGCTTTTTCAAGCAAGTTATTATATTAACCGCTTGAAAAACTATAGTGTAGCGAAACATCTCTCAAATGGAATTCAGCATACCACGATAAATGATCAATTAATCACATATTCCACAATCTGTATTTCATGAATTTTTTAAAAAATATTACCATAGCAACTCCATTTTTTAAGTACATCGCTAGGGTTACTGTTTGATTTCAGTGTTTAAAAACCATGAGAGAGTAGATAGTTCTTGACCTGTCAATTGGAACTGTAATGATAAAAAAAGATATCAACTTAATAACATACAATTTTGTGGTTATAATATGAATTCATAAAAAAAGTACGCTATATGTAAAGCATTAATGAACTCCTCGAGAAAATATAAAATAGTCGTTACTGAAAGGACGTGTATAAATCTGGTAACATAATATACTATTTTGAAATAGAATTGCTGAAATCAACAATTTGATTCCAATACAATAGAAATATTGATTGAATGTTCGGTTTTGTGGTTTTCTTGAGTTTTAACCTCGCACAGTCTGAAAATGAACGAAAACGTGTAAATCAAAATCAAATCGAAATGGGCCGCATATGGTTACACAGAAAAGAAGTTTGTGTTATCTATTTCCAAGTCACCCTGTTTATATTGCGATGAGGAGGAGGCGGTTTCCAGGGGGAAGAGAGAACTGTCAGGGGTTGACGTTTTTTTTTTTGAGGATTTTTGAAAACTGAAAATTGTATTTCGCAATTTCTATTAAAGTTCACTTTCATTCGTTTCTCAACAACAATCTGTTATTTCTTGAAACCCAAAAGCTATCCTGGGAGATATTGGTTGCAAATATTTCCAACATTTGAAATAACAGAATGGTAATTGACATACCGCACATCCCCTGTATCAAGATAGAAAATGTCATACGAAATTTTTTGAAGACTTTTTTTGACTTAAATAACAACAATCCTTTGAATATAAATTGTTGGTGAGTTACATAAAAATTAATATTTTATCTAATCAAAAGCGTGTGCAATATTTCTTGTTTTGTGACCTCTCTAGTTATTGTAGGTATCTTTCTATTGCCGACGTTTTGTCTTCTATAAACTCATCCTCAGGACACTACAATAGCGATTATGATTGTTATTCTAATAGTAATCATAATCCCTATTGTAGTTCCCCGGGGATGACTTTATATAAGTCGAAATGTCGACAATATAAATAAATTGGTTTCAGTTATTTCAATTCAATTTACTATAGGATTTGTATATTTTTGACTTTTACAATTTCAAATATTTCATCAGGAGGATTTCTAAGATGAAGCAAACTTTTTGGTGAAGAAATAGTACTTTCGTGAATACCTTGTGATCCCTGAAGATTGAACAGTTATTATATTTGTGTTTTCGTGATTTTTATAAGGGATATTATTCATCAGTGTGTCAATTCAAAACTTTCAAGTAGGTATGACACAATTTAAAAGTTCTCCACATGAGGCCACTTCCCGCAGAGTCTGGAGTCCAAATTGCCTTGGCCGCATCATTAATCAAACCCATTAAATCTGTATGTTAATTGTGAAATTATCAAAGTGAATTTCTCAAGTGGGTCTTTTGGGTCGCATATTTCGGAACAGTCAATCACAATAAATCATTAACGGCAGAAAAGAACAGATTTTTTATCCTGTTGATATTCCTAATCTGATGCTCGTATGTGTCTGTTCACACTAGAAACTTTTTAATTTCTAGGAAGCGACACATATGGTCCGCATGGTTGTAGATGCAGTGGACCAGATGTGTGGTTATCATCGAGGTATTTGCATATATGAAGGAGATTTTAGAATTTAAGGTTTTGTCGATATCGTTTTAATTACTTATATAAAAAAGGTGTATTATTATTATTATTATTAGGTAACCGTACCAAGTGGAATTCGTCAACCCAGCGTACACATCGTGAGATATTGATTGATTTAATTTTCAATTCGTTTTCTTGGAAACATTTGTGATATTCGGGAACTATCTAAAAAATAGCACAAAAAAATTTTACATTTACGTTTACATTTTGCATTTTACCGAGCATTTTACATTATTTTGTGATGGGGCTTGAAAAATCAACAGGACGAAGGGATTCAATGAAAGGCGTAGAACTGTTGTTGCTATAAATGTGCATAGAAAAAAGATGCATTTGAGTAGATAGGTAAAAATTTAACAATGTTTATCAATAATTAAATAATTCAAACATTCATTTCATTCAACAAAATTTTTACAGTTAATCTATACACGCATATAATTGAATGAGTATTTTTGTATGAATCTCAAACTGTATTGATCAATATTAAATTTTTGTGATCAGTGTCCAGGTGACTTGTTGAAATTTACCTCATATAAGTAATTCTCAACTCTATCGTAAAATACACAACAAATAAGATAATCAATCCTCTGTCAAATTAACCTAAGTGGGTGTAAAGTATTAGCCCTAAATTAAATTCTGATGGCTTCACTGAACAAAATGAACTTTTATTTCTCGAGGACGAAATTTCAATCTGATATAAAATGTATTCATTTAAAAAAATGGGTAGGGTATGGTAGGGGGTGCACAATCCCAATGTAACTTAATAAGGCAAGTCACCGTCTGTCGGCAAAAATGTAGAAAAAAAATCACATTATCAATTATAACAGTAACACACATATCCATTCATCCATTCAAGAATCACCAACGTTTTTTCCCCATTCACAAATAGCTGGGTAACGTTCGTACCGCGTAAAAAACAAAGCATGCAAAATAACACCTTAATTTTTTTCCACCGCCTGAAAAAACCGGGTTCAAAGGGTTGCACTACAAAAACTTAACGACCAAATTTTTTTTTCTACTAGCTCCAGGCGCTGGATTGCGACCTAGCGTACGTCTATCTCTCTCTTTCACCATATAATTATCTCGGAACGGAGAAAGGAGCCGATTGTCGATTGTTTCGTAATTTTTCGAGAAGCGGGGATGGACCGAGTTTTTCACACACTTCTTTTGCATACGAGGTCTACGAGGATGCGTCTCACGTCGTTTGTGAAAGGGTTTAATGAATATCGTCGCGGTAATCCGTCTTTTATTTTGGTGCTTTTCTAAAGAGGGTTCGGGACTTAATCTGGTAATTACCTATGCAGAGCGTACTACGGTGCCTCGCAACCACTTGAGAAGATAGTATTTTGCAATAGACAATGCGGTCTGTCGTCGTCGGTCGGCAGCTTTTCGGAAATCGGAAGATGGTTTTCGTTTCCGTTTCGCCAAGTTGACTCTTGATATGGTTGGTGTTATTTTTTATCGGATTAGTACATTTTTTTTCTAGAAAATAATTTTGCCAATCAGTAATTTCACAAGAAAAACTGAACTTTCGAGTCCGCATCTAACCAATTTTTTTGTCTAATAAATCAATTAATTTATTCATCACAACAAAATAAATATAGATTTAATCGGCAAGGACCAAAAACACATACATATATAATATATAATGATAATTCAATTTTTAAATACGGTAGATCTTGTTTCATCATCGTGTATATTGATATTGATGTGTATATTTTTGATTCGCCAACTAACCCAATATCTTTTAGTCAATGATATTTTCAGACTCATTTTATAGCGGGCAGAAGCTAGTAGTATTATAAAAAGTCCTCAAATTTGCAATAAAAAATATTGACGGTCACTTATCGGGATTAAAACTATCATTTATCTCAAGTTGGACCAAGCAATACACATTTACAAAATTTCATTGAAGTTGGTCGAGTCAAACAACTGAAGAAACTGAAATCTCACAGCTCCTTCTATACTGTCATCGAATTTCGAGAACTTTCCACTCGAGTGTCTTTATACGTTTGAGAACTTGCCGGAGATTCATTCCACAGCTTTCTTTTCTCTACTATCTTCTAATCTAGAAATTTCCAAAATTTCACCCATTATGCCCTCTTACTAGTTAGTGGCCGACCTTCACTGGAGTGTCTGTCGCTTCAGTAAGTTCTAAAACTTTCCTGAGACTCGGTCCTTGTTTATTTTTCAGTTTCAAAGCACCTTCCAGAAGCTTCGAGATCATTCTAGAATTTTCTCTAGGAATTCCCAGAAAGTTGTTCCCTGGTTAGAGTTTTCTCTCTCATACTCTACTAAACGTTTTACTAAAATGTTGCAATGTTGAATATCATGACTAGAGAAAATTAAAAAAAATCAACTATCTGAATGACAATGCTAATTTTCACATTCAGATTCTTTCTTTTCAGTTATTCTTTTCACAATATGTATCAGATGTAGTTCAATGTCCAGCATGGGCTTAGCCGGGGAGTAATTGTTTTCTGTTAGATATTACAACTAAATCACATTTTTCAAATTACATAAAGAATGTTCCCCTTTTCAACATGAATACCTCCCAAGAAGTTATATTGAACAATGGAAAATAGCGACTAAAATTTGTCTTTCAGCCGCAGATGATTCCACAACAGATTTTATGAAAATCTTATTAATTTTTTTTTTCATTTTAACAATTTTTAGAATCTGAAAAAGGGAAGATCGATAATACTTCATGAAAAAGTCCTGAGAAAAAAAGGAATGGCAATACTGTCACAAAAAAGAGTAGAATTCATACAAGTGGTCTATAAAACTAAATATGCAAAGACACCTGGGAAAAATTTGACTAAATATAATATTTACCTACTTTATGATTTTTGAATATTTTTCAAATCTGACCACGGTATATTTAAAGAAAAAACTTGATTAAATTTCATTTCGTTTACTTTATATTACTACTTTTGTTTTTATCTTACAGGAAATAAAGCTGTTTTGTATCAATTTTCTATAATTCTTTTATGGCGTATTGTATACGCCGCGTGACAACTCACGTTAAAATCTGAGCGCGACTACCCGAGGGTTAATATTCTAAAGTTTTCTCTCGCGTAGTCCAGACATTTCTAGAAAGTTCCAATCCTCACGCCCACTTCCTGGTACCAGAATATTCTAGAACTTCATTCGAGGGTCTTTTTTCAAAACGCTCTAGAACTTTCCCGAACCCCTTTTCTGGTTCATTGCACCTTCTAGGAGCTTCCAGAGTTTTATCTCTTATACTCTAGAAAGATCCAGAAAGTTTCAACACACCCTTCTCCCTGGTAAACTAACTTTGAAAAAATTCTCTCGAGTATCTTTTAAGTACGTTCTGGAACTTTCCGGATTTTCTATTACGGTTCATTTCACAGTTTCTTCGAACTTTCTAGAACCTTCCTGAAGCTTCGAGAATATTCTAGACATATTATTATATTTTCATTTCAACTATGACACCCATTTTTTCAAGGCATACTGTATTTTCCACATGCACTAAAAACGGCTCAAAATGTATGTACCCATACCCTATTAGAGTATATTATTCGCCATTCTAAGAGGCATCCATATACGACAAAATTGCTAATCTCTCAATCCAACCTCAACTAATAATAGACCCGAAAATAAAACAATCCCTCACACTCGACCGAGTACGAAAAGCCGATACGAACATTATTTAAAAAACCAAAACACATCGAAATATGATAATAGGGCGATTATGTAGATGCGAACCCTTTGCCCTTACTTCCGACGCCCTGCTGTGAACGAGAGACAAGAAGATGGGGTTAAATACCTTTGCTACTTCAACTAATCTTAGGTTTTGCATAGTATTTCGATTTTTTTCGTCGGGCATTTGAATCTGGTGTGATTTTTTCTGCGACTGATTTGAATAAGAAGGCACTTTTTTTTCGGATAAGTGGTTTGGGAACTATCTGGACGGGAATGAAAAATTGGCGTGTTTGCATATTACCCGTTGTAGAGTCTGGATGTATAACGGACTCAGAGGGAAGATTTTCACTACAATAAGTGGTGTGTGAAAAGATTCAGAAAAGCGTATAGTGAAATTCGGAATTTCGCCCAATTCAAAGAAATTTAAAGTATTATTGAAGTTGAGGCAAATATACCACCGTTTTTATGAACTACTGAAATTAGAGTGTTAATTTTTCCCCAACAGAATTCAAAAGTGTTTTCAGGTTTCCATTTCTAGATATTCTGAAAAAATAAATCCACTTCTAGGCGTATAATGAGAAATCGATCTATTTTTCTATTAAAAAAAAACCTTTTTCTATAATGATCCCACGAAGGAGGATTTAAGACAATTATTTGATAGAAACAAGTACTTTCCTGGCCTATACTCAATAGAAAAATATGAAAATATTTACGAGTTGTGTTTGTTAAGATTATTTCACGAATGGAATAATTGATTAGACTATTTTCATTCAAATTGACGTATAATTTTGAATTTTTAGTTTTTGTTTCATCCCTTCTTTATTTGAAGCAAAATCATTCGAACAAATCATTCGTACACTAGGGTCACTAGGTTTGTTTTTATGTTTTCGCCAAATACCTAATAAATGAGTTTTCGTGGATAAAAAAATAATTTGGTTTACCAGTTTTTATTATTTCCTTTCAATAATCTGAATATACTTAATAGGAGAGGCAAAAACCATGAAAATTCAATAGAATGAAGTAAAAAATTATTTTGATATTTCTGGAACAAACAACACCGAGATAGTTGATTTTTTTTATAATTTTCTCTAAATGAAAATGCGAATTTTCACTTTAAGATTTTTTCTTTTCAGTTAGAGTCTTTTCACAATATCTATCAGATGTGGTTCAATGTCCAGCGTGGCTTTAGCCGGGAAAGTAGTTGTTTTCTGTTAGATATTACAAATAAATCAGATTTTTCATTTTTCAATTTACATGGAGAATGTTGCCCTCTTCAACATGAATACATCCCGAGAGGTTATCTTGAACGATGGAAAATGGCGACTAAAGTTTGTCTTTCAGCCGCAGATGATTCCACAACAGATTTCATGAATATCCTATTCATAATTTTGAACAAAAATCAAAATCAGAATAGTGTTCTGATTTCATGCTTATACCTAATTTCAACAATATTTTATTAGACAATTTTAACAATAATGGAAAAACTCTAATTTTCTACCAGTAGTAACTTAAACCTGACACAATATCAAAGTATATACTGTGTTGAATCTTATACCAACATGTCATCAAAACTACAATTACTAAATAACAGCAAAACAAAAAAACAGCATATACGACAACAAAAAAATGTATACCGCTTTCAATAATTTAAACTGTTTTTATATAAAAGAATAAACCACACAATAATATATTGAATCAATAAAAATTAACTATGGTGTGAAATTTTCTTACCGAATATTACCCATACAGTGAAAACAGCCTAGCTATAAGTGGATACGTGCTGCGCACTTGTCGGACAAGGGATTATAGTCCGTAATATATCCAGTGATAAGGCACTCAACATCATCATTCCGAGTATTTTAGAAACATTATCCCACACCTGCGCCTCGGGATAATTTTCAAAATACTGACCTTGAAAATAATTTCGGAAGTAAGTTGAGCACGATATTTTCTCTATGTAATTAGTTATTGTATTTTTCTGTAATAACTCAAGTTCAACTACTGTTTCATTGTAACAGTCTTTCGTTGACTCAATTGTACATTGATTGTGTCGAAGCACCTAATGACAGGACATTTAAAAGTATGACACTTTCCAATTTGCCTCTTTTCAGAATTATTAACTGCACGATGAAAAATCCAATAAAGTTTATCACGAATAGGAATGCAATGGACCATATGCATTAAGGAATAAATTGGTGGCCATGAACATAAGGCATTATTTTTACCTACTCATGGATGCCATCACAGAGAAAATGAATGAGCCACCAATTTATTCCTTAATGCATATGGTCCATTATCTGATTGGACATACGCAAAAATTAAACCGGCCTCGGCGTTTTGTGTGAATTTGAATTTTAGTATAATAGCGATATGTAGGTAACCAGCTGACACTTCATGTCGAATATCAGAAATAAGCGGCCAAGTTGTACTGTGGGATATATATTTCGGAAAAAATTATTTTTATTATTTTATATATAACTTTTATCTTCGAAGCTGAAATAAAATAAGAAACATTTCTAGATCGCAACTTTTTATAAACTTGTGAATGAATTGAGCTTTCACAGAGATATAAATTTTCGATTTTTAAAGAGACTTCAGGTATATTTTCACTTCTTATCTCCATTTGACATTCTGAATATAACCATGTGTAACTTGTCACTTTTTGTAAGCAAACTTTTTTTTTAATTCTAGAAGGCTATGGAAATGATTAAATTCACTAATTCAATTACTAACATTTTTGGAGAATACTGTTTTCAGTTGAAATGTTTCTTCTATTTACAAATTCAATTTTAGAAATTGTATTACTAATTTTTTCAAATGGCAACATTGTGCTTATTATTACGATTATGTTGATACCGCCCACTCTGGGGTTTCAAACTTTTTTCAAAAAAATTGCTCAGGAGCTTCTTTAAAATAAACATCTTTTGCGATTGAAATGGTATTCAACTGCATTGAGTATCTTGTGACTTTATCAACTGATAAAACGAAATATTGAAAAAAAAACATTACTTTTTGATATCTTATATGTACTAACCGTACAGTTGTATATTTTTCAATACTTTGGGAATGATATCAATAAATTATAAGATAAATTTCAAAATAAAATAAAATTTTTGTTTCAGAAGGTAATAAGTGAAAATGGTTGTAGTCAGAATGTAATATAGACAAGATAAGTGAAAATATACCAGGTGTCTCAATTGAAAATCGAAAGTTTATATCACTTCCAGTGGAACCGTAAATTGCATGAACCTAAGACACTTGTCAGAAAATGCAGTTTTATGTTTCATACAAATTCTACGAATTTCATTTCAATATTTTCGAAAACAAAGAAAGTTATAGGGCCGAATTAAAAAAAGCAATCAATAATTATTTGAGAATTTATTTGGCAATCAATGTTCCCTCTCCTTTCTCAAATTACCATCTGCCTTATATTATTTCCATCAACAATTTGCAAGCTCTTACTTTTTCTATAATTTTATGATTACTGAAAACTATGTCTTGAAATATTACCGGTCTGAAGATTTCTTCTAAAGTTGAAAGAGCCATAGAATTATAAAAAAATGATTTTTTATTTTGTCATATCACAGTGTTCAAGAACAACGAATGTTAACACAGAATGAACAATTTCTCAATGAAGATTGATTTATATAAGAAGGCAATTTAATTGTTTAGAATATAATTGTCATCCATTTGCCAGATTAATTAATCATTTTAAAATATTTATATTTTGCCCTTTCTAACGGTTCATAAAAAGGTTACTTACTGGAGAAATTAATATCCTATCAGTTTTTGCACCGTGTTTCGCCCTTCATAGGAGAAGAAGCAACCGAACCTGCAATCAGCACAAAAAAAATTAAAAATCCAACGGCCAAAAAGACAATCGTACTAGCGCATTTTCATCTCGCACAAAAACCATTTGCATATACCCCTCATCTCTCGACCACTCGTGGATATTAAACAAAAAGGCAACCCTTTAATTTTTTGTCTGTATCTGTGAATGAATACCCCATGCATAGTTTTTTCTCGATTTTTTTGTCCCAAGCTATTCTCTTACCTGCGTTCTCACGATGCAAATGAATGGCAGCATCATCTATCTTCTTGTTTGTCTAAAGTCGTTAATAAAGTCGCATTTGCATGAAGGGAGAGGGTAGTTAGGAGGCTATTTTACCCCTTCTCAAGAGTGCATGCGTCTATTTAGTTTTCGCGAAGAAGTCGACATGAGTAGGACATTTTCAGGGGTAATATAATAAGATTATTATCGATAATTTTTTGGAATATTAATGAACGAAAGCTGAAAATACAACGAGTCCGCATTTGCAATTGGATCTTCTTGGAAGAACGTTGCACAAATATCTGTCAGATGTAGTTCAATGTCTGTCGTGATATTAGCCAGGGAAATAGTTGTTTTCTCTCAGATGCTTGCCCCATATTTTCCATAAGGTAGAAATATTTGAAGAGAAGGGTACATCCACATCGTCGATTTTACTATTTCATTGAAGAGATATTTTATGTCATTATCACTGTTTTTCATCAATCTATTGGCAGCAATCATGCATTGAAGGTTTCAAAAACTTGTTTTGCACTTGTTTGATTGTTTCAGAATGTATTACTGTTTGTAGATTCCTCATCACTCTTGAGTTTCGATCAAATCTGATGAGTCTTCTGTATTGCTCGAAGTATTTCGTCTCCTATACAGTATCGGAAACTTTTCATCTGCGGTATAGACAGAAATCTTCGCGAGCACTACTGTGCGCCTCTCCTGTTACCACGCCCGACGAATCAGCAGCTCACGTCGATATCCCTTCTTCGAGCTCTCTCAACATATAGCAAGCTATTCTTTACGCTCTAATAAAACCACCATACCCAAGATGAAAACTTTCCGATACTGTATAGTTATACTGCTTTATCGATGCGGTAGTTCCTCGTTTTTGGCTTTCACTTATTTTCGTCTTTCACTTAACTTTGAAAACTAACGACATCGTGTCACCTTTTCTTAATAAATTATTTTCAACAGTTTTTTTCATATGATGCCAAGTTTTTGAAGAACACTGTATAGGAAAAATGATATAGGGCGTAAAACTGATTCCTGTGGTACTCCCATCGAGACGTAGACATATTCTTTATATTGTAAACTATCGGTTAAAATGAAATTCGTTTGGTAATGGTTGCAACACAGACATTTTTTTTTAAAAATCAATTGAATTAAAAATAGTCATGACCACCTTTGGATACAAATTATGGTTCATCCAGTTGACAGATGTTGAAGGTCGACCTCTTTTCGGCTCCTGTACTATTACATACAGTGCGAAAAGCACGAAATTTATGGCTGATTTCCAAAACTAATGAAAACAACGTGATAACGATAACTGCAATATGGATTACCTATTTCGCAGCCGCTCCAAACAAACTAGGCAGAGCGAATTTCGACGCTTCGAGAAGTTGTTTGTCTAGGACCGTTTATGTAAATGCAATGCAAATAGCCAAGTGCCAAAGTATGCTTATTAAAAAGGAGACAAATGGAAGATGGATGATTCTGCTAGTGCTCGGCGCCGTGAGAAATGCAGGTGAAGAGAATAGCGGCAGATCAAAAATTAAGGGTTGCTTGTATGAAAAAGTTCGAGGGTTCGTTTTTTGTCTAAGATTCCAAATTATAGTCGATTTGCATACCGGGAATGCCGGGAATGGATTAGGTGCATGTGGAATTGTTTAGTACTATTCTCGCATGATTTTGTGCTGAAATATTCATATCAACGGTCGTACAAGTCTTGAATGATTGAATTTGAATTTATTGAATTTTTTTTCTTGTTAAATTATGAGTCACATTTATTTACTAGTTAAATCACAATAATCATACGGATGTGATAAAATGCCGAGATGTTTATCGAGAAAACGTTCAAACTCTCCGCTTTCCTTTTGAAAACAAACTATCCTACAAAAAAACTTTAAATGATAAATTATTTTGAAATTTGACTTGAGCGTTGAGTACTACTTAAAAAAATGAGAAATAGCCCTATCGGACGGGGTGAAACTTTTGGTATCTGTCAAAAGATTTTTTTTTTCAAAATAATCGTTTAAAATAGGCTTATTTGTTTGAATTTCAAAATTTTTTAAGAAAAGTTTCACACATCTAAGCCAAAATTTGAACGTTCTATTGCAACTTCAATTTTTAACATGTTTTTAGTATTTACGAAAATTTTGATATATTAGAAAAAAGCACTTCGAAAGGACTGTTATGAACCTCTAGTTTCATCGTGCCACTGAAATTTCTGATATATTATTCCGCCAACAAAGTTAGCATCCTCAAGAGCTGAGTAAGCTGATAGCTCTTGAGGACGCTGACTTTATTGGCGAAACGCGCGTCGAGTGAAAGTGACTTAGTTTTGATGTTTTGGGTAGCTTCTATTTCATGAATTAAATAAGGTGTTCCATTCAAAAACTGCGATTTCATGAAATATTTTGAGAACGCGAATGTAAATTTTTATTGCTTGGGCTACGAGATGCCTTTAGTTTGCTCATTCAGCTCAATTTGTATCAATAATAATGATAACGGAATTGGCAATGGTGATGGCTGTATATTTCCAATATAATTGATACAGCTTAAACCAATATCAACATACAGGAAAACTGTTTAGATTATATGTATACCTTCCGTTCGAAAATATTTTTTTCCTACGAGCGTGCGGAAAAGTTACTTTTCCGCACGATTTTTCGTGTTGAAAGTTGTACTTTTCCGTACGATTTTTACTTTTCCTCGCGATTTTTGTATTTTTGAAAATGATGATATTTAGGACTAACTAAATGATCTATGTAACTATTCTGTCTTATTAGTCATTTTGTAGCATTATTATAAAAACTTATTTATTAAACAATTATGTTTTTATAAATAAGATGGAAAAAAACACTCGTAGGAAAAATATTGTACCTAACTCTTACGGAAAATGTCTTTTTCGCCCTTAACGGCTTGCCCAAACTCCGCTCCGCGTCGTTCGTGCAACTGCCGTCGCGTGCGGAAAAGTACTACTTTCCGCACTTGATATGTAAATAACTATTATCTGGTACCAAAATCCCATTATGATCAAAATCGATGTTTATTTCCATAAACTAAATGTTCCAGTAATTAAGATAACTAATCGTTAGTAACCAAATCTAACTGAAAACTGACTCACCGCAAGTATCGTGTTGTAAATCTTCCACTATACTGGTTTCGCCTTCATATCTGCGTTGAGGCATTCGAAAACGAATTAATTTTCCAACGACCAGCATTATTCATGCTTTACTTCCTCTACCCGCTTTCTATCTGTGAAAAAAAAAATACACCGTGGCCGACAAAAAACTCAACAAAAGTCATACCCGTCTTCCAGCCGTTGAGGCAACGAAAAAACATTTACATACAACCCGGAATAAAACAATCCCGTATGTCCTCGAGCAACGTCATAGACAAAAAAGCCTCACCCTTTAATTCCTCTTTATCTGTGCACATAACCCTTAATTTTTTATCTTCCGCTATGTCCTACCTGTTTATTCTCACGATGCATCATTTATCTTGTATTTTGTTTAATCGTTAATAAGCATTTCTGTCACGTCCAGATTTGCATACGTACGAGATCTCGGGGATGACGAATTCAACCCCATCTCGGTACTCGGCATATGCAAATATCCTTCAGTTTTACGGTCTTTTCTATGGCCTCAGTGCATATGGTCCTATAGTCTTTGCCATTATCTCAGGGATGAAAGATGATTTTAATTCGATTTATTTATGCATCGCTTGGTTTTCGTCAGCCTCGAAGGCATCTCTTTTTTTTTGGGGCTTGGGAATTTTTATTTTTCGTGAGAAAGGGGTGGGAGAGGAAAAACCAGTTGTTGGTCTGATGAGTTACATTGTTCAACTGCTTATTCACAATTAAAAAATTTCGACGAAGAGATTAAAGATAATGAAAAATTTTGTTTACATTGTTTGTATAACTGAATTATTGGTCAGAAAATTATCAAACTGGATAAAAAAGAAATGCGAGTGTAATTAGAATGAAAAGAAATTCTTTCTTTCGATCAATGACATATTAACGTCCATATATTGAAAATCCAAATCAGTTTAACAAGGAAATGAAAAAACTGGATGAACTTTGCAGCAACGACGAATTTCTGGAGGTGCATTTATTTATTTTTTGTCGACCTCTACAAAATATTAAATTTTACGTACTAATTTCCGGACGAAAAATCGACTATTTTTGAAGGCAAGTACTTTTCGTCCACAAACATTTTTCGTCCGCAAACGCTTTTCGTCCACTGAGGTCACTATGTCGTATCATATAGTGACCACAGCGGACAAAAAGCGTTTGCGGATGAAAAGTGTTTGCGGACGAAAAATACTTTCCTAAAAAATAGTCGATTATTGATTCGAAAATTGGAAATGAATAGGTAATTTGTAGAGGTCTACGAAAAAATATAATATGCACCTCGGGGAAACACTGTCTATATTGTCTCGCTAGCCCTGGCTGCACCTCAGCTATCAATTTGCAGGCTCGACTATAATAGACAGTTTTTCGTCCTTGGTACATAATAGTAATTTATGTATCAAATGAGTAAAGTGATACGTTTTTTTACGAGTAGGAAAAGTTGACGCACAACGACGTAGGCCGAGTGCGGCATTCCTACGATTAAAAAAAATCCACTTTACTCGCGAGTTTCATACAGTATTTTTTCTACAACTGTCAAAAAAAATAACCAATTCATATTTTTTGCGAATATGAAATGAATTTGGCATATTTTTATTGATTCATTATTCGAACAAACTTCGAAGAGTATGCCGGGGAGTTGAGTTTCAAACAAATGAAACGAATAATTTCGACAGAGTCGAAATCCCTTTCGCTTCACACTATCACACTACCCCGCAAAATGGAAAATTTGAAGCGAATATTAAAATAACATATTCATCGAAGTTAATATTATTATTATTATTAATGTTAACTTGACTTTCGAATAACTAGTCCATCGAAGTAACTTTTCATTTTTTTAGATTTGTATTCAAAATAAATAAACAACCCTCGTGAAGCAACGAATACCTTTTTCTCTCTTTGAACTATGTCAAAGAAATCTCATATTTGCACTATCCACGATTTTCTCCGTTCAATCTTCATCACTTTTCATTTCTACTTAAATTAAATTTTTTATAGTTATCAAGAATTCTTTATCTGGATAGATGCCCAATTTCACAAATTTCATTAATTATTGTTGTCAACTATTTTCTGACGGCCAAACAGCCATAGCTACCTTGGATTACCTAGTGTAGATTAGGTCCAATAGTTCCTTAGAGGTATATGCTATTATTTTGAATATATTCGCCGCGATAGTTTGGAATTTTGATAATACCTATTTAATAGTAAGAATGCTAAGAATATTATTGATGAAACATTTGTATATGAGATATTTATAAGTTATTAGTTGCCAAAGAAAATGAGAACTGGCTTTATGACAGGATTTCGTTATTATTCGGATCTGTCACTGTTTTTGCATGAAACTGTCGGTTGCCTAGCAACAGCCGTTAAAAAAAGTGCACTTTTTTTGCGATTTTCCGTTTAATAATAATATCGTATGTTGATAGTGAAATATTGTAAACTTTACGCACACAAACCACACAAAAAAAGTGGACTTTTTTTGACAGTTGTAGAAAATAACTATTTTCTGGTAACATACCGATTTAGGTATGTCTGAGCAAGATATGACGTTGAAGTTTGGTAGTCATCAAAATTATGAAATTTTAATCTTTTCGTTCGAATCGATAAAGCGACAGATTCGTAAAATTAAAAAATTTGGAAAAAATCGAAGTAACAAATTTGAAGTAAAGGTATAAAATAGGAAACTGAGCAACTGTTTTATATAGCATTTTTCGAAATTTACCAAAAAAACTAGATTTTTTGAGGATTTTTGAAAAAAATGTCAAATTTGACAGGTTTAGAGTAGCACCTTATAAAACAAAAGAGGCTGTTTTTTACCCATTTTTCAACTTCCTGTGGCGAACTTTATTATGGGATTTAAAAAAAATAATTATTACAATCTTAAACTGTAAATTTTTCTCTGTACGGCTTCGATTTCCAAATTTTCTTTTCTGCAGTTTCATTTTATAATACTTGATATTTATTATAGATTAATCAACACAACGGAGTTATTTTTGAAAAATTATGCTTTATTTATTCGAGTTTTAGAATAAAATGCTGATGCATCTGTTAAAGTATTATATCATTCTGGTCTGGTCAGCATGTGATATACGAAAAAAAAAAACATGACACACATTCTAACAAAAGGTGTCGTTCCGGACTCGTCCCTACGCCTGGATATACGGCACAGCGGATTGTCCTCCATCCTTGCCCTTGTTTGCCTATCCCGACTGTTATTTAGATCCGACCCACCCCCACCCACCCCCCACATTACCCTTGACATTCTCCTTCGCACCGTTTTCTCGGTCATTCCGTTGCGGGCGGCGCGGCGGCTACCGCCAACGCAGCACCGCCGCCGATAAAAAAGCTCCAGCCGGCGTCTAGAAATCGATGATGATGTGTCCTGCCGAAGGATGTTCGACGTAACTCAGGTCAGGTACGGCAGGACTAGACGAAAAGGAGACGAACAACTCGACGATTGGCGACCGGGCGGAAAATCAATAACGGCAGACACGAGAAGGGGGCGGCGGGTGTACTTTTTTCGACCTACGCTTGCGCGTTTTTCTACTCGAAGCCGGAAAAAAAAATTGCTTTTTTCTTGGTTTTTTTCGTCGTTTGGTTTTTTCGTGGAGCGCGCGAGAGGGAGACGGAGCGAGAGGGGCAGAGAGCGCGAGCCATGAACACCGAGCGGGCTAACGGCGGAGGCGGATACTGATGTACGAAGAGGCGGCTCGTACAGCCGTAGCCGCGAGTAGTGCGCCGGAAAGTGTGTGGCAATTAGGTAAGGTCTTGCGAATACTGACCACTCTTTGTCTCAGTTGAATTGTACTAGTCTTGAAGGAAAAACCAAACAAATGTATCATGTTTTAATAAATAACATCGTTTCGATCTTCCATTATAGGCCAAGCTGTAGATAAAAATAAGAGGCTCTTTTCACAGAAAATAAAATACGCAAATGGCCTATACTACTTTTAGAAAGATAGTTCGTTAATGAAAACCCAGGTTTTCGCCCCAGCAAAATTGCTTTGTGGAATTTTTTAAACAAGAAATAGTGAAAAAAATTCATACTTTTTTGTTTTTTCGCAAATATTCTAAAAGGTAATGAAGGAATCGTTTCATAGTTACTGGAATTTTTGTATAGAATTATAAAACCTACAAAATCAGAGAAAATCAGGAAAAACCTCGAAAAAGAGACTATATTTCAAAAATTCGTAATTTTCATAAATATGTAGCTGGACAAACAATATTTTGGAAAGTGATAGTTAATAACACGTGATTCAACTGTGCGCAAGATGTTTTCTGTCCGATGGGTCGTTTTTGCACAATCGCGTTATAAAAAATTTGATGGCACATCTTGCAAGATGTGCCGATTTAAGGGAAATCTTCATATTTAAATTGTATTGAAGGCATGTTGAAGAAGAGATCAATATCTACAATTTGTATATTTTGGATTTTCACTTGAAAGGTGGGAAATGTGTTGAAAATGTCACGGAAAGTTGCTCCAAACGCTTGAAATCCAAAATTGTACATTGTAGAATTTGATTCTACTTCCAGATGCCATTTACAGAATTTGAATATGACCATTTCCCTTAAATCGGCGCATTTTGCAAGATAAGCAGTTAGTTTCTTTATAACGCGATTGTGCAAAAACTACACATCGGATAGAAAACATTTTGGGCACAGTTAAACCAAATGTTATTATCTATCAGTTTCCGCAATATTGTTTGTTCTTGAGAAATGGTCTCTTTTTCGAGGTTTTCCCGGATTTTCTCAGTGGAAAATGCATACATCTGGTCGTATAAAAAATAATTTTGTAGGTTTTTAATTCTCTACAAAGGTTTCATTGACCGTAAAACTATTCCTTGAATACTTTTTGGGATAGTTGCAACAAAACAAAAAAGTTGAAATTTTTTTCACCATTTCTTCTTCAAAAAATTCCACAAAGCGAAACTGCCTGAGAATTTCCCAATCTCATTGGTAGGAAGACTATATATAGCCATTCATTCCTTGATTTCTTCCACTGTGTAGACTAAACTAAATTTCAAACGTATCAAAATCAATATAGCTACACTAAATAATAAAGTCTTGTAGTTACTGTCAGTTTTTTTTTTTCGACAACCTTTGGTATTTTTTCCGCATACCTACCTTCCTTACCCCTAAATATCCTGAAAATTGTTCAGAATTGAGTAAGTATCCATTATTCCACCAGTTGATTGCAGTGGAAAAATCCAAGCATTACTTTCGAGTGAGGATGTAGAAGTTTATCGATGGAGAGCACTGCGGTTTTTTCATATATTTGGTGTATGGAAGCATCTTTTTTGCTTGTTTACTGTTCCAGATTTTTCTAATGAAAACGATGGATTTGTTGAATCCGTTGTTTTCTAAAGACGCATTGCTGTATTCACAGAAATGAAAATATTGAATTGCACGCTATTGTTATGTTAATATAGCCATGCATATAAAAAATATGAAGTGACTAATGAATAGTAATTTTTCTACGACCGTGCGTTTTTAGCCACTTTCCCACACTCATGTAAATCACGCTTGACGATATTCAAAATATGGGAAACCTAATTATTGTGAAAATTCTGATTCGAAAAACTATACTTCAAGATACTTTGTTATATCTGAAGACATAAATAATGGAACCTTTTTGAAGCTCTATAGAAAGTATGCACATTTACGGCCTCTTACCATCACGCACCGTCTTATTTTTATCAATTATAAAAATGCCAAATGCTCTGTTCAGTGCGTAGGCCAAGGCGTGAACACATTTGGTAAAATGCCGGCAGAGATCGCTACCGACTTAGGCCTACCTATAGAACGTTTCACCGGTCACAGTTCCAGACGATCCTCGGCACCGTTTCTAGCAGATTCAGGCGAAGGGATAACCAACAAAAAACGTCTTGGAGGCTGGAGGTTATTTGGACGACTCCGTAAAATAGAAGAAAATCATCTCGAATAAAATTATTTCTCAGTCATCTTCATGCACCTTGCAATCTAACAGCCAGTTACCACCAACTCACTACTCTGGACCGGCTATTCTGACTCATTTGCAGAATGCAACAAATTGTGTTTTTAACATTGATATTAATAAAAATTAGTGGATTTTCATTGAATGTTTTGTATGTTGAAATAAAATATATATTTTCAATGTGCTTTTTGAATTTTTATGCGGTCGTTCAAAAAATAATGTTCCCAATTCATGCGAAAAGTGTCTTTCCCGCCCTTGGCTGCTTGCCCGCACTACGCTTCGCGTCGTTCGGGTCTACGGCAGTCGCGTGCGCGAAAGTATCACTTTCCGCACTTGTTAGGAAAATAACTATTTCAGAAATAATTTACACCTGCCCACTCTCAGCTTACCTGTATTGTTTGAATATCAACGTGCATACTTAGTTCCCAATGTCCTGCCCAAAACACCCATTATCATTGGTACAGTTCTACTCACATAGCGGAAACCTTGAAAACATGATGCGCACTCGTCGCACAACAGACTATATTCTATAATATATTCAGTGATAAGGCACTCAACATGAAGGTACCGTATAAAGTCAACCTAGCTTGAAACGGAATTACTTGCTGCGCACTTGTCGGACAACGGATTATAGTCCGTAATATATCCAGTGATAAGGCTCTCAACATGAGCATCCGCGTCAATTAAAGTATTCAAAATGTTTAATGAAATTGGTTTCACTGTACGCGCAATTTCACATGTTCAGCTGGGTTTTTCGAACTGTGAGTATCCGGAATCAATTTTTCATCCAAAGTCGTTTCTTCTTGGCGATATGGAAATTTACACAAGTCAAAATTCGAAAAATACATACGAATGTTACGTTACCAAGGAAAAGGTTGATAGTTTTCAAATGGAATATTTAGGTCCTAATATTTATTCAAATTTACCATAAAAATTGATTCCAAGCAGTTCTGTTATATTCGATATTCGGTTTCCGACATATTCAACTTCTTCAAAAAATATTCATACTCACTTTCATTTCGATGTTGAAGCGGAATAAATTTCTTTGCGTATATTTCTCATCTGTTGGTAGAAAATCTGCTAATACCATTCCATCCGAGAGGTTAGCTCGAACAGTAGAGCGCGTGGGTCATCGATATCAAGCCAAGCAACGTGATGCGAAGTTATGGTTTGGATGGAGACTTACGGACGACCTCCTTTCGAGATCTATTCTCTCGGGTCGTGCTAGGAATCACACGTTAAAAGGTAAGACCTCGTTGATCCTTAGCTCGCACAAGTTTCGACTTCTGAGGGCTGCCGTTCGTAGGGGGACGACAGCAGGTTAACGGAAAACACAATTTTAACACACGAAAATTGAATGTCCTTGCTTGAACTTAGATTACATTTCGATATTAAAGTGCAATAAATTTGTGTGCCGATATTTTTTATCTATTCGTGAAAATCCTCTCATGGTATTCAACATAATGTCGAAAACTTAGATAAACATATCTGGGCAACATATCATGAACATTTTATAAATGATCTAATGAATATTATTGGTTATATTATTTCTATGTTACATAAAGACTATTTTCGAAACATCATGACGACATTAATGCAATGTTGGTTTGCTAATACCACAAAAGTTATCTCTGGAAAACATGTTTGTTATGTGTCATGTTTAGTGGGTAATCAATGAGAATTTAATGTTTCGCCCAAAACTAACGCCAAGTAATCCTCCCAACAAGTTTCAATAGCTCATAGACGACAATTCCCACAGTAGGCTACCAAATAATTCGCTTTAGACGCCCGTTCGTTACGCCCCGACGAGCGTGACGCCAAGCGTCGTGTCTTGCTCCGTGCTCTGTAATGCGTCGTGTTGTATTTTGAATAATTCAATCTGCGATAAATTGCCATACATATTTTTCCCAGGTTGCCAAGAAAGACAACGTCGGCGGGGTGAAGAGAGCGAACATGTCTCGTTGGCAATGGCAACGACAAGGTCACGATCCCCACCACACTCCCACCTTCGAACTGGCGATTTTTGGACGTTTTCTTCATTGTCATCGATGGAGTTTTTTATTTCGCAATGATCAATTAATTTCAGTTTGGTTTGAAAATAGAGTGTCATGGTGATCAGTGATGTTCACGGTCGAGGCTGATTTGTGTATCTCCATACCGGGTGACTCATTCAAAACGATTCACCCTGAAAATCTTCGATTTGAAACAATCGGTTTTTTATTGTATCTCAGTTACCTATACAGAAACAAGCACGACCTGAAAACAATGGAACACAAATACACAACAAGACAAACAAAAACAATTTTGACATTCGTATGAGATCCCTCAAAAAAAGAGATAGGACATACTTACCTCGCACCTTGGCTTTTCAACTTCTTAGAAATAAGTACAAAGGATCACCTTATTCCCACCAACTCTATCACTTCAATCACGAAAAGGCTCGAATCTTCTTATACATTAAATTTAGACCGAAGAGTAATTTACGATATACCTATTACGAGTAAAAAACAATTGACTGAAAATTACTGGATTATTACCCCCTGATGAATCCAATATTGAATATACAGTGACCGCCAAAAAGTATGTGCCATATGGGAAAAAAGTTTATTATTAGAGTATTAGGAAAAACATTCTTGGTATGGCGGCAAATTGAAAAAAGTTACTATGAAAAGGCAAAAAGTGGTGCAAAATGGCAAGATATCAAAAAAAAGTTATTTGAAAAAGTTAATTAGAATTAGATAGATAGATTTTATTTAACCACTTTACATAAGTTATATGTTTGTAGCAAGTCAAGAATTACATATATGTCTAGACATAGAAGTTAGATGCTAACATGCGCTAAAACTGCATATCAGCTAAAACATTGAGATTAAAATCGAATTAAATTACATATATATGTCAATAATAAAAGTTACATATACCTACATACTATAGGTTGAAAACAAAACAGTTCCAAATGACAAAATCAAACGGATTAAAATTTATATAACCAACCGGATTTAAATTACATATGCATGTACAAAAATGTAAAATTACATATGCCTACATATACTTGAGCGAATGTGGTATATAAATGATTAGGAATTTGGGGTGAGCATCATGAGTTCATGGTTGAATGAGAGGTATTCCTCAATTGAGTAAAAGCATTGTGACAGTAAGTAATTTTTTACCCATTTTTTAAATTGAATAAAATTTAGTGATTTTATAGCAGGTGGTAAAATATTAAAAAAACTGACATTTGGAGAATTTTTAAATTTTATACACATATACAAAGTTTGAAGGAATAATGAGAGAAAATTGAAAATTGCAATTTTTTTTAATATTTTCCTAGCTGTATAAAAATATCAAATTATTATCCTATGAATAGCTTGATCATACTGAAACTTTCTCATTTCCTCTACACCAGTGAGCACTAAATTAAAAAAATTGGATTTTGTTAAAAATCTGGCTGTTAACATTGGTTCATACGTAAGAGTTATATCAGAATTCCACGACCATTGTGATGACATGACACTCCAGAAACATGGTGTTTTCCAGATTATAATCAAGTTTCGATGATGATCGTGCCAGAGCGTTTCACTTCGCATGCAATGGTGAAAACTCTAGCCTCTTTAATTTGACGCACAATTTTTTAACTTAAACACCCTTTTCCGGCTACATGTTATATCTGAGCACATGGAAATCGTACATTTTCGGAACGAGCATGAAATTTTACGTATAAAGTGCAAATTTCAAGTCGATGTGACGACTTGGTATTTTTCACGAGTTTTAGGGGTAAACCCCTTGCAACATTTTTCGGGTAATTCAAATTTTTTTTTGATTGACTCGAAGTTCACAATACATACTAATTCGACCATTCTGAATCGATTGGCGTTCGCAGAATTTGTCTATCTCTAACCGTTGTCGAGTTGGTCAGATCTAAATCAGTTTTTAGATGTTCTTTTTGCCGCCAAAAATATTTCTGATGAATTTTTGAAATTTTTGTTAAAAATTTCGGAATCAGCACGTCAAAATACGTTAGAGGACAAAAATTTGAAAATCGAAAACTGAAAAATAAAAAATCTCAGATATTTGGATTTTTTACCTTAAACACTTTTTTCCAGCTAAATCTTACGTTCCGGCTAAATCTAACGTCTGAGCATATAAAAATCATACATTTATGGAGTGAGCAAGAAATTTTACGTATACAGTGCACATTTCAAGTCGCTGTGACGACTTGGTATTTTTTTATGATTTTTAGGGTAACCCCTTGCAACTTTTTTCGGGTATTCGGGTAACTTTTAATTTTTTTTGGATTGACTCGAAATTCACAGTATATACTTATTCGACCATTCTGAATCGATTGGCGTTCGCAGAATTTGTCTATCTCTAACCATTCTCGAGTTGGTCAGCTCTAAATCAGTTTTTAGATGTTTTTTTTTTGCCACCAAAAATAATTCTGATGAGTTTTCGACATTTTCGTCGAAAGTTTCGGAATCAGCACGTCAAAATACGTTAGAGGAGAAAAATTTGAAAACCGAAAACTGATAAATAAAAAATCTCAGATATTTGGATTATTTACCTTAAACACTTTTTTCCGGCTAAATCTTACGTTCCGGCTAAATCTTACGTCTGAGCATATAAAAATCATATATTTTTGGAATGAGCATGAAATTTTACGTATACAGTGCAAATTTCTAGTCGCTGTGACGACTTTGTATTTTTCATGTTTTTTAGGCAACTTTTTTCGGGTATTCGGGTAGTTTTTAATTTTTTTAATGTACTTGAAATTCACAGTACATACTGATTCGACCATTCTGAATCGATTGGCGTTCGCAGAATTTGTCTATCTCTAACCGTTCTCGAGTTGGTCAGTTCTAAATCAGTTTTTAGATGGATTTTTTGCCGCCAAAAATATTTCTGATGAGTTTTCGACATTTTCGTCGAAAGTTTCAGAATCAGCACGTCAAAATACGTTCTAGGACAAAAATATGAAAAACGAAAACTAAAATAAAAAATCTCAGAAATTTGGATTTTTTACCTTCAACACTTTTTTCGGGCTAATTCTTACGTTCCGGCTAAATCTTACGTCTGAGCATATAAAAATCATACATTTTTGGAATGAGCATGAAATTTTACGTATACAGTGCAAATTTCAAGTCGCTGTGACGACTTTGTATTTTTCATGATTTTTAGGGGTAACCCCTTGCAACTTTTTTCGGTTATTCGGGAAATTTTTTATTTTTTTGTTTGACTCGAAATTCACAGTATATACTGTTTCCACCATTCTGAATCGATTGGCGTTCGCAGAATTTGTCTATCTCTAACCGTTCTCGAGTTGGTCAGCTCTAAATCAGTTTTTAGATGGATTTTTTGCCGCCAAAAATATTTCTGATGAGTGTTCAACATTTTCGTCCAAAATATCGGAATCAGCACGTCAAAATACGTTCGAGGACAAAAATTTGAAAATCGAAAACTGAAAAATAAAAAATCTCAGATATTTGGATTATTTACCTTTAACACTTTTTTCCGGCTAAATCTTACGTTCCGGCTAAATCTTACGTCTGAGCATATAAAAATCATACATTTTTGGAATGAGCATGAAATTTTACGTATACAGTGCAAATTTCTAGTCGCTGTGACGACTTTGTATTTTTCATGTTTTTTAGAGGTAACCCCTTGCAACTTTTTTCGGGTATTCGGGTTATTTTTAATTTTTTTAATGTACTTGAAATTCACAGTACATACTGATTCGACCATTCTGAATCGATTGGCGTTCGCAGAATTTGTCTATCTCTAACCGTTCTCGAGTTGGTCAGCTCTAAATCAGTTTTTAGATGGATTTTTTGCCGCCAAAAATATTTCTGATGAGTTCGACATTTTCGTTGAAAGTTTCGGAATCAGCACGTCAGAATACGTTCGAGGACAAAAATTTGAAAATCGAAAAATGAAAAATAAAAAATCTTATATCTGAGCAAATAAAAATCATATATTTTCTGAAAGAGCATGAAATTTTACGTATATAATGCAAATTTCAAGTCGATGTGACGACTTGGTATTTTTCATGATTTTTAGGGGTAACCCCTTGCAACTTTTTTCGGATATTCGGGTAATATTTAATTTTTTTCGATTGACTCGAAATTCACAGTACATACTGATTCGACCATTCTGAATCGATTGGCGTTCGCAGAATTTGTCTATCTCTAACCGTTCTCGAGTTGGTCAGCTCTAAATCAGTTTTTAGATGGATTTTTTGCCGCCAAAAATATTTCTGATGAGTGTTCAACATTTTCGTCCAAAATTTCGGAATCAGCACGTCAAAATACGTTCGAGGACAAAAATTTGAAAATCGAAAACTGAAAAATAAAAAATCTCAGATATTTGGATTATTTACCTTTAACACTTTTTTCCGGCTAAATCTTACGTTCCGGCTAAATCTTACGTCTGAGCATATAAAAATCATACATTTTTGGAATGAGCATGAAATTTTACGTATACAGTGCAAATTTCTAGTCGCTGTGACGACTTTGTATTTTTCATGTTTTTTAGAGTATTTTTCGGGTATTCGGGTTATTTTTAATTTTTTTAATGTACTTGAAATTCACAGTACATACTGATTCGACCATTCTGAATCGATTGGCGTTCGCAGAATTTGTCTATCTCTAACCGTTCTCGAGTTGGTCAGCTCTAAATCAGTTTTTAGATGGATTTTTTGCCGCCAAAAATATTTCTGATGAGTTCGACATTTTCGTTGAAAGTTTCGGAATCAGCACGTCAGAATACGTTCGAGGACAAAAATTTGAAAATCGAAAAATGAAAAATAAAAAATCTCAGATATTTGCATTTTTTGCCTTCAACACTTTTTTCGGGCTAAATCTTACGTTCCGGCTAAATCTTACGTCTGAGCATATCAAAATCATAAATTTTTGGAATGAGCATGAAATTTTACGTATACAGTGCAAATTTCAAGCCGCTGTGACGACTTTGTATTTTTCATGATTTTTAGGGGTAACCCCTTGCAACTTTTTTCGAGTATTCGGGTAACTTTTAATTTTTTTTATTGACTCGAAATTCACAGTATATACTCATTCGACCATTCTGAATCGATTGGCGTTCGCAGAATTTGTCTATCTCTAACCGTTCTCGAGACAGTTCTAAATCAGTTTTTAGATGTTTTTTTTTTGCCGCCAAAAATATTTCTGATGGGTTTTCGACATTTTCGTTGAAAGTTTCGGAATCAGCACGTCAAAATACGTTCGAGGACAAAAATTTGAAAATCGAAAAATGAAAAATGAAAAATCTCAGATAATTGGATATTTTGCCTTAAACACCCTTTTCCGGCTAAATCTTATATCTGAGCAAATAAAAATCATATATTTTCTGAAAGAGCATGAAATTTTACGTATACAGTACAAATTTCAAGTCGCTGTGACGACTTGGTATTTTTCATGATTTTTAGGGGTAACCCCTTGCAACTTTTTTCGGGTATTCGGGTAATTTTTAATTTTTTTAATGTACTTGAAATTCACAGTACATACTGATTCGACCATTCTGAATCGATAGGCGTTCGCAGAATTTGTCTATCTCTAACCGTTCTCGAGTTGGTCAGCTCTAAATCAGTTTTTAGATGGATTTTTTGCCGCCAAAAATATTTCTGATGAGTTTTCGACATTTTCGTTGAAAGTTTCGGAATCAGCACGTCAAAATACGTTCGAGGACGAAAATTTGAAAATCGAAAAATTAAAAATAAAAAATCTCAGATATTTGGATTTTTTACCTTAAACATCCTTTTCCGGCTGAATCTTATATCTGAGCAAATAAAAATCATATATTTTCTGAAAGAGCATGAAATTTTACGTATAAAGTGCAAATTTCAAGTCGATGTGACGACTTGGTATTTTTCATGATTTTGCATCTTTTTTCGGGTATTCGGGTAATTTTTTATTTTTTTGTTTGACTCGAAATTCACAGTATATACTCATTCGACCATCCTGAATCGATTGGCGTTCGCAGAATTTGTCTATCTCTAACCATTCTCGAGTTGGTCAGCTCTAAATCAGTTTTTAGATGGATTTTTTGCCGCCAAAAATATTTCTGATGAGTTTTCGACATTTTCGTTGAAAGTTTCGGAATCAGCACGTCAAAATACGTTCGAGGACAAAAATTTGAAAATCGAAAAATGAAAAATAAAAAATCTCAGATATTTGGATTTTTTACATTAAACATCCTTTTCCGGCTGAATCTTATATCTGAGCAAATAAAAATCATATATTTTCTGAAAGAGCATGAAATTTTACGTATAAAGTGCAAATTTCAAGTCGATGTGACGACTTGGTATTTTTCATGATTTTTAGGGGTAACCCCTTGCAACTTTTTTCGGATATTCGTGTAATTTTTAATTTTTTTTGATTGACTCGAAGTTCACAGTACATACTGATTCGACCATTCTGAATCGATTGGCGTTCGCAGAATTTGTCTATCTCTAACCGTTCTCGAGTTAGTCAGCTCTAAATCAGTTTTTAGATGTTTTTTTTGCCGCCAAAAATATTTCTGACGAGTTCTACATTTTCGTTGAAAGTTTCGGAATCAGCACGTCAGAATACGTTCGAGGACAAAAATTTGAAAATCGAAAAATGAAAAATAAAAAATCTCAGATATTTGCATTTTTTGCCTTCAACACTTTTTTCGGGCTAAATCTTACGTTCCGGCTAAATCTTACGTCTGAGCATATAAAAATCATACATTTTTGGAATGAGCATGAAATTTTACGTATACAGTGCAAATTTCAAGCCGCTGTGACGACTTTGTATTTTTCATGATTTTTAGGGGTAACTCCTTGCAACTTTTTTCGAGTATTCGGGTAACTTTTAATTTTTTTTATTGACTCGAAATTCACAGTATATACTCATTCGACCATTCTGAATCGATTGGCGTTCGCAGAATTTTTCTATCTCTAACCATTCTCGAGTTGGTCAGCTCTTAATCAGTTTTTAGATGGATTTTTTGCCGCCAAAAATATTTCTGATGAGTTTTCGACATTTTCGTTGAAAGTTTCGGAATCAGCACGTCAGAATACGTTCGAGGACAAAAATTTGAAAATCGAAAAATGAAAAATAAAAAATCTCAGATAATTGGATTTTTTGCCTTAAACACCCTTTTCCGGCTAAATCTTATATCTGAGCAAATAAAAATCATATATTTTCTGAAAGAGCATGAAATTTTACGTATATAATGCAAATTTCAAGTCGATGTGACGACTTGGTATTTTTCATGATTTTTTGGGGTAACCCCTTGCAACTTTTTACGGATATTCGGGTAATATTTAATTTTTTTCGATTGACTCGAAATTCACAGTACATACTGATTCGACCATTCTGAATCGATTGGCGTTCGCAGAATTTGTCTATCTCTAACCGTTCTCGAGTTAGTCAGTTCTAAATCAGTTTTTAGATGTTTTTTTTTGCCGCCAAAAATATTTCTGATGGGTTTTCGACATTTTCGTTGAAAGTTTGGGAATCAGCACGTCAAAATACGTTCGAGGACAAAAATTTGAAAATCGAAAAATGAAAAATAAAAAATCTCAGATAATTGGATATTTTGCCTTAAACACCCTTTTCCGGCTAAATCTTATATCTGAGCAAATAAAAATCATATATTTTCTGAAAGAGCATGAAATTTTACGTATATAATGCAATTTTCAAGTCGCTGTGACGACTTGGTATTTTTCATGATTTTTAGGGGTAACCCCTTGCAACTTTTATCGGGTATTCGGGTAATTTTTATTTTTTTTTTTGACTCGAAATTCACAGTATATACTGTTTCCGCCATTCTGAATCGATTGGCGTTCGCAGAATTTGTCTATCTCTAACCGTTCTCGAGTTGGTCAGCTCTAAATCAGTTTTTAGATGGATTTTTTTCCGCCAAAAATATTTCTGATGAGTGTTCAACATTTTCGTCCAAAATTTCGGAATCAGCACGTCAAAATACGTTCGAGGACAAAAATTTGAAAATCGAAAACTGAAAAATAAAAAATCTCAGATATTTGGATTATTTACCTTTAACACTTTTTTCCGGCTAAATCTTACGTCTGAGCATATAAAAATCATACATTTTTGGAATGAGCATGAAATTTTACGTATACAGTGCAAATTTCTAGTCGCTGTGACGACTTTGTATTTTTCATGTTTTTTAGGGGTAACCCCTTGCAACTTTTTTCGGGTATTCGGGTAATTTTTAATTTTTTTAATGTACTTGAAATTCACAGTACATACTGATTCGACCATTCTGAATCGATTGGCGTTCGCAGAATTTGTCTATCTCTAACCGTTCTCGAGTTGGTCAGCTCTAAATCAGTCTTTAGATGGATTTTTTGCCGCCAAAAATATTTCTGATGAGTTCGACATTTTCGTCGAAAGTTTCAGAATCAGCACGTCAAAATACGTTCTAGGACAAAAATATGAAAAACGAAAACTAAAATAAAAAATCTCAGAAATTTGGATTTTTTAACTTCAACACTTTTTTCGGGCTAAATCTTACGTTCCGGCTAAATCTTACGTCTGAGCATATAAAAATCATACATTTTTGGAATGAGCATGAAATTTTACGTATACAGTGCAAATTTCAAGTCGCTGTAACGACTTTGTATTTTTCATGATTTTTAGGGGTAACCCCTTGCAACTTTTTTCGAGTATTCGGGTAACTTTTAATTTTTTTTATTGACTCGAAATTCACAGTATATACTCATTCGACCATTCTGAATCGATTGGCGTTCGCAGAATTTTTCTATCTCTAACCATTCTCGAGTTGGTCAGCTCTTAATCAGTTTTTAGATGGATTTTTTGCAGCCAAAAATATTTCTGATGAGTTTTCGACATTTTCGTTGAAAGTTTCGGAATCAGCACGTCAGAATACGTTCGAGGACAAAAATTTGAAAATCGAAAAATGAAAAATAAAAAATCTCAGATAATTGCATTTTTTGCCTTCAACACTTTTTTCGGGCTAAATCTTACGTTCCGGCTAAATCTTACGTCTGAGCATATAAAAATCACACATTTTTGGAATGAGCATGAAATTTTACGTATACAGTGAAAATTTCAAGTCGCTGTGACGACTTTGTATTTTTCATGATTTTTAGGGGTAACCCCTTGCAACTTTTTTCGGGTATTCGGGTAATTTTTAATTTTTTTAATGTACTTGAAATTCACAGTACGCACTGATTCGACCATTCTGAATCGATTGGCGTTCGCAGAATTTGTCTATCTCTAACCGTTCTCGAGTTGGTCAGCTCTAAATCAGTTTTTAGATGGATTTTTTGCCGCCAAAAATATTTCTGATGAGTTCGACATTTTCGTTGAAAGTTTCGGAATCAGCACGTCAGAATACGTTCGAGGACAAAAATTTGAAAATCGAAAAATGAAAAATAAAAAATCTCAGATATTTGCATTTTTTGCCTTCAACACTTTTTTCGGGCTAAATCTTACGTTCCGGCTAAATCTTACGTCTGAGCATATAAAAATCACACATTTTTGGAATGAGCATGAAATTTTACGTATACAGTGAAAATTTCAAGTCGCTGTGACGACTTTGTATTTTTCATGATTTTTAGGGGTAACCCCTTGCAACTTTTTTCGGTTGTTCGGGAATTTTTTTATTTTTTTGTTTGACTCGAAATTCACAGTATATACTCATTCGACCATTCTGAATCGATTGGCGTTCGCAGAATTTTTCTATCTCTAACCATTCTCGAGTGGGTCAGCTCTTAATCAGTTTTTAGATGGATTTTTTGCCGCCAAAAATATTTCTGATGAGTTTTCGACATTTTCGTTGAAAGTTTCGGAATCAGCACGTCAGAATACGTTCGAGGACAAAAATTTGAAAATCGAAAAATGAAAAATAAAAAATCTCAGATAATCGGATTTTTTGCCTTAAACACCCTTTTCCGGCTAAATCTTATATCTGAGCAAATAAAAATCATATATTTTCTGAAAGAGCATGAAATTTTACGTATATAATGCAAATTTCAAGTCGATGTGACGACTTGGTATTTTTCATGATTTTTAGGGGTAACCCCTTGCAACTTTTTTCGGATATTCGGGTAATTTTTAATTTTTTTAATGTACTTGAAATTCACAGTACATACTGATTCGACCATTCTGAATCGATTGGCGTTCGCAGAATTTGTCTATCTCTAACCGTTCTCGAGTTGGTCAGCTCTAAATCAGTTTTTAGATGGATTTTTTGCCGCCAAAAATATTTCTGATGAGTTTTCGACATTTTCGTTGAAAGTATCGGAATCAGCACGTCAAAATACGTTCGAGGACAAAAATTTGAAAATCGAAAAATTAAAAATAAAAAATCTCAGATATTTGGATTTTTTACCTTAAACATCCTTTTCCGGCTGAATCTTATATCTGAGCAAATAAAAATCATATATTTTCTGAAAGAGCATGAAATTTTACGTATAAAGTGCAAATTTCAAGTCGATGTGACGACTTGGTATTTTTCATGATTTTTAGGGGTAACCCGTTGCAACTTTTTTCGGATATTCGTGTAATTTTTAATTTTTTTTGATTGACTCGAAGTTCACAGTACATACTGATTCGACCATTCTGAATCGATTGGCGTTCGCAGAATTTGTCTATCTCTAACCGTTCTCGAGTTAGTCAGTTCTAAATCAGTTTTTAGATGTTGCCGCCAAAAATATTTCTGATGGGTTTTCGACATTTTCGTTGAAAGTTTCGGAATCAGCACGTCAAAATACGTTCGAGGACAAAAATTTGAAAATCGATAAATGAAAAATAAAATATCTCAGATAATTGGATATTTTGCCTTAAACACCCTTTTCCGGCTAAATCTTATATCTGAGCAAATAAAAATCATATATTTTCTGAAAGAGCATGAAATTTTACGTATATAATGCAATTTTCAAGTCGCTGTGACGACTTGGTATTTTTCATGATTTTTAGGGGTAACCCCTTGCAACTTTTCTCGGGTATTCGGGTAATTTTTATTTTTTTTTTTACTCGAAATTCACAGTATATACTGTTTCCACCATTCTGAATCGATTGGCGTTCGCAGAATTTGTCTATCTCTAACCGTTCTCGAGTTGGTCAGCTCTAAATCAGTTTTTAGATGGATTTTTTTCCGCCAAAAATATTTCTGATGAGTTTTCGACATTTTCGTCCAAAATTTCGGAATCAGCACGTCAAAATACGTTCGAGGACAAACATTTGAAAATCGAAAACTGAAAAATAAAAAATCTCAGATATTTGCATTATTTACCTTAAACACTTTTTTCCGGCTAAATCTTACGTTCCAGCTAAATCTTACGTCTGAGCATATAAAAATCATACATTTTTGGAATGAGCATGAAATTTTACGTATACAGTGCAAATTTCAAGTCGCTGTGACGACTTTGTATTTTTCATGATTTTTAGGGGTAACCCCTTGCAACTTTTTTCGAGTATTCGGGTAACTTTTAATTTTTTTTATTGTCTCGAAATTCACAGTATATACTTATTCGACCATTCTGAATCGATTGGCGTTCGCAGAATTGGTCTATCTCTAACCATTTTCGGGTTGGTCAGCTCTAAATCAGTTTTTAGATGGATTTTTTGCCGCCAAAAATATTTCTGATGAGTTTTCGACATTTTCGTTGAAAGTTTCGGAATCAGCACGTCAAAATACGTTCGAGGACAAAAATTTGAAAATCGAAAAATTAAAAATAAAAAATCTCAGATATTTGGATTTTTTACCTTAAACATCCTTTTCCGGCTGAATCTTATATCTGAGCAAATAAAAATCATATATTTTCTGAAAGAGCATGAAATTTTACGTATAAAGTGCAAATTTCAAGTCGATGTGACGACTTGGTATTTTTCATGATTTTGCATCTTTTTTCGGGTATTCGGGTAATTTTTTATTTTTTTGTTTGACTCGAAATTCACAGTATATACTCATTCGACCATCCTGAATCGATTGGCGTTCGCAGAATTTGTCTATCTCTAACCATTCTCGAGTTGGTCAGCTCTAAATCAGTTTTTAGATGGATTTTTTGCCGCCAAAAATATTTCTGATGAGTTTTCGACATTTTCGTTGAAAGTTTCGGAATCAGCACGTCAAAATACGTTCGAGGACAAAAATTTGAAAATCGAAAAATGAAAAATAAAAAATCTCAGATATTTGGATTTTTTACATTAAACATCCTTTTCCGGCTGAATCTTATATCTCAGCAAATAAAAATCATATATTTTCTGAAAGAGCATGAAATTTTACGTATGAAGTGCAAATTTCAAGTCGATGTGACGACTTGGTATTTTTCATGATTTTTAGGGGTAACCCCTTGCAACTTTTTTCGGATATTCGGGTAATTTTTAATTTTTTTCGATTGACTCGAAATTCACAGTACATACTGATTCGACCATTCTGAATCGATTGGCGTTCGCAGAATTTGTCTATCTCTAACCGTTCTCGAGTTAGTCAGCTCTAAATCAGTTTTTAGATGTTTTTTTTGCCGCCAAAAATATTTCTGATGAGTTTTCGATATTTTCGTTGAAAGTTCCGGAATCAGCACGTCAAAATACGTTCGAGGACAAAAATTTGAAAATCGAAAAATGAAAAATAAAAAATCTCAGATATTTGGATTTTTTACCTTAAACACCCTTTTCCGGCTGAATCTTATATCTGAGCAAATAAAAATCATATATTTTCTGAAAGAGGGATATTTGGATTTTTTACCTTAAACACTTTTTTCCGGCTAAATCTTACGTCTGAGCATATCAAAATCATACATTTTTGGAATGAACATGAAAGTTTACGTATACAGTGCAAATTTCAAGTCGCTGTGACGACTTGGTATTTTTCATGATTTTTAGGGGTAACCCCTTGCATCTTTTTTCGGGTATTCGGGTAATTTTTTATTTTTTTGTTTGACTCGAAATTCACAGTATATACTCATTCGACCATCCTGAATCGATTGGCGTTCGCAGAATTTGTCTATTTCTAACCATTCTCGAGTTGGTCAGCTCTAATTCAGTTTTTAGATGGATTTTTTGCCGCCAAAAATATTTCTGATGAGTTTTCGACATTTTCGTTGAAGGTTTCGGAATCAGCACGTCAAAATACGTTCGAGGACAAAAATTTGAAAATCGAAAAATGAAAAATAAAAAATTTCAGATATTTGGATTTTTTACCTTAAACACTTTTTTCCGGCTAAATCTTACGTCTGAGCATATCAAAATCATACATTTTTGGAATGAGCATGAAATTTTACGTATACAGTGCAAATTTTCGGGTCGCTGTGACGACTTGGTATTTTTCATAATTTTTAGGGGTAACCCCTTGCAACTTTTTTCGGGTATTCGGGTAATTTTTAATTTTTTTAATGTACTTGAAATTCACAGTACAGACTGATTCGACCATTCTGAATCGATTGGCGTTCGCAGAATTTGTCTATCTCTAACCGTTCTCGAGTTGGTCATCTCTAAATCAGTTTTTAGATGGATTTTTTGCCGCCAAAAATATTTCTGAAGAGTTTTCGACATTTTCGTCGAAAGTTTCGGAATCAGCACATCAAAATACGTTCGAGGACAAAAATTTGAAAATCGAAAACTGAAAAATAAAAAATCTCAGATATTTGGATTACCTTAAACACTTTTTTCCGGCTAAATCTTACGTCTGAGCATATCAAAATCATACATTTTTGGAATGAGCATGAAATTTTACGTATACAGTGCAAATTTCAAGTCGCTGTGACGACTTGGTATTTTTCATGATTTTTAGGGGTAACCCCTTGCAACTTTTTTCGGGTATTCGGGTAATTTTTAATTTTTTTAATATACTTGAAATTCACAGTACATACTGATTCGACCATTCTGAATCGATTGGCTTTCGCAGAATTTGTCTATCTATAACCGTTCTCGAGTTGGTCAGCTCTAAATCAATTTTTAGATGGATTTTTTGCCGCCAAAAATATTTCTGATGAGTTTTCCACATTTTCATACAGTACAAATTTCAAGTCGCTTTTTTCGGGTAATTTTCAATTTTTTTGGATCGTTTCGAAATTCACATTACATACTAATTCGACCATTCTGAATCGATTGGCGTTAGCAGAATTTGTCTATCTCTAATCGTTCTCGAGTTGGTCAGCTCTAAATCAGTTTTTATATACCCCAAATGAAAAGTTTCCGATACTATATGTTTACAAAGAACTAACACCACTGCAGCGTTGATCTAACCATGTTTTTGAAAAGGCATTTCATGTTCTTTCTTATGTATGCTACTTAGCCTTTATCTGTGTTCGTTTTTTTTCAGCAATGCGGTCAACATGGAAAAGACGACTACCCCAACTGGACGAGGAATACGATGGGAATCAACAAACAGGGATACGAGTCGAAAATGAACGAACACAACCAAATGCAAAAAGGTAAATCATTTTAATTTAATGGGACTTGTTAGCGAGTTGTTTGGCCTAATCGATCAGAGTTTGTAAATATTTTTGGAATTGGAACATGTGAACCTTAATTTTGTTTCGATGATATAAACTGAGTAAACAAGAAAAGAAAATTATTCCATATCTTCTTTCATTATTAAAAACCAATTTGAGTTTATATTCACCTAAGAAAAATAGAAACGGTAGTAAAGGGTGCATCGCAATTTTTATGGTGGTAGTTGCACATAAATACTTTTTTATTACCGTTGAACATAAAAATCAACATTTATTTATAGTTCAGAGCATGAAAACGACGTTTTACGACCATCTGTTTTATAAGACAGAACCTAATCGAGAAATAAAAATTAAATGAATTTACAAGATTTGTTATATCAGAACGAACTTGTTTCCGAAATACGCCTCAATATGTCCACACTTAACCCCCAGAAGTTCATTCGAAAGAGTTCTAGATTCATGATTGGTCTTGTTATGGAAGTTCATCTTCAATTTTTTGTTTATTATTACTTATATCCACTAGTAGATAATCTGAGAAAAAATAGATACAAAAGATACAAGAGATGTTGAAGCTTGATATTTCTCTACGACTATTGTAATCTACATTGATTACATATTGATTATTAGTTGAAGAATGAAGATGATTCCAAGGCACCGTGGGTCCTAACTCATTATTCAACGGCACTCGGCCAATCACAGATTCAGAATTTTCAGAGTCCACGGTAACTGAGAGGTTTAGACCAATGACAACACAGCAAATGTACCAAACAAATTTCTCAAGACGGCTTTGCTTTATTGGACTTGTTACGGCTTGGCATCCGCGAATATCAGAGAGACTGTTTTCTTTCTCAGTTTTAACTTTAGCTCTTGATGAAATCTTCTTGCAAGAAAGGTATTTCGAATAATATTTATCTGAACATTCTACACAATCTCGGTTTTTGGTCACATAAACTTCAGCCGTCTTCTATATTCCTTCGGTTGAGATATGTTGCTCAGAAAGTGATCAGTTATCATCTGACAAAGCGTAAGGAAATTTGGGTGAGGCCGGGGCTGAAAAAAAAATGTTCTCACTTTTTAGTTCATTAGTTAGATAGCTGAAATCGACGTGGAAGGATTTTTTAGCAGGGCCGGATTACAGGAGGGGGGCAAAAAGGGGCAGTCAAAAAACTCGCAGGACCGGCTATGACCGGCTTGGAATGATGATTGAGCTCTGAAACTTCAAAGACCAAAAAAATCAACCCCCCAAGGGAAGGAGTTTTCGTCCAGTTTTCACCCCCTACCACCCCTTTCAATTATGGTCCTCTTTATGACTATTTCCTAGACTTTGTAGGATCTGAAAAAAAAACTTCTGTGTTTAAGTGCATATGGACGAAAACTACCCTTGGAGGGTTGCTTTTCATGGTCTCTAAAAAAGTGCTACATAAAGTTTTAGAGCTCAATCATCATTCCAAGTTAATTTTTCCAATTTTTGAACATAGCCGGTCCTGCGAGTTTTTCTACTGCCCCTTTTTGCCACCTCCTGTTATCCGGCCCTGCTGAAAATTCCTTCCACGTCAACTTCAGCTATCTAAGGGTCAAATTGAAACTAATGAACTAAAAAGTGAGAGTATAGGAGACCGGCTAATTTTTGACCCATAAGAGATTTTCTGGACAAAAATTTTCAAACATTTTTTTCCAGCCTCGGTCCCAACCAAATTTCCTTCCGCTTTGTCAGATGATAACTGATCACTTTCTGAACAACATATCCCAACGGAAGGAATATAGAAGATGGCTAAAATTTATCAAAATATTTTCCCTTGTTTCTCGGCTGGACCCTACTCAAAATCTAAAATATTTTGGATTTGGTATCTTCGATGTAAGTACTTCCATTCCTGAGCTCGGAAGGAGTATAGCTGTTCGGCGAATCCTACTAGTGGAAGTTTTACGAATATTTTATCCTATTAACCGATTCTGATAACAACAAAGCACAAAATGAAAGATATATTTTCCATAATTTTGAACTTGTGCAGCTTGGAAATCAGGAACTTATCTGTCAGGCACAAGGAACAATTAGGAAGAATTATTTTATACCCACCGGAAAAAAATTGACAGTCGCTGACGTTAAACTTGGTCCTCTCCAACATTGGAGCATTTGAGGAGCAATTTCATTAACATTTCTGTCACAAAATCGAGCAACAGTTAAGATCGCTATGGTTTTTCGTCTGTCACATTTCTGATAAATAAGTCCTAGTGAAAGTCCAAGTGGTTGGCCCCCATTGGTAAATTTCCCGGTAGGCCCATTTGCACACAATCCGACGCTACCCGACCCTGCTCCTTCTGTGAATATACTATATGTCGTCAATTAACCTTGTAGAAATGTTATACTCCTTGTAACATGAAAACCGAGCAAATGCTCTCGCTAATGACCGATTCGAAGCGAAGAAACATGTCTGCGGTACAACCCATCCAAGAATATTAATGTACGCGAACATAATACATACTTAATATTATCAAACTTAATCATGAGTGACATGCATGAAGTCAAAACCGCCAACTGCCCGAACCCACATAGACAAGTTTCCAATCCTCGATAGGCAGTCACCTGTGGGCCACACTCGCGTACTCCGACAACAAAGAAGAAGAAAAAAAACCTGCAAAATTTGGATGGAGTGTGACGTAATTCTTATATAATGTTCGTATTAGTTGCGACACGGGTTTATACGGAGCGGCAAATTTAAATGAAACGGATATTGAGTCATAGCCAATTTATATTACTTATGGAACCGCGTATATCAAGCACAGAAATAGGAAGACTCGAAAAATACTCTGCACCATTCTTGAATGTCACAATTGATTTTGATTTTTGTACGAAAATATGAATAGGATATTCATGAAATCTGTTGTGGAATCATCTGCGGCTGATTTTATGAATATCCTATTCATATTTCCGAACTAAAATCAAAATGTAATGCCCATGACAGGTCTATGTCAAAAAATAACCATCAAAGTGTTACCGCAGAAGAAATATTCCCATCATTTTCATCCTTGATATGTATAATTGCTCCTGAAGAGCCTGTTTTCCAATGCCATCAATCTCCCTGATGAGCGTGGCAAAGCGAAATAAATTTTCGTCGACCAAAATGCATTGAGGGAAAAATGCGAGAGAAGCGAACCTTGCTTCAATGAAATGAACGATATCTGTGAGAGATATTTTTTAATAACATTCTCCCTATCTAATTCATTAATGTTTTTTCAATGAAAACTAAAGAAAATAAAAAAATCAACTATCTGAATGAAAATGCAAATTTTTACTTTCAGATTCTTTTTTTCAGTTCGAGTCTTTTCACAATATCTATTAGATGTAGTTCAATATCCATCGTGGCTTTAGCTGGGGAAGTAGTTGTTTTCTGTTAAGTTATTACAAATGAATTGTATTTTTCATATTTCAGTTTTCATCGAGAATGTCCACCTTTTCAACATGAATACCTCCCAAAAGGTTATCTTGAACGATGAAAAATAGCGACTTAAGTTTGTCTTTCAGCCGCAGATGATTCCACAACAGATTTTATGAATATCTTCTTCTTATTTTCGAACAAAAATCAAAATCCAGTGCCCATGACAGGTCTATGTCAAAATATAACTAACCATCAAAGTGTTACCGCAGAAGAAGTATTCATTTTCATCCTTGATAGGTATAATTGCTTCTGGAAAGACTGCTCTCCAATTCTATCAATCTCCTTGATGAGCTTGGTAAAGCGAAATAGATTTTTGTCGACCAAAATATATTGGGATTAAATGCGAGAGAAGCGAACTGTCATTATGCTAGTATTTTTTCAATTGAAAACAGAAAATGTTTTCTCGAACACGAATATTTTTTAGAAAATTCGTGTTCTCGAAAAAATTTCTTGTAATAATTGAAGCACTAGTGAATACACCATGTTCACTTTGGATTCTGTTTGCATTAGAATTTTGATTGGTCAGTACAACAAATCTGTTGGCTGCTCATTCTCTCGTAATTGGCTCCTGTGAGAAAAATTAAGATGCTAAACAACACTAAAAACAGTTTTCAGTTGATACGTCAAGAAAGTACTTCGATCACGCCACTGAAGATGATTGCCGCACTTGAAACGTTTGTAAATTTTAAACAAAGAACACCGCTGCAAAACATGGAAGCCAACCAGATAATTCCTACATCAGTTCCTTCGTTATCGACCTTTTTTTAGCATCCTATCTTATCTAGGAGTCCGCGCTGTAGAAATTCAGTTGATCCAACTTCATTTTTGTTTATAATTTCAAATTGTTTCAATTAATATCGTTACAAAATAAACGTTGAAATTAATCGCATATCACAATCCCCAATAAAATATGTATAGCTATGCTTCATTCAAATTGACCAACCCGTCAAACAGGAAATCTCAACGTGCAAAACTTGGTTCTTTTTCGGTCGGCCAAAATACTGCAAGTTGCCTTTTTTTATAGAATGTGATGCCGCTGCGAGGCATTCACGCCATCAAGGTCAACGAGATCGTCTATGTATGTGTTTATAGTTCTGATTTATTATTTCGGAACTGGCTACATAATGAGCGAAGTTATTTCAGCTGTCGAGTTCGGCGTAGCTGGATATTTCGAAGCAGTACATTCACATTTGATCGAAGGTGATGTGAATTGAATCATATTCGCTTCTACTTTGATTGTTTGAAGGAAACCTCAAATATTGAAAAGGGGAACATTCTCCATGAAAATTGAAAAATAAAAATGTGATTCATTTGTAATATCTAACAGAAAACATATACTACTCCGGCTAAAGCCACGCCGGACATTGAATTACATCTGATAGAAAATTCGCATTTTCATTCAGATAGTTGATTTTTTTTATAATTTTCTCTAGTTTTCATCGAAAACTCATTAAATAAATTAGTTAGGGAGAATGTTATTAAAAACATCACTCACAGAAATCGTTCATTTCATTGAAGCAAGGTTTGCTTCTCTCGCATTTAATCCCCAATACATTTTGGTCGATGAAAATCTATTTCGCTTTGCCAAACGCATCAGGGAGATTGATAGAATTGGAAAGCAGGCTCACACTGATAAAAAGGATATTTTGCATCAATGCATAATTGCATTGATTCAAGTCGATTGTATTCTTGAATAGGTCCAACCAAATATTAGTTTGATTTTTTGACAGAATCCTTTTGACTACTTGAAAGGAAACTGTTTTGAGACAAAGTGTTCATCTTTCTCCACTGAATAATGAGACTTTTTTGGTGCAAGAATATTTCAACTTTGATAATGAACACTATTGTGAATACTTTCTTTGTTCGATGGTGTGAGTTGGTTGAGGCAAGAATATTTCAACTTCAATAACGAACAATATTCTTCTTTATAATGCAATACATTTTTGATTCAAGATTATCTGCATTTGGAGGCTCAGTACAAATGTGCACTTGGTTATAAAAATATGCCATGGAAGCCATGTTCATATGGTACAGTTCAACAAACAGAGAAAACTGCAAACAATTGAGCTATAATGGTTATGAATGAGAATAGTTTTGTAATATTTTAATTTCAGAAACTATATAATCAACGTAGGTACCTCTTCGGTGACGCATAGAAATGCGATCGAATATACAAACGACAGCGTCATTCGCCATTATTACACACCTATTGAAAACAAAAATATCTTCAACCTACCTCCACAACTTCCATCCATTCGTCCATAATTGACCTAAATTCAAATCGTGCAGAAATAATTGGACCTGCATGTTGCACTTCTGTAGCAGCACATTTGCACATAACCACTGTGTCAAATACAAAACTAACAACTTATATTATGATTCAAACACAACCCCCAAACCAAACGCGGGCAAAAGCAAACAGGATAGAGGTCCCAGTCGGCAGTCGCAGTGCGCGCTTTCGCGTGGGTTCGCGTCGTTCCGGTAGCGGGGTTTCGCCAAGAAATCATGTTCTTGAGTCAAAAGTAGCATTTTTCATAAGTAGTTCTCTAGGGTGAAGAGTTGGAATGTATTAATACAAACAAATTTATTTCAAGATAATTTATGTAAAGAAGCAAACAGTTCAATAAGTTTGAAATAAGAGTATATTCATCAATTGGAAATAATTATTCTTTTCAGAAGATGATTCTGTTCAAGAGGATATATATATATTTGATTGAAGACATTCTTTTTATCAGTGCATCAGAAGCAAACACACGTCAAGGATGGAAATTGATGGAAATATTTCTTCTGCAGTAAAGTTATTTTTGGACATAGACCTGTCATGGGCATTGCTGAAAGACAAACTTTATAGTCGCTATTCTCCAGCGTTCAAATAGAATAGATACTAAAGTTTTTCTTTCAGCCGCAGATGATTCCACAACGGATTTTATGAATATCGTATTCATAATTTCGATATGCTTAGTTATTTTTCAATTATGTTTATTGAATAATCCATATTTTCATCTTTGTCAACTGTTCATGATACGCACAAAACAAGTGATAATCAACATGTGTGCCAAGTCTGTGCTAACATTTTTCAGTTCTTCAAAGAACACTACAACGGTATTAGGGTTAACCGGAGGAACTGTAAACGGTCTTGGTAAAGTGAGGTTCCAGTAGTGGTGAATTGAAAAGTATCAAATATAAAGCGCTCATTTCAAATAAGAAGATATTCGAAGGTATATTCTACCTAAATTTAATTCGTGAACTTGCAAAAATAAATTATTAGAAACATTTTGGGGTAAAGGTGAACACAATTCGAAGTAAATACAAGTGCAATAACTGTTCTGTATTAATCCTACATTGGTATTGGTGGGGTTATATTGAACAAATGATCATATCAAAACTAATTTCAATCACTTCAAGTGGTTGTTCGCATTTGCCCCATGATAAAAATTAAAATTTTGAACAATAAAACATATAATTTCAATATTAATTCAAATCGATATACAAAAATGTTTCATATACACCTACCAGTATTCATATAGGAATATCAAATAGATAATGATGGTTTCTCAAAAACCTCTATTGTTGTTATTATGCGTGTTCACATTTGCCCCACACATGTGTTTACATATACCCGTTCCTCAGAAAATTCCGGGGCAAATGTAAACACCTCTGATCAGATGGATCAGATGGAACACCTACATCAAGAGTTGCTTTCACTCCAGCAGTTTCGAAGTTTTCTCTCCAAGACGAAACCAGAAAACACAACACAAAATTATATTTACGAGGTCCCATGTGAATGTGAAGATTCCTATATCGGAGATACCACAGAGCAAAGGGATGAGGCTAGTTTTCTTCATAGAGACATAAAGAGGAACATTGGATTAAAAACAAATAATTATCAATATTGCATATATATCAGCATCTATAGAGAATTCGTTCAAATAAAAAAAAGTTTTAAATTAGAAAACAATAAAGATTAAAAAAAATCCAGGAATATTTGACGATAAAAAAATTGAAATATTTTTAGACACAGGTTCAGAAATATCATTAATAAACTATAAAATTATAAAGGAATTAAAATTGGAAAAATATTGCTATGGAATGTCAAAAGTAGTTTTGGTAGGTGCTAATAATAATAAACTGTATGAGGTTAACAAACAATTTTTGTAAATAGAAAATTTACTACATGATGCAATTATAGGAACAGATGAAATAGACAGACTCCGGGTAATAATAGATTATGAACAAGGACAAATTCAGATAGATGAAGAAACAATGAAATTTATAAAAGTTGCAGAACAAGACAACTCATGGACTGTTTTAGTGGGAAAAGGATCTTTTCCGAAGTTCGAAATAATAATTATCATGACTGCATCAGGTTATTACTCATCAATATGAATCGATAGGTGCACTGTGATATGATGAACAATGACTGAGTTGTGATTCTCTCTAAATGCTCTTTATGCTAAACTATCCAATATTAATAGAATAACTATTCACAAATTGAAGACGCAGTTCAAAATAATTCATGAACTATGTTGTAAAAACAAGGCAGACAAATACTGCGGAAATCGATGATGCCCTCCATTAAAAACACGATTTAAATTAATTAACATATAAATCAAAACCAAAAACCATAATTATAAATGACACATTTCCACCACTTCGAACATTGGTGTGTAGATTGCCGACAGGCATTCCAAACGTCGCATTAAAAACACTCAATATAATTAAACTGAATAAAGCACACGAGCTTCGTGAATGGGCTGATAAAATTCGAAATGAACCAGAATAAGTATTGATGCGATGTCACACTTATGTAGAGCAAAGCACTGGTTGTAAAATAGTTGAGTTGTTCCATTATCAAACGATTTGTTTATGTCCAGAATCTTCTTTACGTCTACACGTCCATTGTCGGTATCGTTTGGCCTAGGGAGTACTCCAAGCACCGCACTTGAGGCCTTCCATGAGGTTACTGAATACAGTTAGCTCATGTTCCAATTTTTGCAATTTTGCGGCATTACTCATATGTATATATTCATACATTTTTCAAATTGTTTTTTTGAAAGAATTTCCAAAAATGCTAATACAATTTCTTCATACTCGATGCAAAGTTGCTCTAGTTCCAACATTTCTCAGCTAAGAAGTTCTGTACATTTACTAATGCATGGCTTCAATAGTAATTTACGTAACAAGTCCGGGAAAAACTGTTTTCGGACGTGTTGCGTACACAATTTTTTCGGTAACCGTGTAGAATAACGAATCAAGACACATTTATTTTTTATATTTCTTGGTAGAAGAAAATTTCGAACATTTTAATTCTTATTTGTATTGAATATCGAAATGCGAACAGAAGATAGGTACTAACAGAAATATTCTAATTCTTATTTATATAAATATTTATATTGAAATTCGGGCATTTCCCGGACTAGTACGGAAAGTACGTACTTCCCAGTCCGGGAAGTGATCCTTTCTCAAAGAAAAATCGTCCGGGAAGTAGGTACTTCCCGGTACTTGCCGATATGTATTTACTGGTCGTTAAAGTGTGCAATTATTTGTTTCATACAAATAGAACTTTTAAATAAATTACAGAAGGTCAGTAGTTTTATCAGTTCCACTAAACATTCAACAGCATTTCAAACTTAAGTTACTGCCTCATCAATATTTATGAGATTTTAAGCTAAGGTATACATTTTCGACAATAACTTCTGCGTTTTAATAACTATAAAATCGATGTTCATTCCCTCGACTACGCCATTTTTATCACCAGTGAGGCTGAACAGGTTCCGTTTCAACTAATTTAGCAACGTATTGTTACAGACCTGAAATTTGATAAAGACTTCTCGAATTGTTCGAGATCGTTCGATAAATTAGATGGAAAAATCTAGAAGCACTAACTTTTGTTCTGGATCAATCGTCGAACATTCTATTTGTGTTCTATTGATTTCTTAAGTTTTCTAGAACTTTATTTGTATATAAAAGCAATGCATTTGTGAGATGAAGGAGGTTAGTTAGAAAGTTACCTTGAGTTACCTTGGATACAAGTATTTTGACAGTGACTTGTATTACAGTGTTGTCAAGTAAAGTTTGATTAATAAAGGCGAGTTCATACCAGAGTACACTTATTTTTGAACCCGAAGACGCAACAGTATTATATTTCTGAAAAGTTATGTCTCGTACTAAAAACTCAGAGACATAAGCACTTAATCATACAAGATGTTCGAAAATATTATGAACTACGATAATATTTTAATGAATACTTACAAGACAACAATCTACAATAGTCGCCAGTACGAAAATCACTTGAAACTCCCCATTCCATATCCAACTGAACAAAAGATTGTCTGATTTTCAATGGAGTCAATATCTAAAATGAACTAATTTCCACATGATATTGAAGTGATAAGACCTTCACAGTTTGGAAATTTTTCCTGACAATTATGAACTGTAGATGTTCAGTAACAATAAAATATGGTTTCAAATAATTTTCGAACACTGTTGAATTGACAAGCATAAGTGATTCATTTCTCCATCAGGAGTCGCTCTTAAAAATGTGTTCGTTGTGAACTTTATAAAACTTCGAGTGTTACGTAGTATGCTGTATAATCTTATATTCTTCATATAATGCTCATTATACGCGAGTAGAAGACTATACTTTCTCTACGACTATATTTAATTATGTGGTACTTATAGGTGTCTGGATGCTGGATCTTAGCGCATCTTCTACATTTTTCGCATTTTGCGACAATAACGAGGCACATTCGTTCAATACATATTAACACAGAAAGAAAGTTAAGAAAATTTTCTACATGATGATTTTATCGTTTGCTTTCCTAACTGTTCGCTTGTAGGTATTATAGGTGATTTTGTGCGCTAGGATGCCAGATTCTAGCTCACCTTGTACATTCGTTAAATACATAGGTATATAGAAAAAAAGCTAAGAAAATTTCCTACAAGAGGAACTTCTTGTTTGCTGGCCTAACAGTTCGCTTGTAGGTGTTATAGGTGGTTTTGTGTGCTAGGAAGCCGGACCCGTGCGATACAATTTTTTTTCACATTTATCTTTGTTTTATGGTACACCGTGTATCCGAATATATTCAAATCATACATTTTCGGAATCAGCATAAAATTTTGGATATATCGGTGGTAATTTTCAGTGAATTTGACTGCTTTGGATTTTTGGTGATTTTTAAGGTACACCCTTTGATGTTTTTTCGGCTGAAAATTCATTTTGTGCTGATCGAATTGAAAATCACAGTATATACTAATTTCGGCATGCCGAATCCATTGGCGTTCGCAGAATTGCTCTATTTCGATCCGTTCGTCGGTTGAAAATGTTATCCACCGTTCAGAGCTGCCGTGTTCCCATCAAAAAAAATTCTAATTTTTTTTTCCATGTCGCCAAATTAATATTTTTATAGATGAATATGAAACAGAGGTCCTATTAGATGGCCTGCACGTTCGACAGATCTGACATCGTTAGATTTTTTCAGTGGGTGTATTTGAAGGAAATCGTATATGAAATTGAAAAAATCGACTTGTAAAGAGAATATTGTACACATCTGCTCCAAGATGATTTGAAGCATGTTAAAATGATGATTGTAGACAGTTTGGGCAGCTCTCATAACATTTATTATCAATAAATTCACTCATTCATGAAACAGACAGTTATGGAAAATGTAATGATTTAAAATTTGACATTTCATATCTTGGGTAGATAAACGTTTTTTTTTGTATTCCAAATTTTCAATACTTTCAGTCTCAGTTGGCCTTACTAAAGGGATACATTTGAGTTAGTCATGGCCTGAAGGTTTCTTTTCAAACTGATCGATTCTGAGGCAAACAATTTGTAACATTTGACGATCTCTATTTTGTTTTTCCCAGGTTTATACGGCATGGAAGATCACCATCATATGACGGGCACACCGGGCATCTACACATCGGGAAGGTCGACTTCGAGCAGTTCGAGTCCGGGAGTCGCGGGTTCGAGTCCCGCTCTGCTGGTTGTACCTCAACCGATCAACGCCACCAAAATGGGGGGCATGCAAAACGGAGGTGCCCAACCAAGAAAGTACCAGTGCAAGATGTGCCCGCAGGTGAGCCACCAGGTTTGTTTCGACTGATAAGGTTCAGATCTGGAAGGTTGATTGGCTGTACCTCGAGAATAGAGTGGCTTTGTGAAATAACACAGTTCAACTTCATTTCAAAAGTTGTTGAAGCATCATTACAAGTATTTCTACGTTAATTATTTCCGGAAAGGCGTTTTGTGCAATTACGTAGATCATTTTACTTGCGTATCTGTGCATGTTATCGTTATTTTCCGACTCATATTGTTTTAGTGGGTAGAAACCGTTAAATGAATTATTCAGGAATCGACAGTTTTCAAATGAACTTTCATTTTGCTTCGCTTTAGTTAATGAACATTATTCAAGGCAGTTCATTATAGAAACAAATCTATAAAATATTCAGAATAAGTATTCGTCGGCCTTGGTTGATATAACATTTTTTAATAATATTTTATCTGCGTGGCAGTCAAATATCATTTGTTTAACAATTCTGAAATGGTAGTTACAGTAAAACTTAGATCAGAAATTTCGAAGCATGAGACGGCTTATTGTATAAAATATGATTTTCGAATTTGAATAAATACCCAACTTTCGTATATTCCACTTGAGCCAATCAACCTACTAGATCTGGTATTTGATTATATTTAGTAGACATATACATTTGAAGTCTTATGGTTTCTATAACTCGATGTGAGTACCATTCTATTGATAAAATCAGCATTTTTAAATATTCAAGTGAGAACAGTATTCGTAAAATATAAGAAACTGAATTCATAGCATAGTATTTGAGTTTGTTATTTGAGCATGATTTTTTTTTTGTAAACATCTCTGTAGATATATTTGAAATGAACTTATCAAGTCATATACGTCTCTAAAGAATTTGTTGTCAATTATATATCATTAACTTTGTTGAGTGTGGATTTTTGCAGGGACTAAAATCCATTTTGGAGTAATCAATCAAAGTTTTTTAAACAAATTTTAGTGTTCACATGTTCGGATCGGTATTCGTCCACTTCTTGACTATACACAATAAGTGAGGTAGGTAATTTCAATTTTAAATGTGTTTCGAAAATTAACCAAATCATTTGGCTAATTGATATATGTTGGAACGGAGTCAACGTCACAGGTTTCCCGCAGCGTATCCAACCGAATGTATCTGTCACTGTTAGTTGCTCTGCAGTATGTCTGTGTATTGTCTGTACCAAATTTGGAATTTCTGGCTATGAGAAAGTAGGTTGGCTTTATTGCTGCCTCCGCCCTCTGAATAGCCGTATTAGTGTGGTTGTAACATATCATCTGCTCTAGGCATTTATGATTTCCTCTTCAAACATGTGGACTTTCCGTATATATGGATAATCAATGATCAATGATAATAATACATTTCAGTTTATTATATTTTTCCATTCTTACTAACGGTGGAACGATTGATGATATTTCATAAAAATTATGAAATGATCAATTCGAAAGCGTATTCAGGAAGAATTTTCGACAATTACCGAAAATAAAATAGGGTACTAGTGCAGAAACACATCTATGAAATTTCAGAGAAATCCGAAATCATTCACGTAATTTTTTTTTCGCCAACCTTTGCAGCCGCGTCAATGAATGAGCCGACTATATTTTGTCCCTGGACGGACAGGGAAGTCTAATCAATTTCAGTTCATCGCCGTGTTAACTGAGACATGTATTTCGACGTATTTTTGTTAATCGATCGTTCAAAAGGCATTAATAGCTTGAATCAAATGTGATTCGTGCTAAAACATTTTGTGTTTAGAGAAACACTGTTCCTACGTGTCCACATGTGTTCATCCAGAGGCGGTTACACTCACAAAAAGTAATTTTGTTGTCTCGAATTACAAATTTCACTTTGTTTTCTACTTCTTTTTGAGGGGGGGGCACACTGTATAAAAGTCTGCAAGTAGGGCATTCGCAGGGTGCTAGTTTTAGTCCGACTTCATATTAGCTGTGGATTCATATAATAACCCATTAACATGCCAGAATTAGGAACTTTGTGTGATGAAAAAAAAGAGTAAATATATTGAGTTTTGAAGTATTACCTGTGAGCTGTTATTTGACTTAATTGATGTGATGGATGTCTGAAATACAGGTGATTCAGAGAACTCAATTTGAATGCAGTATTTATGTTATCGAATAGAGAAAAACATTCAAGAAAAGTATCACTTCGTAAAAATGCATTAGACGAAACAGAATCGAATCTTTTCGATTTTTCATAACAGGGTCCGTTTTTCATTGTCGGTGGAAAAGTAATCACCCCTTATTTGAATAACTTCCACAATTTATTCATTCCTTTTACCTAAAATATTCAAAATATCCTCCGACCCGATAGAACCCATCAAGTAATAATCGAAAACACGCCATCTGGATACTGATACCGAGCGAATTCCTCGGCATATCAAAGATTCCTAGTAAAAGTGAACTCTGATCTAATCTTCGGGCCGCCAATGGCACATCGAGATCCATTCAAGGTGATCTCGGAAACAGGTGTATATTTTATAAGGGTGGCTGTGCCCCCGAGTCCGTCTCCCAGCCGCTGTATTTTCCCATAGCTCTCTTGATTAGGAGTGACGGAGCGAAGTTCTAACCTCTCAGTTGAAGAAACGGACCGCGGTGTCGATGTCTTCGATAGGAATTTCGATCTTAAGTCTGAATACATTTGGGTTCGATATCGTTTGAGTGTGCATTTCGTTGCGTCCTTTTTTCGGAATGTCTAGCCAGACCAACTTGAGACGGGGGCGTTAGACGTTCTTAAAAATATCTCATTTCACGAAAAAACTAATTTTGCGCACCCTCTTTTTAAACAGGAAACCTATGGTTTTTGACGGAAACGCGGACTTAATAGGTCAGGGCGGGATAGCGTAGAAAAATAGTTATTTTAGTTACTTTCGATGGTTCCCAGGGAAGTTGAATTTTAGGGGAGTCTGTGGCGGATTCCATTAGAGGCGGAAAATCCGGAAATCGATGTGTTTGTGTTGTTTGAGACCTCGCAAAATGTATGCTAATTGTGTCCTGAAAAAATTACATAATTAGGCAGATATTATTTTTTATCTGTATAATAGTGAGAAAATTCGCTTCAAAAGATTAATATATAAAAATAGTTGACAAAAGAGAATGGCGATATAGAACTGACTCACTCTTCACTGAAATTCATATGATGGATATTTGTCAACTATTTTCAAAAAAAAAAATGTATCACCCATAATATTTAAGGTTAAAGAGAAATTGTGTCTGTACCCAGACCAGAGAAAGATATATTTCAAAGGTGTTATACTTACTTAAGTCCAAGAAAAATAGAGTAAATACATATTTATTCAAAAAAACTCTTGCATAAATGGATTTTATCAAATCTATGATGAGATTTACAAAATATTAAATCCAAAGGTGATTAACTGATATGTACTATAAAAAAAATATAAGTAATGGAAAAGAATAATTCATTCATTTTGAAGGGAATCAAACCATCATTACAAAACTCGTCTGCCAGTTTGGAACCATGAATTTCGTCAAAGAATTCATTATGTCTGACCTCGAAAACCTCTACGTACTTACCAAATTCAAACTGAATCGAACGTAATCACAATAATCGTCCACCATCCTGGAGCCACCATTTCAAATTGATGAATTTTGACAAATAATGCATGATCTGCGATCGCGAAAACCCCTACACACAAAACTCGTCCGCCATATTGAATTCCTGAGTTTTAACAACCCCCACATATGAATTTTGAATAGAATTGGACCAAATTCACATATCTCGTCAGCCATCTTTGAGCCGCCATTTTTTTTCTCTAACTAAAATTCCATAATGCATTGTCACCGTTATAATGAATACTTGCCAAATTTCAAGTTAATCAGACGACTAAAAGTGGGTCAAAATTCAATTACAAGATTTGTCCCACATATACATACATACATTGCAAATCGTAAGCGATTTAAGACTATAAAACCATTAAAAATTACAAATCAACAATAAATATACCTATTGTACCTACCCAAATTACTCAGGATTCTGAAGGGCAGAAAGTTACGAAAGTGTCTTCCATCAAGATAATAATGTATACTAGACCAACAACGCGTATTTCATACTATGGATAGACAAAAATAGTAAGCAAACTTCAAGTTCAGTAGGTATTTCGCAGAGATGGCATTATGTTAGCTTCAAAATAGAAAACATTTCGACAAAATAGCAGCTTCAGAAATTCCATTATAAAAACGGTATACCACAGTGGAGCACGCTGGGGCCATTATTATTTTTGTAACATATGAATAATATTGATAATCGTGTTAGAAGCTGTCAAACCCATTTATTTGCAGACGAGACGTTGATGAAAATTTCTTTGCCTGCGAAAAAAAAACGGCCAGTTTCCACTATCTTCTTCTTCTGGGTTTTATTTTTATTATTGACTAAGCACTACTTATGACCCTTGAACGTTACGCTCACTTTGTTGACTGAAACTGGCATATATTTGGTGTTGGCAGCTGAGCGCCATCTTCAATAATTTTTTTAAATAGAACACCCGGTATATCATTGCATGATCGGTTATGGACGATCATAAGGAATCCAATAACAGTTTGATAAAAGTTTGATGCTAGATGCTATTATCTCCAAAAACTATGGGAGTAGGTATCCCCTGTTATTTTCTCCATAAGCCGAATGAGTATGAGAGAGAATTTATTGACCCGCCAGAAAAAGTTTCTCTTTCCCACTCATTCGGCTCATATGGAGAAAATAATAGGGGATATCTCCATTAGTGTTTGGAGATAATAGCATCAAACTTGGTGTTGTTGGATCGCTTATGATCGTCCCTAACCGATCATGCAATGATATACCGGGTGTTCTGTGTAAAAAAAAATATTGAAGATAGCGGTCAGCATTTTGAAACTTTTAGCTGGAATTTTTTCACGAAAAAGGAGGTTTTTATCTCCTATATTTAAGCCTTCCAAATTTCGCTGTGATATACCAGGAGGTTCAAAAATTAGTAGGGGGGAAGGAATTTTAGACGGGCCCTGTATGTAGAATTTGCCTCACAAACTATACCTATTCAAAAAATATGACTGATATTTCGAGCTTTTCTTACATTCACACTCTTATTCAGTGCAAGTTTCAGATTTCAATCAACTTGTTGATATTCATTCACGGCCTAAAACCTCGCCGCATAATAATATAGATCAACAGATTAAAGCTCCTGAAAGGTAGTTAACCCCAATTTTCTTTGTTGAAAAATCCCGCAACACCTGACACAAAGCTCGCCACTTTTTGAGTGTCGATAAGTGCTCGATGGCAGTCCTATTTCTTTCTCCGATGCGGCCGGCCTGCCCTACATTTCGATACCTTCGATTGATTCGCACCCCAAAAACCCCGAACACACGTTGACAGTTGCCGTTTTTCTGATGTTAATTTACTATTCGGCGCAGACCCCTTTCCGAGGGTTAATAGATTTGTCAATATTACAAGATCATTAATATTGATAAGCGATAAATATTTTGAATCGTCAAATGCGTTCGGTTACAATGGTCGAAAGGGTTTTTGTGTGATCTAGTTAGCGTATTCCTTTTGTGGAATACGGTTTCAATACTTTCAATGGATAGGCAGTTGGATAATCATCTTAAATTTTATGGTAAAAATATAAGGTCTGTTGAATGAAAATGTTTATTCACAAGGGTACATACACTATTTAATGATCGCCGAGATAATGACATCAACATTATTTTTTGGGTTCCTCAGTTACAAGGATTCCTTATAATTTCGTCATACTCAGTTGTCCTCCTACTGTTCTTTTCAATTTTGTGATGGACAAACTATTGCAGGCATATTAAAAATACTTTTTTCTACAACTGTCAAAAAAAAGTCCACTTTTTTGTGTGGTTTGTGAGCGTAAAGTATTATAATATTTCACTATCAACATATGATTTCATTATTAAACGGAAAAGCGTAAAAAAAGTGCACTTTTTTAACGGCTGTTGCTAGGCAACCGACAGTTTCATGCAACAACAGTGACAGATCCGAATAATAACGAAATCCTGTCATAAAGCCAGTTCTCATTTTCTTTGGCAACTAATAACCTATAAATATCTGATATACAAATGTTTCACCAATAATGTTCTTGGCATTCCTACTATTAAATAAGTATTATCAAAATTCCAAACTATCGCGGCGAATATATTCAAAATAATAGCATATATACCTCTAAGGAACTATTGGACCTAATCTACACTAGGTAATCCAAGGTAGCTATGGCTGTTTGGCCGTCAGAAACTATAGTTGACAACAATAATTCATGAAATTTGTGAAATTGGGCATCTATCCATATAAAGAATTCTTGATAACTATAAAAAATTTAATATAAATAGAAATGAAAAGTGATGCAGATTGAACGGAGAAAATCGTGGATAGTGCAAATATGAGATTTCCTTGACATAGTTCAAAGAAAGAAAAGGGTATTCGTTGCTTCACGAGGATTGTTCATTTATTTTGAAAACAAATCTAAAAAAATGAAAAGTTACTTCGATGGACTAGTTATTCGAAAGTTAAGTCAACATAAATAATAATAATATCGACCTCGATAAATATGTTATTTTAATATTCACTTCAAATTTTTCATTTTGCGGGATATTGTGAAGAGAAAGAGATTTCGACTCTGTCGAAATTATTCGTTTCATTTGTTTGAAACTCAACTCTCCGGCATACTCTTCGAACTTTGTTCAATAAAAATATGCCAAATTCATTTATTTGCAAAAAAAATTGAATTGGTTATTTTTTTGCAGTTGTAGAAAAAATACGGTATGAAACTCGTGAGTAAAGTGTTTTTTTTTACTTGTAGGTCAACATTTCCTATACTCGTAAAAAAAAGTATCACTTTACTCACTTGATACATAAATTACTATTTAAATTACCCTTTTGTATTGAGAAATCTTTCACATATATATTTTTTTGCTATCACAAAGTTATTGTGAGAATTACTATTTTTTGCTCTGTTACTGCAATATTCAATATCAATTGTAACACAGTAGATATCAGCTGTGAACCAATAACCGAAAATTTCATCCTTCATTATGAAAGATTGTTTGAGAGTATTAGTTCATCCATTGCGTACAATCATTAATTTAACTCTTAGAACAAAATGTTGTAGTTTACTATTTTTCTTACTTATATTTTGTTCATTCTGTATGTGTTAATGTCATATTTTATATTACTGAAAAGTAGACTGTGTTGTTGTTGAAAAAAAAAATATAAGTTTGACAATCTTCTGACAAAAAGAACTTTTAATAAAATTTGTTCTTCGAGACCGGATATTTCTATAAATAAGCAATACTTTGCAGGTAAAGCATTAACATATGTGTTGTAGTTTACTATTTTTCTTACTTATATTTTGTTCATTCTGTATGTGTTAATGTCATATTTTATATTACTGAAAAGTAGACTGTGTTGTTGTTGAAAAAAAAAAATATAAGTTTGACAATCTTCTGACAAAAAGAACTTTTAATAAAATTTGTTCTTCGAGACCGGATATTTCTATAAATAAGCAATACTTTGCAGGTAAAGCATTAACATATGGTCCTTCGAGCCGGATATTTCTATAAATAAGCAATACTTTGCAGGTAAAGCATTAACATATGGTCCTTCATCGCCTTTAAAGAACAGCACTTTGGAATACAATAGTAATGTCGAATGTAAGAAAAAGTGAAAGACTCGCCATAAAAGCTAAGCAAGCTACAGAAGACACGAAAAGATCTGAACATATTCAAAACGAAGTTTCTTCCAAGATATCGATGGTAGCCAATAATCTCGACAAGATATCTACCAGAGAATCTTTGAATGCCGACAGCAAGAAGAATACGTCTGAACATGGTCAGTCTGGACATGGAAACACGAAGGTAGGCTCGAAAAGAAGTAATTTGTCATTGAGAAAACGAAAAGAAATCGAGATAGACGTAGAAATAAAGAAGAAAGAATTGGAACAAGAAGTTCTGAAGAGACAACAAGAAATTTTGGATCTACAACTAGCCATGAGATTAGCACAAATAGAAACGGAATCATCAGACACGGATCATGATGAAACTGGATCAAATCGGTACAAAGAGTCAGTGGTAAGTGAGGGTCCAGATGTCCAAAAATGGATGAAGGGAGAAGTCCCTTGGAAAAGACACGCCGAAATTGAAGGTACAGCCAAATCTACTATATCTAAGGTATCTGATCATAATATAAGTAGAGTTAGTAACTTTCATTCAAAAAGTTTCGAAAAATATTCTATAAAAGATAGAAACTTTCATTCTCGCCAATGTCAAATGACAGATCATGACATTAGAAAAATGTTTACTAGGCAAGGTATTTCAAAGGATTTGCCCATTTTCAGTGGAGATCCCACAGAATGGCCAAACTTTATACATCAATATAGAAATTCAACAGCTATGTGCGGTTATACAAACGAGGAGAATCAATGTCGACTCCAAAAATGCCTCAAAGGTAACGCAAGAAAGGTAACACAATCTTTATTGATATTACCCCAGAACATTGACAAAGTTATTAGCCTTTTAGAAAGTCGTTTTGGTCGTCCGGAATATATCATATCACTTTTATTAGACAAAGTTAGAAAATTTCCCATTGTCAAAGAGGACAAATTGGAAATGTTAGTTGAATTTTCAGATGAAGTGAAAAATCTTGTCGCTACCATTGGAGCATTGGAAGAGGAAGATCATTTACGCAATCCCCTACTTTTACAAGAGCTGTTGAATAAATTGCCAACTTCACAAAAGTTAAACTGGGTCGAATATATTTCTGATAGAAAAATTAAACATAAATTGGTTGAATTCTCTACTTGGCTAGATACAAAAGCCAATGCTGCCAGTCATCTACTGATTCCTCGAATTTCTGATGAAAATTTTTCAAAAAATAAATCAAAACAAAAAGATATCACTCTTACGACTAAAAGTTATAGTAAAACTTGCATGTGTTGTAAAAATGAAATTCACCAATTGAGTATTTGTCCCAAATTTAGGTCTTTCTCGATAGATGACAGATGGAAATTCGTGACATCGAACAGAATATGTTTTTCTTGCCTTTTTCCTTTCCACGGTATTAGGGAATGCAGGAAGAAGAAAACGTGTTCTATTGACGATTGTCGAAAACCTCATAATCAAATGTTACATCATGTCATTGATCGAGAGACGTCTATTCCAAAGGAGGAGGATGTTGAAACTAATTGCCACATATTGACAGACAGAAAAGTTCTACTTAAAATTTTGCCTGTGGTGATTTCAAAGGGTAAAAAATGTATTGAAACATTTGCCCTTCTTGACGATGCATCCACTGTTACTTTGATAGACGAAGACTTAGCCAATGACTTAGAACTGACAGGACCACAACAATCTCTTCATTTACAATGGACGAATAATCAATTGGAAGAACAACATGATTCTAGAGTTGTGAGTTTCGAAATTTCATCAAAATCGTATCAAAATTCTAAATTCCTTTTACGTCATGTCAGAACTATCAAAGGTTTATCTCTACCTAGCCAAACCATCAATATTCAGGAAATCAATGAATATTATCCATACATTGATAGTCGTTTTTCATCTTTGTTTGACGCACAACCAAAGTTATTGATTGGACAGGACAACTGGCAACTACTCGTAAGCAAAAAACTTATTTCTGGTCCGTGGCATGGTCCTGCTGCCAGCAAAACTGCACTGGGATGGGTCATCCATGGAAATTTCAAAGTGAATGGTAAAAGTGTACAAGGACAGTTTGTTTGTTTCACGGATCATAAGGTAAAAGATGATCTCGATATTTTACATGATCTCGTGAAAGAACAGTGGAAAATCGAAACTTGTAACGAGTTAGATAAGTCACTGTCCAAAGAAGATCGACGCGCTGAGCAAATTCTGGATGTTACAATGAAGAGGATAGGAGATAGATATGAAACAGGGCTTCTGTGGAAAGACGATAATTTGGTTCTTCCCGAGAGTAAGAAAAATGCCACGAAGAGACTACTAGCAACCGAAAGAAGAATGGATAAAGACAAATCGTTTGCTGAAAACTATGTGAGAAAAATGAAAGACATGGAAGAAAAAGGTTATATTTCAAAACTTTCACCCAAAGATATTAATATTTCCTCAGAAAAAATTTGGTATCTTCCTCATTTCGGAGTTACCAATCCGAATAAACCCACAAAATTGAGGGTCGTTTTCGATGCATCAGCAAAATCTAATCAGGTAAGTCTTAATGATTGTTTATTGACAGGACCTGATCTATATAACTCATTGCATACAATTCTCCTCAATTTTCGGATAAAAAAATTTGCCTTCACATCAGATATAAAAGAAATGTTTTTGCAGGTGAAGGTGAGAAAGGAAGATCGAATGGCCCAAAGAATTTTATACAGGGGCATGGAAAGAAAAATAGATCCAGATGTCTATGAAATTAACGTCGTTTTCTTCGGATCGACTTGTGGTCCATGCTTGGCACAAGAAGCCAAGAACAGAAATGCCCGTTTTTTCAGTCATGAATTCCCAGATGCTGCCAAAGCTATAATTGATTCACATTATATGGATGATTACCTTGGTGGAGCTGATACTGCAGAAGAAGCAATAGCATTGATACGTGATGTATGTTTTGTACATAATAAAGGAGGTTTTACGATTTGTAATTGGATTGCTAATGATTCACGTTTACTTGAACATTTAGATGAAAATCTTTTGGCAGATTGTCAGAAAAAAATTGAAAATTTTTCAGAATTATCTACTGAAAGGATACTCGGTGTGTGGTGGGATCCTAAAGAAGATATATTCACTTTCAAAACAAACTTTTATAAAGTGGATAAAAATCTATTAGACAAAAAGAGACAACCAACTAAAAGAGATGTTTTGAAAGTGGTTATGTCGGTTTTTGACCCACTCGGATTTCTTGCAAATTTCATAATTCAGGGAAAAATATTACTTCAAGACATATGGCGAAGTAAAATAGACTGGGATGATGAAATTCCCGAGACCCTGTATATGAAATGGACGAAGTGGATAGATGATCTGAAAAATATTGTTGAATTCAAACTGCCTCGACAATATTGCCAGATGGAAAGACATTTTTGTAGCATTCAGTTACATATTTTCACTGATTCCTCAGAAAATGCGTACGCAAGTATAGCGTATTTACGATGGCAACAAGATGAAAATATAAAAGTTTGCTTCTTAAATGCAAAAACTCGTGTAGCACCCTTGAAATCCTTGTCAATACCACGCCTTGAACTGCAGGCTGGTTTGTTAGGAGCACGACTAGGAGCAAGCTTAAAAAAATCTTTGGAGCTCAATATCTCCAATACATTCTATTGGACTGATTCGAAGACCGTCCTGTCTTGGATTCGTTCCGAAGCAAGGCGATTCAAGATATTTGTGGCACAACGTCTTGGTGAAATCCAAGAACTTACCAACGCCCTGGAATGGAGATATGTGAAATCCAAAGATAATGTCGCAGATGAAGCAACAAAATATTATGGTAAGACTGATTTTTCAAGCTCTAGTCGATGGATTAATGGTCCAGAATTTTTGTGGCAATCTTCCGATAATTGGCCCCAAGAGGAACCATCTACCATCATCAATCAAGAAGAATTTGAAATAAGAAAAGACTTCGTTTGCGTTCAAATTGAAACAAAAAACTATATACCAAATTTGGAGTACTTCAACAAATGGCAAAAGTTATTGCGGTCAATGGCATGGGTAATCAGATTCATTGAAAATTGCAGGAAGAACAGGAGAAGTGGCGAACTTGATCCCTCGGAACTTGAGAAATCAGAAATATACTTACTGAAGAGAGTACAGTTGGAATCATATCCTGAAGAAATTTGGACTTTGAAATCCAAAGGAAAATTAAAGTCATCCCATAAATTGTATAACTTAGATTGTTTTTACGACGAGATGGATGGACTTATGAAACATGGAGGAAGAATAGACAATGCACCTTTATGTGATCATACGAAAAAACCTGTAATATTAAACCCAAAACATGAAATAACCAGACTCATCATCAAATATCATCATGAACTCGTCAACCACCATGGCCAAGAAATCGTTGTTAACAATCTTCGGCAGAAATATTGTATCATTGGAATTCGACAAGCAGTTAGAAGTTGTTGGGCGAATTGTCAGGTTTGCAAAAATAGAAGGAGTTCACCAATTGTTCCAGTTATGGGGCAATTGCCAGTTTGTAGACTTGAGCCTACTATCAGACCATTCATCAAAACTGGTGTGGATTATTTTGGGCCCATTGAAGTGACTGTGAAAAGATCTCACGAGAAGAGGTATGGGGTTATATTCACCTGTATGGTAACCCGAGCAGTCCACCTAGAAATAGCACACGACTTAAGTACTGATGGGTTCATTCATGTATTCAGACAATTTGGTTGCAGAAGAGGATTCCCAGAGGAAATATTCAGCGATAACGGACTCAATTTCAAAGGCGCCGAAAGGGAGTTGGCAGAAAATCTTGATAAACTGAATCAAGAAGACATCAAGAAATTCTGTACTTTGAAGAAAACGAAATGGACTTTCAATCCCCCTTCATCTCCGCACATGGGAGGAGTGTGGGAAAGGTTGATTCAGTCAATAAAGAAAAATCTCAAGGAAGTTTTGAAAGAAAGATATCCTCACAGTAGTGGAGCAATGGGTCTATCGGACCCGCTGTGTGTTAGAGAGAGAAAGTATGAGTTGTTGAGAGCATGCCGGTCGCTTCGCGTTTATCGTGACGCAGTCGAAGCAGATCCGGTTCAATTGTAATAATTCCTCAGTAGAGAGCATAAAATGGATTTTTTTTGGTGAAATTGAAATCGAAAATTATGTATCTATTGAGTGTAAAGGATTGCGGCGGAGAATACGGGGTAGCTCAAAAATATTTAATAGGAATAATGAAATATTAGGCGTTCAATGACGCGTATACGACGGAAATTTATTATATTTCACTACAGAGGGAGTGATAGTGGTTGTTAATGACATCCAACAATCGAAAGAAATAGTAGCACAATGTCTCCTGAAGAATACAGACGTAAACTCGAAGAATTTGGTAGAAATGTTCGAGAATTGAGTAACGATATTCAATTTTACGAAGATAAGAAGAACGTTGTGAAGCAACTGAATGATTTATCTATTTGGGATAGAGCATTACAACGTGAAACACCGCAAACAATATATCCTTTACGTAGGATCAAACCTCATCTACTGCATGGTGCTACTTTTTTCTCTTAACCACAAAATCAAATAATGTATTCCCGAAAACAGAAGAAATCGATCGAAGGTATACAGAACAAAAATGTCGAATTATGAACTGATGGGAGAAAACACGCTGTATTTGCTACCATTGTTCCGAAGAATACATCATTCAGATATACTGGTAGCGAGATTCAAAATATTGCGGAATGGTCCGATGAGGTGGTGATGAAGAATTAAAAACTCCAAGTGTCAAAATTGCTCGATTGTGGGATCTGAACTTTACACTATTTTTCTCATGTTATTGGTAGATAATAGAGAGATATGTAATATTAGCTTGAAAGAAATAAACCTACTCCAAATCAAATCGCATTCATTGTTTCATTCCAGCAAAATTATTATGATCAGAAAGTCATGCAAAGTGAGAGGACCGATCAAAAATAAAATTTACAATCATCATGCATGAAAGGTTTGTTATTCGAACTGAAATAATCCGCCAACCGTATAAGGTGAGGCTAAAAAACTGGGATTGGTAATTATCATATAAAGCGTTTGTTATTCGAACTGAAATAATCTGCCAGCCATGTAAGGCGAGGTGAAAAAAAACTGGAATTGGTAATTGACATGCATGGTAGGTTTGTTAATCAGAATGAAATAATCTTAAACTCATGTAAGGCGAGACGAATAATAAAAAAATGGAATAAATAACTTTTCCATCGAGATAATTGCGATGAATAAATTACTTTTTTATCTCAATGCTATTCAACGCAAACAACATTTTGCGCAATATTCATTCAAGCGAGATAGTCTGAAAGTCATGCAAGGTGAGGTGAATAATTAAAAATAAAATTTATAAATGTTATGCATGACCGGTTTGCGATGCTAATGAGATTTCGCGGTCATTCCAACGCCCATGCGAGAAACACGTTCTAGGCGATATCAAGTTACTCGAGACACACATTTTTTTATTCATCTCGCAAGGAATAAAAGCAAGAACGACGATTGTGAAAGCATCATTCCACAATACGAATCCCAGCCATTACAGTGAACTACTCGTCAGCGAACACCACCATATAATAAAGTAAGTTTTTTTTTTGATATAATAGTTTTTCATGTTGTTATGATTATGTGAAGTTCAAATAATGTTTTCAACCGATAATATTTTTGCTTTGCATGTATACGATTGAGATAATAGTTTAATTACCATCTTTCCACTCAGTTAAAGTGTTATTTGTTTCTCCACAACCGTTAGAGAATTTGCTCTTGCAATTACTTTGCTCTCGATATTGAACAAATATTCTAAGACATTTACCGTCTAATGCTTTTTGCCTGTTTTTCAATCTATCTCTCGGTAAGCAATGAATATTCTAACTCAGTTGTATCAATAATGATGTTAGTCTTCGCTAACATCAGATGTGAATTTGATTTAATGTAAAAATATGTGATTGTGGAGAAAGCATAGTTTGTTACTGGGTTTGCATGAAAATTCGCGATGCTCGTGGTTCCTCACGCCCGCTTTCAGCTAGCGCTCAGAACTTCTCATTCGCATCTTATTTTCATTCCAACCTTGTCACAAAAATATACTTTTCTATATTTATATTTTCCCATTAACATTTCTCGAATTCCAAACTCGAGGCATTCAATAGAAATTATGTTGTATTTTTCTTGATACTCGGTTAGAATGGAAATTTGTGATATTCGTGGTTCCCCACGTTTGCTTTTAGCTCGCGCCTTGTAATATATTATACTATTCTATACTTATATTTTTCAACAACATTTCCTGAATTTCAAACTCAGAACATCCAATTGAAATGATGCTATATTTTTCTTGATAGATGGATCTTTCAGCAATTAACCTGAGTGCTGCCGCCGCCACGTACAAGCCAACTGTTCCTCTCAAAAGTCTGCCAGTCGACCAACTTCACCTGATAGAGGATATTCGGGTGGTTGAAACAAGATACGGGGAAGCAATAGTCGTAGAACTTGTTGAAGCTAACGTATTCCTACCCAAGAGAGTTACAGAGGCGGTAAAGAAGTCACTACCGGCATTTACACCGAAAACTTACAACTTGGTGACCCGCAAGTCTTCGAGCAGCAGCAGCAGCAGAAGGGAGGTGGAGGTGTTCGAGATCCAGCCTGTCTAGTGGGAAAGAGTGATATAAGTGAGTTATATTTCTTTTGATTTTCTGAAATATTTGATACGATATGGAAAATTTCAATAACACCCTCACCAAAATCGATAGAACTCTCCTAGAAATTAAAAATAATTACTCAAAACCAATGGCTAGCTTTGCATTAAAATCAATTAGATCACATATCCAAAAATGTATCTCAGCTCTCAAAAAATATAAATTTTCAATTGGACAAAAGCGTAAAATTCAAACTAAAATTGGAGAGCTTAAACGGATGCGATTTTACATTAAATCTATGAATAAACATACTGCTTCTAAACAGAAGCATTCAGTTCGATGGATAGCTGTGAACTCCATTTTCAATTCCAGAATTCAAACAGGTCTCGTTGTGAACTTAAGTCATAAGGAAATCAAAGATTTTTTGCGTGATTCGTTCAGATTGGTCAAAAATAAAATTTTGAAGGCCCTAAAAGTGTTTACAATGTTGAAAGTTAACTTTTTATTCTGCGGTGATTTTGTGAAAAGAGCGAATGATGGTGAATTAGTTGATAGAAAGCACTTCAATACACCTAATACTATTGTAGACGCAGGAACGGATTTGGGTGATTGGTTCAGAATTGATGTTATCGATATAATTTTAAATAAGTTGAGTGAGTTCGCCGAAAAATGTAGTGGCTGGGCTTTGAGTAAAATAATTTCCTTAGAAGTTGCAATCAATAAATTTCAAATGGGAAATGGTTCATCTTATATCAGACTACCAGAGCAAATTTTGAAAAAAAGAGCATGTATTAATGTTAAGAATACAGATTCCTCTTGTTTTTATTGGAGTATAGTTAGTGCGCTCTATCCTGCTAAATCACATTCCGATAGAATACAATCATATCCTCATTACAGCACGGTTCTGAATACAGATGATCTTGATGCACCTATGCCTCTACATTGCATTACAAAATTCGAAAAATTGAATAATATATCTGTTAATGTATATGCTTTAGAACTGATTGAAAGCGGTGAAAAAACATCATTCTACTCAGTAGTACCTGTACGTTTAACTTCAAAAAAGCAGGAGCGTCACGTTAATTTGTTAATTATTCAAGATAAATATTTTCCAAAATTAAATGAATATGACGCTCCACCTGTAGATAACGAAAATGTTGAAATAGGATATCATTATTGTTGGATTAAATCCATGTCAAAACTTTTATCGAGACAACTGAGCAAATCAAATAGGAAAAAATATTTGTGTGATAGATGTCTCAATTATTTTCATACTCATCAAAATTTAATTGATCATAACATACTTTGTGAGAATATAAACGAATGTAAAATTTCTTTTCCGAAATATGACTTTGTTGAATTCAGAAATCATATTTACAAGCAAAAATGTCCATTCATAATTTACGCAGATTTCGAATCACAGTTGGAGAAATGTAAAACCAGAATTTCTGACAAAACGTTGAAATACCAACATCATAAATCTTACAGCGCAGGATTCTATTTCAAGTGTTCTTATGATGATTCATTGTCATTCTATCGAGGATATCGTGGTTCGGATTGTATGGAGTGGTTTGTTAGGGAAATGTCAGATATTGCTAAATTTGTTGAGTCGAAAATCATAAATATTGTGCCAATGACGAGCACGCCCGATATTGCTAATGCTACTGAATGTCATATTTGTGAAAAACCATTTTCCAAGCAGGATATAATTGTGAATGACCATTGTCACTTCTCAGGGGTATTTCGAGGATGGGCGCACCAATCACCCTGTAACATTAACTTCAAAAAATTATTTGTAGTACCTATCGCATTTCACAATCTCTCAGGATATGATAGTCATTTCATAATTCGAGATATTTCCAAACATAGTCGCGTGAGTGTACTCCCAATAAATAGGGAAAAATATATTTCCTTCACTCAATATGACTCTGAAACTAATATTAAATTCAGATTCATTGACTCTTTCCGCTTCTTAGGGGCAAGTCTCGATGCTCTTGTATCAACTTTGAAAATAAATGATTTAAACATATTGAAAAAAGAATTCAGTAGTTTAACAGAAACACAATTCAAATTATTGACGAGGAAAGGTGTTTTTCCTTATGATTATATTGATAATGAGGAAAAATTGGGTGAAACTGAATTACCGAATAGACAACAATTTTACAATAGATTGAATGAAACTAACATTTCTGGTGATGATTACACTCATGCTCAAAATGTTTGGAAGTGGTTCAACATAAAAACACTTGGAGAATATAGTGACTTGTATATGCGTACCGATATTATTCTCCTCGCTGATGTTATGGAAAATTTTCGAGAGTCATCTATCAAAACGTACTCTCTCGACCCAGCTTGGTATTACACTATGCCTGGATATACTTGGGATTGCATGCTCAAGTATACGAGCTGCAAATTACGGATATTGAAAGATGTAGACATGCTTCTGTTCATCGAAAATGCGATCAGAGGAGGAATATCAATGTGCTGTAATAGGTACAGTGAAGCAAATAATAAATACATGTCAGCTAATTATGATCCTGAGAAACCATCAAAGTACCTGCTATATTTTGATGTGAATAATTTGTACGGGAAAGCCATGTGTGAACCATTACCGTACGATGGATTTGCCTGGGTTGATACAAACATCGACGTCACTTCCATCCCTGATAATGCAGAGGAAGGTTATATTCTCCAAGTAGATTTGGAGTATCCTCCAAACCTCCACGATTTACATAAAGATTTTCCATTTTGTCCCGAACATCGTGCACCACCAAATTCAAAATTACCAAAGTTAATGTCCACTCTTTACGATAAAAAACAATATACGCTGCATTATCGAAATTTGAAACAAGCTTTAGATCACGGATTGAAATTAACTAAAATACATAAAGTTTTGAAATTCCAACAGTCTCCGTGGTTAAAACCCTACATCGAATTGAATACTCGATTAAGAACTTTAGCTACAAGTAGCTTCGAAAAAGATTTGAGAAAACTAGCAAATAACGCAGTTTTTGGAAAGACGATGGAAAATATTCGTAACCACCGCATTGTTAAATTGGTGCGAATGTACGAAGGACGTTATGGTATCAAAAATCTGATTGCCAGCCCTCGATTCCATCAGCGAACTGTTTTCGATGAAGAGCTTGTAGCTGTTGAGCTGAAAAAGTCTGAATTGATTTTCAATAAACCTTTATATATCGGTATGACTATTCTCGATTTATCGAAAATTGTTATGTATGATTTTCACTACAATTTCATGCTACCTACCATGAGAGTTTCTAACTGTAAACTGATGTACACTGACACAGACAGCTTCATTTATGAGTTAACCTGTGATGATGTATATAAAGAAATGATTTGTGAAAATATTGAAAAATTTGATACATCTGACTATTCTCCAAGTAATATTTACGGCATACCGCGAGTGAACAAAAAGGTTCTAGGTTTGATGAAAGATGAAGCTAATGGGAAAATTATAACACATTTTGCTGGGTTGCGCTCCAAGATGTATAGTTATAAATTGGATATTACGGATGATGATATTGAGAAGGAAAAAAAACGATTGCAAAAAAAGGGGATTAGTAGTGATGAATTAGATAGAGAATTAGAAAATTTGGGTATAACAAAAAAATCGAAGGGAATCAGGAAATGTGTTGTTAAAAACAAAATATCTTTCGATGATTATGTAGATTGTTTGAGAGCCAACACCGAAAAGACTGTAACCCAACAAACAATCCGTTCCTACGTTCATGAAGTGTTTTCCATCGAACAAACTAAAATCGGCTTAAGTCCACACGATGATAAACGCAAACTCATCACAGATTCATTTGACACAATTCCTTGGGGTCATTTTAGTTTAAAATGATTTTTTTTGTTTCAGATAGTCTTAAAAGTGTTTGTACGATGAATTTAAAGCAACTCTGCATAAAAACTGTTTGTGAAAATCTTAAAAGTGCTACAAGCTTCATTCAAGCATCACCCTTGCCAGTGATATTAACCAAAAAAGTTATTCAAAATTTTGCTCATTTCAAATGGCTACAGATTAATCGACACCAGCATGAAATTGATTTTGATATACTTATCAATTTCGAAACATTTGATAATTTTTATCAAGTGCGTCCTGATTTTCGGGAGGCATTACTGAATGTTAATAATTTAGAGCCATATTGCCGTCAGAACTCCTTTTGCGTTTGGATGAAATTTTATGAATCTGATGAATTTAATATATTACTTTGCGAAGGATGTGTGAAAGCCTTTATCGTAGCATGGGAACTTTCACACCCGAAAATTAAAGTGAATTTTGTTGTTAGACATAGCCATGAAATATTTTCTGATGAAGAAGTGCATACGGTATACCAACAAAAATCGAGTTGGTGTCAAAATTGTTTCACACACTTTTTATTCGATTTAAAAGATCGGTATGACTGTATAAATGACTTGCATAAAGATAAAAAAGTTAAATTTAATTGAAATTTTCCATATTTATATTATATTTTTTAACAAACGAAATGTAACTCACATTTTATATGTCATTTTATGTAGTGTCACCTTTATGAATAAATGAAAAAAATATAATTTTTTTGTGTTTTATTTTTTATTTCTCAAAAAATTATTCAATAAAGAAAATTATTCATAAAAATAAATCAGTTTCGATAGCATATTTTTCAAGTCGTCCAAAAGTTTGCTATTGGGGCATGTGATATCAAACATGTTCCAGTCAAAGTCTCCTACTTCAATAAGCTTCCTCTGAAACTCATTATACTTAAAGTAGGTATTTCCTTTGAAAAAATACATGTGTCCATCTATGTAGCGAAATGCTGAAGTAATACCATTAGGAATGTCTGGAAACACATCTTCTATACGTCCTCTATTAATGATGGAAAGTGCATTGATATCCATCCCATCGAATTCAATGAAGGAAGCATTATCATAAAAGATGTAAGATTTCCCTGCATACGTTTGAAAAACAGCATTCATTTTGGAATGTGTAGGTAATAAGGGAATGTCAATATCTCTACCGATTTGTAAATTGGGAAATGAGCTTGAATAGAATCTATTATTACCACCGACAACAAATAAATTCCCATTACCAGTTTGAAAAATGTGATTTACTCCTATAGTTCGTAGTTCTTCAGGTAGGTAATTTTGTAGATTCTCAGGTTCGCGCAATTTCACCTTTTTTTCAGATGTAATATCAATTTTCCACAATAGTTTTTTAACTATAATGTACAATCGATAGCTTGGAAATCCAGGTGCATACGCCAAAAACATAGAATCTGGGGAAGATTTTACTTCACATAAATTCCTAATGAATCCGGATGCATTTTGTGTGGAGAGTCGTGTGTTTGTGGTATGAGTTTTGGGTGTTGTTTTACGAGTGGTGCTGGTGGAAGTCATTTGAGTAGTACTTGTTTTTGGGAGTATTTGAGTAGCGGTTGTTTTTGGTGGTATATATTTGGGTTTTGCAACAAATCGGTCCTTTCGGTCATACAGTGCTTCGAGCCCATTTATATCATCACGATGTATGGGACGGAATTCAGTCTGATACCATGGGAACATAATTGCATTTTTTGTATCACTATGAGCTAATCCTAAAGAATGACCAATTTCATGAACCGCAGTCATCAGTAAATTTGTATATCCGTAAGGTATTTCACCGTTCCCCGCATACCATTTTTCTTCACTATCAAAATGAATTTCTATGCAAATGTCAGTTGGTGTAGGGAAGAAAGAATGAGCGAGAATGCGACCTGGACCATCGAGAGGAAAACCGCAATAAGCGGTACCCATACAAGTACTACGAAATTGATGCTCAAATTTAACGAATGATATCGTAATATCTGATCTAGTAGGTATTGTCATCATTTCAAATGTTAAAGTTGATGCATTCTCCCACATGGCAAAAGCTTTTTTGAATACAACAAGGTATTCATTATAGTCTTTATAATTGTTACGTGGATAGCGTGATAAATACCACCTCAAATGTGTTTTATTCCATTTAGTTTGCACTCTAAAATCAGTTTCAGCAAAATGACATCGGGGTCTCGCAATCAGATCGAGCGTTTCATCATTCAAATCTCCGTCCACAGGCAAATTATAACGTTCTTGGAAATCACTTAAAGATGTTGAAAAATCTACCTGTGAATTATTACTGACGTATCCATACGTTTCAAGGAACTTTTGAACGGCACTTGAATTGTTAGTTACTTCTGCTGCAGTGACTGACAGTGTTGTTGTTGAATTATCGACTACTGTGACTGACAGTGTTGTTGTTGAATTGTCAGTTACTGCTGCTGCTGCAGCGACTGACAGTGTTGTTGCAAGAAGCAATACTTTGTTCATTCTCAATGCTAGTATGTAGTAGAATGAGCACACCAGAGATTATGATACCCCTAATATACTATATATAAAAAAAAATAATAAAAAAAAATGTTTTTACGAATTTTATTTAATTACATAAATCATACAATAATTTGTTTCTATAATAAAATAGATATTCTCTTAAAGCGTTAGCGTATATGCTATCTATGGAAGATGCTTGACAAAATCCGTTTACAATTTCTTCAAGAGTCAAATTTGTTTTATTTTCACGTAACCATGACTTGATTATATCAAAAACACCTCGATAATAAGCACAAAAGTTCAAAGCGTCCAGCATAGCTACTCGATCTGAAAGTACTCCCATATGTATATTGAGAACGTCAGCGACTTCTTGCTCAGAAAGTTCTACGTTGAGAACGTCTTTGGAAATTGCTATGCGCTTGATACCGCTTTCGATGTACTGAGTGACGTGAACCAGATCTCCGCATCGTATGGTGATGGGATCATACTCATCTAAATAACCATCGACTGAGGTTTTGAAGAAATTTTCCTTTATCGCCAATAGGATATCGATGAGAGTCGCCCACTCGAAAGTGGTGAAACTAATTTGACGGGTTGAAAACTGCTGTTTCAAAATGATGCATGTACTGAAGTCTCGAGAGGGGCTCAGACCGCAGCGAATCTCATACAGATTCATCGGAAATACCATTAACAATAGTTGATTTTCTTTTTGGGCAGCAATTTCGTACCGTTCAAGCACCTTGTCGATTGCGCAAAGACGCTGCTGCTTATAATCATCATCACTATCACACATTACTTCAAAATCAGTGACACTACTGCTACGACTACTGTAACCACTGTCGAGAGACATTTTCAGTTAGACTGGAAAGCAATATATTCCTGCATATGATTATATAGAATCAGATCACGTGATTGTTGTGATTTTTGTTGGTATTGTTTGACTTTGCTGCATGAATATGAGCAAGATTAAAAACGGGCCCATACATTTCATATAAGTTGTGCGTATATTTCATAAGATCCTATACAAAATCAGCGTTTTCTATCCAGCTGTTATTTTTGGCATTCAAACCAAGCCATTTAACGTACATTTTACTACCTTTTCTTCTCAACACTTTTTCAACGAGATAAATCTCAGGATTAGCAGTTTTTTGTAATTCCTCCCCATAGAAAGCACCTCTTATCGGTATACCATGCATATCTTCCAACATAAAGGTGGCAGGATTAGTAATGTTGGTTTTGATGATTTTGAATAGTTCAGTAGTCCAATTAGGTGTATAACCTTTTTCAAAAACGTGTTTTGCTTTACTGATTCGCACAACATCACCGACTTTGAACTTTCTTGGTCCAGCTATTTTCAGGTGGGTGTATGTTGATTTGAGGATTTTTTTCTCGTTCGATTTGTTTACTTCGGACGGTTTCATACCAGTCTTAGAGTGTTGAGTATCATTGTATAATTTTGTGATTTCAGGTAATATTTTCAACCATTTGTAGGTGCCATTCAAACTGAAATACTTGTAAAGCCTTTCTTTTAATGTTCTTATGACACGTTCAGCTATGGCTGCTTTCAAGGCGCTGTACGTATTGTAGTGATTTATTCCATGTTTTTTCATCAAACTTTGAAATTTACTGTTGTAGAATTCTGTCCCCTGATCTGTCTGAAGATTTTTTGGACAACGTTTTGTATGTTTCAAAATATCTGCAAACTTTTCAGTAAGTTCCGCACCCGTCTTCGTTTTCAGCGGTCTAGTCCACACGAATTTCGAGAAACAATCTATAACGACTAGAATGAGTTTGAAATTTTGATTTTGATGAGCGTACGGCCTCATTTCAGCCAGATCCATTTGCCACAAATCATCCAATCCTTTGATGATGGTTCGACGTCGGGGAAATTTTTTTCTAATTGGTCTGTGTAGTTCGTTTACAAGTTGAATCTTCTCTTTGGAAGTCATAACTGAGGTTAAAGATAGAAAAGCATTACATTTATTGTTTTGGTAGATGATCTAACTTGAAAATGTTTCGTTGCTGATTCTTCCAATGGTATCAATGTCAGTTTTTGAATTTGTTCTATTGGATTCTATTTTGGTGATTTGTTGTTTGAATCGATTCAACTCCTTTTCAAATTTTTTGTTTGATACTCTACTTTGCTCCATGAATATTTTCACATCCTCACTGTTTGATTGAATCACTTCAGATATATCTTCAGTTTTTTTTGATATATGATTACGAATATTTTTCATTTCAGCTTTATAATCCCTATCAAGTTCATCACACAGAGCAAATAGCTTCTTGTAGCGTTCTTCGTTCATTTGAGACAATTGAACTAAGGTATTGTTGAGATTTTGCATTTTTCCATCAGATTCTTTCAACAATGTACTCACTTCATTCCGAATATTTTTCATATCTACTTGCATTTCAGCAGAGTCGGAACTCAGTTTATGCACAGATTCCATCATTTGCTCGGTACTCCGATCTATTACTTCAATTTTATTTTGAATACTTTTTAGATCAACCTGCATTCTATCAACCAAATTAGTAATTATTTTATTTATTCCATCCACATATTCTTTGTTAGCTGCATCCGTACCGATTGTAGGTCGTTTGACATTACTCAATTTCAGATTGTCAAAGTCGATATTACCGTCAGGTGTGTGCAACAGACCTCCGCCAGGGTGTGCGAGATGTTGCAATTTTCGCTTTCTGACTGCGTTGCTGTCGCTACGCCCAAACTTATCGATAGTCATTTTGAAAATGAGTATGCAACGATCAAAGCACAACATCTTATAAACAAATTATCGAATGATTTCAGCTTCTTTGAGCTCATTGATTATGGCAAGAATCTCATTATCATGGGAAGAATTTCCGGCATCTTTGGAGGCAATCAGTAATTTAAGTCGTTCGCACAATTCATTCGGATCATCCCAATAAATATATTCCACAGGTTTAGTATTATATGACATGTGTTCTACAATAGGTTTTTGATGAGTCCGTAAACCAGCACCAGACGTTTTTCGATGATAGCTTGCTGGAGGAAACATCGGTTTGATAATGTGTGTATATTTGTATCTTTGGCTACTTTTTTGGCGACCCCGAGTATTTTTGTGAGCGCTTGATAATTTTAAAATCTCTTTATATGCTTGCAAATCCTCATCATTATAGTTTTCAGGCATGTTGAGAAATATCAACTCATATAGGCCGGGCGTTCCTTTAATTTGATAATTATCTATTATAATATATCCGTAACGTTTATCAAAATCGATTTGTTTCCGACCTAAAAACCATTTTGACCCAACTCCATCATATACGGGACCGTATATTTTATCAATTTCATCGCTCTTTCCCCAATGTTTCATAATATAGGGTTGAGACATCTCAGGATACTGGTCAATATATTCCTCTAAAACATCTTCAGAAAGCGGTATCGGAAGATCACCTTCTTGCTCTCCCTCATTTTCCTCAAATACATCAGCATCATAATCCAAAACATCACCCGTATCTGCAACATATTCGAAGGGTAATGACGTTTTTTCTTGCTCTTCAACTTTCTCTGGTTTAGGTTCAGTTTTCAGCTCAGTTTTGATGGTAGCTTGCGGTGTTATATTCATTAGTTTCTTCAATGGAGTAGATAAGGGTTGGAAAAATTTCTGTAATGATTCATCTTCTTCAGATTTACCTAATTTTAACGCTAAATATTTTTTTCGGATGACATTTGCAATTTCATTGATTTTATTCTTTCGAATGACATCAACTTCTTTGCTTAGAGGTTTCATGATTGTGAATGATACTTCGCAACTTATACTGCTATACTTATATATTTGTCGAATCCATGACGATAACGACCTGCATTCGAATCGAAATCTTTCACGATCACAATGGGTCCAAATCGATTCGAATTCCAACATTCAGCACACAAGCTCTTGAATTGATCGAAAGACATGTCAGGTGAAACGTGTTCATCGAATACATGTTTCAAATTGATTTCATCCTGTTTGAATAGCACAATCATATTGCAATTGTCCCGTATCAGCTGTTTGGGGATTTTTGAGTATGTCTGACATAGATAAGCAGCATCAATGTTCTTGTGTCGGCACATAGAGTAATATTCTCGAATTTTCTGCTGACTATCGCATGATACATCATCGAAAATGAAAATGGAATTAGATTTAGCATCGTGAGGACTTATGATTTCTTCATTTTCCCTAAACGGGTGATAGCCTACACCTCTAACTTTCTCTAATATCTCTTGCACTAGCTGATATTTCGGTTGATACAATGATTTGGAATATACGTAGATGTTTTCGAATTTAGCACCATTTGGGTGGAATAACAATGTAAGGATGGCGTTTGTCTTTCCGCAACCGCTTGGTCCACAAATGATTGCACGAAAAGAATTAGGTAATAATTTACCGTGCTTCCCCTCAACACTGCAAACTTTATTCAAAAAGTCTAAATTCTCGATGGGCAGTAACTTTTCCTGTTGAATGACCTTCATGATGTGAGTATAAGTCAAGTATGTCGCGTCTATATATTAACGCATTGACAACATCTCTTATCATTATCAATGTTAACTTACGAAGGAGCAGGTGTTGTCAATTCACTCATCAACAAGCTCCCGTTCGAGTTACATTTACCGGGTTATTCGTTTTGTGGACCAGGCACCAAATTGGAGAAGAGATTAGCACGAGGTGACGTAGGTGTGAATTCTTTGGATGAGAGTTGTAAAGATCACGATATTGCATACTCTCAAAGCAACTCTTTAGAAGATCGACATAAAGCTGATAAGGTATTGGAAAATAAGGCCTGGGAACGCGTTAAATCGAAAGACGCAAAATTTGGTGAGCGAGTAGCTGCTTGGTTTGTTACATCAGGTATGAAAGCTAAACGTAAGCTTGGAATGGGAATGCAACCATCCTTTCGACGTACCATTCTTCAGAAAATTATCAAAAATTGGAAACCGCATCCGAGTAATGTTAAGAAGTCTAGCGCTTCAGCTTTGCGGATAGCTAAAATGGCTTTGAGCCAAGCTGGAGGTCGGAAAAAAATACGTATACCAAGAATTATTCCATTCGAATCAAAGTCTGGAGGAATTCTACCACTCATACCCATATTTGCTGGACTTTCAGCATTGGGTTCCCTAGCAGGTGGAGCAAGCGCAATCGCTAAAACGGTTATTGATGCCAAAAATGCTAAAAAGAAACTCGAAGAAGATCGACGTCACAATAAATCTATGGAGCATTTGGGTTCCGGTTTATATCTGCGCAAAACATCTCGAGGATTTGGGCTGTTTCTGAAGAAGCAGTCACAGCAACGCAAAGGCCGCGGTCTCAACTTGAAAAAACAAAAAAACTCCTGTTGAAGCTACCCAATAGAGCATTATATGACGTGGAAATCAGTCAGTGTGCTCGTCAACTGAAAATACCATATTTTCGTGGAGTCTTCATGCGTGACACTTTGCCAGCTTGTGGACCTTGGTTACGAGAATGTGCTGTATTGAACTTGGACTCTCAGATGAACATGGGTACTCATTGGGTAGCTTATATTAAAAATGGTAATGTTGCAGAATATTTTGACAGTTTCGGGAATTTGAAACCTCCAATGGAATTAGCACGATATTTTGGGAAGGGGGTACGAATCACTTATAATAATAACCATTATCAGAATTTCAATCAAAGTAACTGTGGACATCTTTGCCTACAGTTTCTACTTCATGATGTCCGTTGAAAACGAAACGATTAGATTTAAATCTTTGAGGGATTTCACTGATGCTGAACTCCAAGCTTTGTCTATTGACTATTTGATAAGAAATGCAGGACCCTGGGAGCTTTTGGATGTGTGGCATAAATTACCCAAAGCCTATCAACTTCGCTTTGCTTTGCAAATTCGTCTACCATGCTTCATCCATCATCCAACTGAGTTTGGACTGTCAACCATATCACTAGAAAAAGCACAATATGATGGACCTGTTAGCGCACAATTTGAATGTTATTATTGTAGGAATAAATGATATTTGTATCACTCAGCTTTTTTGTTTCATTCTAGACCTTCAATAGGTATCGAAAACTCAAACATATCAGGAATATTGGTTTTTTATTTAAGGTTTGTAACTGTTTGATGTGTGTCAGTCATGTCTATGATATTAACGTTAACAAGTCGTTCTTCGACACTTTCTACTGACTTCACTCCACCCATTCAGCTAGATTCTGATTCGGAATACAGTTTGGCTTTATTAAGTTTCCATTCATACAACAGTATACCAAACATTGAAGAGGGTACAAAATTCTATTACTACGAAAACGCTGACAAAACGAAAAGTAGAAGTATTGATATCCCTGCTGGATCCTACGAAATTGATGATATTGAGTCTTTGATAAGTAAACATATTCTACCTAAAACGTTTAAGGAGGCACCTGAGGAATTTTTCTATCTCAAACCCAATAATAATACTCTGAAAAGTGAAATATTTTGTCTGAAACACCAGATAGATTTCACTCATGCAAATAGTTTGGCTCACATTTTAGGATTTTCACCTACTCTCCTACAGCCCAACATTCATTACGCGTCCGATCTACCTGTTGATATTATTAAAGTACGTACGATACATATAGACAGCAACATTACGTTTGGAGCCTTCTACAACAACGTACCATCACATACGATATACGAATTTGCTGTTGGTGTTGATCCTGGTTACGCAATTGACGAAACACCTAATCACCTAATTTATCTACCTGTTTCACATAGGAACGAAATAAACAATATTACACTGCGTGTGCTTGACCAACATTCCCAACTGATTGATTTTCGAAACGAAGAAATAATAATTCGACTGGAATTGAAGCGGAAGTATGGTGTTAACTATCTATAAGAACCATTCATCAACATTCAAACCATCAGTCTTCACCAAGACTTTTAACCACCGACAGCTATTAACAGTGGAAAATAAATTGTTTTTGAAATCTCTTGGTTACCATGTTGTCGAATCAGGTGTTCAACATTTTCCGAAAACCGCAAAACGATGAATCCATACAAAAGGTAGAGTGGCGGACCTACTACCCCTATGTCAAGTCTTTTCGAAACAATGATGTTATTGAAATCAACATTAACCAGTCAGATGCCTACGATGCATTGTATGATAGCATGCTTTTCATTAGTGGAAAGGTTGTGAGAACCAAAGGCGCTGGCAGAGTATCATTCGTAAACAATGCAGGTGCCTTTATGTTCCAATCAGTCAGTTATGAGCAGAGTGGTAAGGAATTGGAATCAGTTCGTGAAGTTGGGATTGTGAGTACTGTAAGAGGCTTCCTCACGTACACTGACGAAGATATCAGGCATTTGGCAACCTCAGGTTGGACCTTTCCTAATAACGTGGGCGTTATTAATACATCGCATCTAACATTCAATATGCTCATACCCGTAAAGCATTTTCTAAATATTTTCAACGATTATCAGCATGTTTCTTACGGTAAACATACTATCCGATTGGTACGGGCTGGAAATGATAGCAACTGCTTCAAAATAGAAGAGACTCCTGGTGCACTAACACCTGCGACTGAAGTTTCGCTAGAAATTGAAAATATTGAACTCAAGGTCAAGCGAATTTTTCCTCATGACCAAATCAAATTGCAACTTTTGAAGGCCATCAAAGCTGACACTCCTATCCTAATGCCGTTCAGAAAGTGGGAGCTACATATGTTGCCAGCTCTGACGACGGGTGCAAATAATGAAATATGGGCTGTTAAGACCTCCTCATTCCTGGAGAGCCCTCGCTATGTGATTGTATGCTTCCAGAAGGATCGGGATTACACCAAAGTCAATGCGGATCCTACATTATTCAATCATACGAATATTACCAATGTAACGCTTACTCTGAATGGGGAAAATTATCCCAAAGAAAATATGCATCTGAATTATGCCAAGGGGAATATTTCGCAAGCCTATTTCAACTACGCACAATTCGGGCTCAGTTACAAGAATACTCATCAACATAATCCTCTGTTGAGTTTCAGTGAGTTTGTCGGCAGATCTCTCTTTGTCATCGATTGTTCCAGAAGGGACGAAAGTATCAAAAGTTCCAGTGTTGATGTAAAGCTTGAAATCGAAGCAGCTGAGGGTTTTCCTGCTAATACTCGTGCCTATTGCATAATTGTGCATGACACCGTCATCGAACACCTCCCACTCAGCGAAATCATTAAGAAATGGAACTGAAGGTATGCTTCTTTGTCAGTGTCTTCCAGAAAGCCATCATGAGAATAGCTGTTGTAGATATTCAGGGATTTGTTATTGAGCAACAATTCCAACCTAAGGAGATAGCTGTTAGGACTGGAGTTCAATGTAGTAACTTTTTATTGCTTCCAAACAAACCGTTTTCCTCTTTGAGTAAAGAGGATAGGCGATCTGTCTGTTTTTTGGAGCGAAACATTCACGGTTTGAAGTATTCTTCCGGCTTCGTGGAATACCACCAATTGGATAACATTCTCAAAGAAAATCTGAATGATGTTGATATTATCTATGTTCGAGGATATCAAAAGAAAGAGTTTTTAACTTCAAAATTTCAACAATCAAGTATATGCTTTCCACCACGCATTGTGAATTTGGAGGATTATGATAACACATCATGGTTGGTTCCTTCATTCGTCAACGATGGTATTTCACCTTGTATGCATCACATTCGCACGCAAAACCAAAACAACTACAATTGCAGCCTCCGCAACGTTGATATTTTATATAAATGGCTTTATGATATGCTTCCAAAATAATGTGCATTTTTTTAATGGAATAAATAAAATTTTGAAACATCACTCTTCCTCTTATTTTGATTTTGTACACCCACAATATATCTTTAACATACTTACTGAGTAAAAATGGATACATTTTCGTAAATGAAAACGGTAACATTTTTATCAAACTTTTTTCATATACGACTGCGGCTTTCGTAAACGGAAACGTTTTCGTAAAACGAATGCACGCATGAAAGTGTTTACAAAAACAAAAACGCTTCTGTAAAACAAATGTACTTGAGAAAGTGTTTACGAAAAACAATTACGTTTTTTAAAATGCGTAGGCTACGTCACTTCTGACAGTCAGCAAAGTAAACATCATCATACGTTGAAAGAAACTAATATTCAATTATATATACTTATAAGTCGGGTTGGCCGAGCGGTCTAAGGCGTTGTGATGTTAAACTACGGTTTAACATCACAACATTTACATGAGTTCGAATCCACACCTAACTTATTTTAATTCTATTAGCGATTTGGTGACGTTACGTTACTTATGACAGCTGGTGGAATACATGACATCAAACGTTAAGATTTGGGAGTCAATTATGATTAGTACCACCTACATCTTATTTACCAATATTTATTCTTGGGAACACCATACATACTCATCCTTCTGCCATTTGACAGCCAACCACCATGCTATCTTATGTTGATCTTTCATGGGACGCCTATTAAATATTTTTGAGTCACCCTGTATTCTCCGCCGCAAGAATTCTTACAATTGAACCGGATCTGCTTCGACTGCGTCACGATAAACGCGAAGCGACCGGCATGCTCTCAACAACTCATACTTTCTCTCTCTAACACACAGCGGGTCCGATAGACCCATTGCTCCACTACTCCTCACGAGTATGTTCTACGAACAACCTTCGCTGAAATTGAGAATATTCTCAATTCAAGACCACTGACTCACGTGTCGATTGATCCAAATGATCCTGAGGCACTGACTCCGAATCATTTCCTGATAGGACCGTTATATGCCGCATTACCATGTGCTGAAATTGAAGGAAAGAACCTGAATCTGTTGTCGAAATGGAAGGCAGCCCAGAAGATTGCTGATTTCTTTTGGCAACGATGGTCCCGTGAATATATTACATCACTCACGAAACGGACAAAGTGGCACAAGGAAGAGAAATCTATCAAATTGGGTGATGTTGTGCTGATTTGTGACCCGAATGCGACTCGGAATTGTTGGCCCAAAGGAATAGTGGTCAATTTATATCCCGCTAAAGATGGAAAAATTCGTGTTGTAGACGTGATGACAGCAAATAAGACCGTTTTCCGAAGACCAGTTTCCAGGCTCTGCATTCTACCAGTTCGAAAGGATAACGAAGAGAAGTAATTGTTAATGGGAACAATTACTGGGTGGGAGAAATGTTGTAGTTTACTATTTTTCTTACTTATATTTTGTTCATTCTGTATGTGTTAATGTCATATTTTATATTACTGAAAAGTAGACTGTGTTGTTGTTGAAAAAAAAAAATATAAGTTTGACAATCTTCTGACAAAAAGAACTTTTAATAAAATTTGTTCTTCGAGACCGGATATTTCTATAAATAAGCAATACTTTGCAGGTAAAGCATTAACATCGGTCTTTCCTGATATCTGGAAAATTTCCAAAATGTTACCTGTATACAGTGGCGGCGCCACGGGGAGTGGGGTAAATGGGGCAGTATGCTATCTTTTTTGTGGTATTTCAGAAAAGTCAGCGAGGCATTACCGACACAACGAATTTCTCTCCTTATCCGACCTTTTGTTGAAAAAAATTTGTTAAAAATTTGTTATTTTGTTATTCGGAGAAAACCCTCCAAAAGCAGAGCTTGTCCGAGCAAGGGAAACCTGGGACTTACAGCTCAAAAAGTGGATTTCGAAGCATTTATTCATACAAAACCTTCTTAATCATTGCCTAATTCAATTTAAAAACCTTTTATTCATACAACAACGTGGCATATAGCTAAACTAAAGCGTTTTTATTATCTTTCATTATCAATAACGTCCATCTCACTTTGTATATTAAAAATTGAACCAAGCCCACATTTTATGTAGCTTCGTAAGCTTTCTATGGACTTATTCTGGTAATTGCCGAGAATTTCAAAAAATATATGAACATTTCTTGCAATTGAATATAATGAAGATATTTTCCAATTAGTTAATTGACTCAGATATCAGAGCATATTGAGAAATCAGAAAAGGCACATTCTTTGTTCCAGTTGTCCTTACCTGACAGGATATACCGTGCATGCTCATTATAAGATAGTTCAAAATTATCTAGTATAATTACTTATCGTTTGCAATATATCAAGTGTATCGATGATAATTTTGAAAAATTCTATAATTTGTTTCGAAAACGAGAACTAATTTTTTATGATTATTGATAAAACCGAGGGGGAAACCATTGGGGAAATTCAAAATACCAATTTCTTTTAAAATACCAATTTATTTCTTTCCCACGTTTTGGTTTTTGTTCATGTTTCTAAGTGCACTTGTGAAAACAACTACTTCCCTGACTAATATCACGACGGACATTGAATTACTTCTGACAGATATTTGTGCAACGTTCTTCCAAGAAGGCCCAATTACAATTGCTTATTGTAATTGTACAGCAGATTATCCTTCAATGGCTGAAGAAGACCACCTGCAGACGTGTTTCGCGATTCTTGCCGCTCGTCAGTGACAGGGTAGGTCGACAAAGTGATAATTCAGTTTTGCCTTCTTTGATAACAATGAAATCGCTAAAGGCTTGCTTCATGGAATATAAAACTTTTGAAATAAAATCTGAGAGGATTACATAAAAGTTTCTCAGAGTGAAACTTATCTGTTTCAGACTATTTTCTATTTTGAAATCGAAAATTATTGAAAAACAATTCCACAAATTGCCAATTATCTTGAAAACGAGCAAAATCAATTCATATCATGCATATCAAAAAATTCTCAATTGTGTATTTTACCGTTCCTGAACTGTCTCTGTAACTTATACTTTCTTCAAGAAACCATGAAATCACTGCGTATTATTCCAAAATCGAAAGTGTTTGAAAATTCTTAGGTATGCAAACCAGTACAACAACAACAAGTGACTCCAACGATGTTCTTCATATCACCTGACGATAAATAAATAAAACAAGTCAATCTTTTTTATACTGATATATTCATCATTTATTACAATTTTTTCATCGCTCCTATTTACAAACGGCATTGATGTATGTTAATTCGTTAAAATTTATTGTTATAATCGTAAAAAAAACCAACAAAAACTCTAGGATTACAACAGGCCGGTAAAAAATTTCATAGTCGTGTGCCGATACATTTCGTACGCCTAACATCCATAAAAAAGTATTTACAAATATCGCACATCCATTACGTTGGCAATTCAACACCTTTTTTTCTCCTTTTTTTTCAGATTAGCATTGTGTTGTAAGAGGCTTGCTACTGTTCGTTTTTTTCTTCTATAATCATTCCAGGAACGCATTACGCATGGAATGGTATTTTGTTATTTACTCTTGCGGTTGATTTTAAAACGAGGAAAAGATATACGTAGTTATTCGAATGAACCAATTCAGCTTTTTTTTTTCTCTTCGCGCGTTGTTATATTAACAGTTTAAATTATACGTTGCAAGTAGCAGTTATTTTCAGTTGTAAAGAGGAAATAATTACGTTTTATTGCTACAGAGCGTACGTAAGTAAAAGTACCGAAAAATACGTGAGCAATTATTTTCGAATGATTGAAAATACCACTAATAGAGTTAGTGTCGTTTGTAATGTTGGATTCGTTGTAATGTTGTGGGCTGATAGCTTTCA